>JAOWAN010000050.1:1418065-1444569 GCA_028566635.1 Lobelia cardinalis | reverse complement strand
CTCGGTCTTCAAAAATCAGTACTATGTATTCTTCAAATTTGATCCCAGTGTAAATATTTTTGAATTTTCTTGATGCTAACTTAATGTTTTCGGAATTTTCCGAAAATTCAAAACTTTTGGAAATCGGAATTTTCCGAAAATTTCAAACTTTCGGAATGGTGAAATTTCCGAATATTCCGAAATTTCGGAATTTGGAATTTCCGAAATTCCGATATTTTTGAAACTTTCGAAAATCGGAACCATTTTTTGAATTTCGAAATTTTCGGAACGGAAATCGGAAGGTAATTTATATTTCCGAAAATTTTCAGAAATTTTCCGAAAGTGTTGTTTCCGATCCGTTCCGTCCGACTTCCACCCCTAGCCCATTGAGATAGTTAGTGACGCACACTCAATCAATATATGACTCGTACAACACCAGCACTCTGGCAGCAGCGGATATAACCCATTGGGTTGCCCAAACTAATTCAACTCATTAATTACCCAATCCAATTAACCAATTAATCTATTTCAACCTATTACCCATTTTAACCCACTTTAACACAATCCAACCCACCCAATTGCCGAACCTACTCTAAAGCGACACCAAATAACTCCCTCACCTCTCATCTCTCCCCATCTCCACAACCCTTCAAAAAAAAAAACAGTAAAAAGCTTTTAAAAAATTTCAGTTTCTGTTATAAATGGTTCAAATTTACTGTACTTCAAATAACCTCAATTATTCCATCGTCATGGGTGCTGGGTCAAATTCAGAGGAGGAACCGTGCGGCAATTTGATGGCCTGGTTCGATTTTGAGAGAGAATGAAGGTTTAAAGTGCTCTCCGGAGGCAGATGTTTACTTCGGGGAGGAAGATAGTCGCACGTCCACATCAAATGCCTATTGTAGCCGTTGGAATTTTCCACATCACTTTCCACTGAATTCAATTAGCAGCAACAGAGTCACGTGACGTGGTCCGTTTCATGCAGCCCAAGCAAACTGATTTCAGCCACTGTGTATTTCACTTACCATCTCAAGTAACTAACCATAGATTCATCAAAAATGTCTTATATTAATAGCATAATGATTTAAGAATTTAAGCGTACAAATGTTAAATTAAAAGTAGTAAAGTAAATATATGATAATGAGGTGGAAATAAAAAATTAGGAGCGATAAATAACAAGGATATTTAAAAACAAAAATAGGGATAATATAAAAAATTTTAAAAAAATTATAGAGGTCCAATCCATTGAGTCCAGTATAATGGAATTTACAAGAAGGGCCCATATATTCAAAAGGCTTATACACCAAATGGGGCTAGCCCAAACATGTGGTAATGTTAAAATGTTTAAGAGCCATATTGCTCCACAAAATTTTGTTCTGATGAATTTTTATTGGTATAATGCTAAGGTTCGGGTCAGAAATTCGATTTTTATTAATTTTATTTGATGTTTTGTAATAATTAAAGTGAAAAAGTAAGAGAGAAATAGAGAAAAAAATGATGGAACCCTTAAAAGCTTAAAAATTAAAAACTATGATAAACTAGCATCGTGACCCAAGCTTAAATATCGTCCCTTAAATATCTCACTATCGCTTTTACTTTGACGAAAATAACCTTGCTATTTGTAGCTCCTAATTTATCATCGATCAATACAATTCCTTCCGTTATGAGTGAGTTGGAATTTTTTATTTCATTTAATGTTTCATCTCCTGTCTCATATCTTTTAAAAGTTGATACATATGTTATAATTAAAATTTTAAAATCATTTTTTAAACGATTAAAATAAAATTTTAGAAAAATAAGAGCGGAACACTAAATGAAACAGAGGATCAGAACTAGTTATGAGTTTACAATTCGTGTTCCAGTATTTCACTATTCCTTCCGGTGTGAATTTCAGTATCCATTTCCTCATAATTTCTAGCTGATCCTTAACCAAAGCTATCTTGGTAGAAAGTCTTTTGAAAACTCATAAGTAGAGAGAGATCATAGTGGCTGGCTGCAGATATTGACATGATTGGAAGCCCAGCTTGGTCCGTCCAACCCTCTGTAGCAAGCAAGCACCCTTAATCAAATTCCGCACTGTCTGCCTAGCCTAATCACAGGCTTCCCTTCTTCCAAGACCTGCAATCTTGTCTTGATTGTATCCAACTGCATTGTCACCGACGCAGAAATCCCACTCAATGTTTGTTTATTCGTAAAATCGTTATATTCATAAATCACAATCTACTAGTTTTCTGCTCATTTTGATATGGAGGCCTTTTTTCCTTCTTTTTTGAATTCTCTTAAAATCATCTTCATTTGCATATATCATTATGTTCATTTACAGAATAATCTGTGTTCAGTTTGATACTGAAACATGTGTACGTAAGCATTGCTTCGTATTCAACTCATAAGCATAATTAATTAATCAATGTGTTGTTTTGTATGTACAATCGTTTCAATTTGCATTATCTTCATATTTATTTATATAAATATTGTTGCAATGTAGAGGAGTCGTGGCAGTAAATCCTAAAGATATTCTCGTCTTTTAGTAGAATTTTTGGGGAATAATTTTTGATGATTATGTTGGTATATGGAGAGAGATTGTAAATTAATTTTATATCTTTTAATTATTATTATTAATAACTGAAGTAAAATCTCATAAAAATAGGAACAAAAACTTGTATTAATATATACCATCAAAATTGGGAATGACACTCCTATTATAAAGTGACTACTCTCTCAATATATATATAGAGATGAGATTCTCTATGGCATTTGGTGTGCCACTATGTGTGCCATCACTTACATAGTGGTGGGACCCACTAACAATGAGACTCACCTCTATGTAAGTGGTGGCACACATAATGGCACACCAAGTGCCATAAAGGATCCGAACTCATATATGAGATATACCATATGAACTCATAGTGGATAATTAATTTTACTGAACCCACATATGAACTCATAGTGGGCAATTAATTTTTACTGAACGCAAAAATGCAATTAATGGTAAGAAGGTTATAGGTTTGAATTTTATTCGTCTCATTGATTCCATAATTTTTTTTTTAATGTATTATTTACTTACTTTTTATTTTAACCACCAAAAAAAAAAAAAATTCAAACCGAAAATTCACGATCCAAACAGTCCTTAGCAACTTTGATTTGGTAGAGTCATGCATTGTGTTTGGGTTTGATAAATTAATGGATCTAAAGAATGATGCATCTTTTTTTGGCAACTTGAAGTTAAATGCAATCACACAATTTTGGTCTTGTCAATATTATCAGGGCATCCACGTTTTGTCCTTGTCAAAAATAGACAAGTAAATAGCGTACCATTTTTGGGATGACACTCTTTATTATCATGCTAAAACTTTTACCCCCATGGTTGCCCGTTTATGTTCAATCAAGTTTCCTTTTTGATGATCTTATTTTGGACAAAAAAAAAACAAACCAAAACGTCCTTCACTTTTTGATTTCTTGTTTCATGCAATTTTGTTTTTTTTTTTTTTTTTTACAAAAATAAAAACAGAAATACAAGTATATATACAAGTTAAGAAGTTTATGAAAATTGATATTGATCCCGTATAAGGCTGTAAATGAATCTTAAATGGACGGATTACCCTAAATTTAGATTCTTTTAAATTATCTTTGACGGATTCGAATTTTATTCAACTAACCATCGGATTAGCCAAAAGTTAATCCAAATTCAAGTCCATTCGAATTTGGATTTTGAATTAACAGACCGTATTAATCCTATAATCATTATATAAATTTTACAAGAAATAAATATTTGAAAACTATCAATTTAATAATAAAAATTATAAACATAATTTACATACGATCCTTGGTAAATATTGATGTAATATCAATCTAATAAATAATATACCGATGTATTTGGTAAATATAAATTATATTTAAGATCCTAAAACAATTATTATCAAAAGAAGAGTAAATAATAATATTTTTCTAAATTTTCAACGTAAATTTAAAAAATAATACTTTAGTGGTATATAAATTTTATAAACATAATATTTAAAGCTTTTGTTTTCATAGTAAGTAAATAATATATATATAATTTATTAATTTATTTAATTAGTAGTTATAAACGGACGAATTCAGTTTAAATGGACGATAATTGTCCAAATCCAAATTCAATCCATTTAGTTACTGGTTAACTGGTTAAACGAATAAGTGATTAATTGGAATTTTTAACTCAATCCAAATCCGCTTTAAACGGACGAAGTTTCTAATGGATTGAATTAAAATCCGCTTTATTGACAGCCCTAGATCCGTATCAGTGGGGAATCCCAAAATTTTAAAAATAATACAGGGTCGTAATCATAATACGAGGGAAAAAATATATTAAATTTTCTGAATTTGGGGGGGGGGGGGTCTGAGAAAATTTACAAATAAACTTTTTCTCTTAAAAGAGTCATGCTAGGCTGCTAGCAGTGTCTTAGGACACTTGTTAAGAACATAAAAATATAAAATTAGCTGTATTTTGCATTGAAAATAAAAATAAGTATTGGAGCAGTGAATGATATATTATTGATTATATTTTTGTTGCTTTTAATGAAAATATTTTAATTATTTAAATGCTTTACTATGCCTTAAGTAAGTCTGTCAATTTGGGTTAAATGGGTTATAATGGGTTAAGTTACAATAAAAAACAGATTGTAATGGGTTCAACCTATTATAACCCATTTAATTAAGTAATCAACTCAATTATGTAATAAATAGGTTAAGCTAAAATTAAATTATCATTTGAATACTCTTTCGTACAAAAAATTTTTTTTTACATACTCTAATATACAATTTTATAATTAAATGGGTTGAAACGGGTTAAGCTGTTAATTAGCAGGTTAAAGCAGGTTAAAATTGGTTAATGGGTAACAAATTGACAGTACTAGCCTTAAGGCACTTGTTAACATTTCCTTTCTTAAAATAATGGGATCAAATTTAATAATATTAATATTTTTGGATCTCTAAAAGTTAAGGTATTAAATATCAATTCTTTTAAATTAAGGAACAACTTTATAAATGATTCATGAACTTTTTCGTAATTCACGAATCGTCCCTCATTTTTGTCAATCAAAATTGAAGGTCAAAATTTTCAAAATGCGATCAAAATTGATCCGATAGTTAAATGCCCGTTAGTTTGACCGTTACAACACATGTGAGAAGCACATGTCAAGGGAATAAGTGGAAATACATGAAAAATCCTTCTTCTATGGCGAGTTCTTGAAAATCCGGCAAGACGAAAAACCCTAAAATCATGACTTCTTCTTCTTCTCCGTCGAGAAAAACCCAGATATGATATTTCTATCTCCATCTTCATCAAGCAAGTCATGATATTTCAACATATTTAAAATTCATTCTTCAAGTTCATAGCATTCTTAGAGGCACGGTTTTGAGCCTCTACTGATTCAAAATCGAAAAACCCTAAAAATATAACTCAGCCATCAAAATTGAACAGCCCTAAAAACGAGGCTTCATCTTGTTTCCTTACTATGGCGAAATCTTCGTGGGTATCTAAGGCAGCAAATCCAATAAGAAGGCACAACATGAAAACAATAAGAGGTTGGATTCGAACAACAAGAAGAAGCTAGACATGGCAACACGAACCCTCTTCGACGGATGTTCAGTGCATGTGGATCGATTTCACATTATCGTCCCTTCGATTAAGGTTGAGAAAGCTAGGGCTACGGAATCCAAGGCAACTACTCATACGTTAATATTCATAAAAGTTGTCGAAGAGTGGGAAAGATTGAAGCCACGAGTTGACGAACAAGAGGTGATTCAGCCAATAAATAACTCATGATCTGATAAGCACCGGCGATTACCTAGAAATTTCTTACTTACCGTGGTCGATCATTCCTATTTCTCGATTAATCGTTTCTGGGTTTGTTTCCCAAATTCGATTTCAATTCTGGGTTTGCTTTCCAAACTCGATTTCGATCGGTGCAAGTGGCCGTTTATGGATTTTTTTTTCCCAAACAATTGCAACACGGTTGAATTCGATTAAATAGTTTCTGGGTTTGTTTTCTAAACTGGATTTCAATTATGTTCTTGTTGGATTTTGATTTCCCAAGCTCAATGTTGTTTCAAGTTTCTGGCCGGGTTTGTTTTGAGTTGTGGGTTTATGTATCAATTTCAAACCCATTATTTCCTTCATTCCTCATCTCCACCAAGCTTACGAATGGTTCTGGGTTTGGACAACCTCCATTCTCTTCTTCTTCCTCTATTAATTAGTTTGAATTCCCTGAAAGAAGCTGCCCTAGCGTATGAAGAAGAAGGATTTGGATCTGGATTTGAGTTTTATCCAGATTCATGAACATGTTTGCCCTTGCAATGAATATCCCTGCTATAGATCATGGCTGGCTTTGTGATTTTGTGTCGTTCCATTTTTACCCTTTTTTCTTATGGCACGTGAATGGCTCGTGCTAGTTAACGGAAGAAAAATTCAGGGCCGACTTTGATTAGCCTGAAAATTGTAAAATTATCTCAATTATATTGGTCCCCAAAATTCAGGAACGATCTGTGAATTACACAAAAATTCAGGAACCATCTGCCGCAGCTGATCCTTATTATGATAAAATAATTAGAAGAAAACTTTTTTTCTTTTTATCTTGTAATAGGTGAAAATAAATCGAACTTGAGAATCACAATCAATGGAAACTTACTTTGCATGAAAATGAATATAAGCTTACACATGTATTTATCTTTATAAAAATTAAAATTATAAAAAAAAAATTATAACTTATTATATCTGGTTATTAGCGTTAAAAACTTCAAATTAACACTTACTCTGATATTTATTTATTATTATTATTATTATTAAATTTTTTTTCGTAAAAGGCCGATTCCCTTCCAACTCTTGATTTCAGATGGTGTGATGATTTGCTTTAAGAAAGTGCTGATGATCCATCCAAAAGAATCTTGTAGGGCATGTCCTGGTTTCATTGTTTTGATTTGTCCTGAGAATCTGAGATGAAGTAAATCTGAGAATACAAATAATGTCACCTTGCTAAGGTGATATATATTTTTCTTTTTTTTTTTGGGCTAAACGATGATGTGTATTATTAAAAAAGTATACAATTACATAAAGCACCCAAAGTAGCATTAAGACGCTGAATTCAGATTTTTTATCCCAAACGATGTCTTATTTTTCTAAAATTTTATATTAATCATTTAATTAAAAGATAATCTTAAAATTTTAAAATTTAAATTCTAGTAGTAATTTAGAATATGTGTCGTTTTAAAAATGATGTAACAGAAAATGAAATATCATTTGGAATTAAAAATTCGAACTCTAATATGATGGAGTTATAATCGTAAAACAAGCAACAATCGAGTATCCATTCCCGTCAGGAGCCCCTCTGATTTAAGAAAAAAAAAAAAAACAAGCACTAATCGAATTTCAGTAAGACATAAGATAAGATTGAGCAAAATAAATAAATAAATCTTATTACAACTATATATCATTTTTCTTTTCCTTGTAATCCCTATTCCAACGTGAATCAAACCTGCAATTACTATGCACGTATACTAAAATTTTATCAATTATGTCGATCGGTCGATCCTAATTAACCTTTGCATCAAACCTCATCAAACATAGGTGGATGGAATATTGCATCCTACTCCCCAGGGTGGAACCAATGTTGTACCCCAAAAAAGGTCTATTTCAATTCGAAATAGGAGTATATAGTAGTAATAAATATTTGTTGTAAGCAATTAGGGTTTGCTAGCTTTAGTGCCCACATGTTCCCCATGGAACATCAACGTACGTACACCCTTAAACACAAAAAGAAGATATCTATAATACTCCACAAATGAAGGGCGTGGGCTTCACCACAAATGAATAGTACTATTTGTGCACGGAATTTGTTGGGATGGGGGTTTATGTGTGGGGGAGAGAGGATAAAGAATCTATTGTGTGGGTGTATGTTGGGAAGAGAGAGAGGGGTGATGGATTGGGGTGTGTGGGGGAATGTGTAATTTTTTTTATTTCTTGACTTAATTAAATTTTTTTTTTTTAATTTGTGTTATTTTTTTATACTCAAACTAAAAATCTTCATATTTTTTAATTTGTGTTATTTTTTTGCTCCGTCGAACACGAGTATTTACTAGTACATATACATATATAAATATATAACCAGAAATTTTGGGACTTTGGATCCCAGACTTCCTCAAAAACGTATGTACTTTACCCGCGTACTATTCAATGGTTGGCCTGTCGTGCATATGTATTTGAGACGAGTCCCGTAAATAAATTGAGTTGAGTCTTCATGAGTTGAACACAATCTCAAATAGGTGAGTTCGACTCAATTCATAATTGGATCGCGAGTCAAAGCATTAACTGTCTTTAACAGATTTTGGTGAGTCTTGGAGAGTCTGAATCAATAGAAAAATGAAATTTTTAATTATTTGTTATATATGATTTATGTGTTTCCTATTCTAATATTATATAATTTTCAGGTTTTGTTTTCTATTTGAGATTTTCAGTCAGTGCTAGTTAAGCATTTTTAATTATTATGTTTTGGTTTGGACTATAAATGTAGCCTTTTTAATTATTATGTTTCCTCGAATGGAGTCCACGCCGAAAAGTGGACTAGTAAGGAACTCCCGAAATGGTCGAATGCAAAGAGCACGAAAAATATGATGGGCCTGAATTTAAGTCGACTCATGATCAAAATCTTGTGGGTCGAATCGAATTTAAACATGTTAAATCGAGTCGAGCTTACGAGCTGACCCCGTTCGTTTCTAGCTTTAATTGAGATATATATTATCTTGCATTTGGGAACAAACAAGACCACACAATCATTTAATAAAGATCCTAAGGTATCATTGTTAATTAATTTTGAAATGAACCTCAAATTTTAACATGATTATCTCGTATTGGAAACAAACAAAACCTCACGATCATTTAATAAAAATCCTGAAGTATCATTGTTAATTAATTTTAAAATGAACCTCAAATTTTAACATGAGATCTTAAGTTCAAATCACCCCATTTGCAATTGTTACCCGCGCGTGTTTCCTTCATTTTAAATTGGGATGAAATGAGGTGATACAAATACACGAACTGAAATGGAATGGAATACTATATTCACTTTTATAAGTACCAAAATGAAATCTATATTCGTCCAAACTAATTTGAATTCGTTGATTTATCTTTTCACAATATATAGCCATATTATATAAATGTATCCCATAGTCGACATTTGAATAGTGCTTTTTTGAGCCTCTTAAGTCTTAACTATATATGATCATGATGTGTTGGGATACGGATGTAGCAGCTGCAACCTTTCTTAAACCATATAGGCAGTTGAGATTTCATGTGTCAAATGGTGTGTTTTTTTTTTTTTTAAAGATAATACGTATCCTAAAATTTAAAATCATCTTTTAAATTTTAGAATTATCTTTTAAATGATTATGATAGAGTTTTAGAAAGATAACATATCATTTGACACAGAAGATCTGGACAGGACTCCCATACGGGAGCAAAGCCAGCAAAGAGAACTCGATTGATGTGGTCAGTTCATGCAGTATAATTGATAGTATATCACAATTTACAATCAGCGCACTGCACACACAGACACACCCCTTGAGTAAACTGTTCTTGATGTACATAAAAAAATTGTGCTCCATGTAATGTGGGTGCGCAAATGTGGATGCGCGCGCGCACACACACACGTAGAGAGAGTAGCTAGCTAGTTGTTGAATTTTTAACTCAAATTTCATACTAATTAGAATTTATTAGTGTTGATATAAATCTCACATCGACGGTGAGGGAATTAATGAGTGTGTCTTCCCTATATAAATAGGCTTTACTAGTTAGGATTAATTAAAATACAAGTTGTGAGAAAAGTATAGGTGTACAATAAGAAAATAAATTATTGTGCACTTGTATGCACCGTGAGAGTTTCAAGAGTATCGAGAGATAGAGATATTCTCCATTGTTGTAATATTCTTAATTTATTAGTGAGTGGTTTCGTGGATTAGGTTTAATGCCGAACTACATTATATTGTGTGTTTTCTTTTGTGTGTATTTCTCTATTTGCCTCTAATTGTGTTGATTTCTTGTTGGTGGGTTCGATCCCAACAATTGGTATCAGAGTGGGTTCGATCTCAACAACTGGTATCAAAGCGAGGTTCGAGGGAAAGAAATCACACACTTAGAAAGAGTCAATTGAGAGAAATACAAAAACAGTTTTTCGGTTCGTCACTTTCTGCGCAGTTGAGGAAGAATTGACGGTGCATCTTCGTTCACCATTGGATCGTTGCGATTTTTGGACAGCCGATTCACGATAGATAGGGCTTCAATTTGAACACTGGAGATCGGATTTGGAGGTGTTTTTCTGCGGAAAATCTAAGTCCGACAGAACGCTAGGGTTTTAAAGAATTGGAGTTTCGTGTTGAGGAAAGAAGATGAATCGTGACAGTGCAAAGTTTACGGTCCCCATACTTGATGGAAAGATGAATTTCACAGTTTGGAAGATGACGATTGATCAAGATGTGTTGGTGCAACAGGGCGTTGATGAAGCACTACTAGAGACCAAGCCAGTGGAGATGAAGGAACAAGAATGGTTGAAGATACGAAAGAGTGCTGCAAGTACAATCACGCTAGCGCTTGCTCCCGAGATAAAGTATAACGTGTTGAATGAAAAAAATATAAGGGGTATTTGGGATAAACTGGCGAGCATATATGATTCAAAGTCGTTGACAAATCGATTATTCTTGAAGATGAATTTGTACTTGTTGAAGCTTGATGAAGAAGGTAATTTGCATGATCATATAAACTTGTTTAATCAGTTAGTATGTCAATTGTCTAATGTTGATGAGATAATAAAGGATGAGGAACAAGTTTTGTTGAAGTTGTCATCATTACCCAAGTCCTATAAGTCATTTGTGCAGACTATGTTGACAGGTAGGACTACTTTAACACTTGAAAATGTGTTAAAAGCGTTGAGGGATAATGAGAGAATGACTAGGAGTGATAGCTTGTCCAATCGAGAAAAATTACTAGCTGTGGAGGGTTCTGGTAGAGGAAGAACTTACAATCGTGGAAGTACAAGAGGAAGATCAAATTTTCGTTCGAGGGGAGATAGAGACATGAGTGATGTAGAGTGCTTCTACTGCAGAGAGAATGATCATATTCAAAGTAATAGTCCACAATTTCGTGAGGATTTGAAGTACTTGCGGGATTTGAAAGAAAAGAAAAAGGTTGAAGAAGAGAAGACCAATGTGATTGAATTTGATGGTGATTTCTTGTTAACCACACATATTGCGACTGATGGTGTTTTGGTTGAAGAAAATAAATGGGTGTTAGATTCTGCTGCGTCAGTACATATCTGCAAGGATTGAGCTATGTTTGACACGTTGTGAATAGATGGACGACTTGGTGAGATCAAAGTAGGAAACAACGAGAAATATGAAGATTGAAGGTCTTGAAAGTGTACGCTTCAAGCTTCATGATGGAAGTGTGAAAACTGCTTTGAATGTAAGGTATATTCCAAATGCGACTACGATATTGTCACTTGGTGTATTAATGTCCCGTGGGTACCGTTATATTGGAACAAGAGGCACGTGTAAAATTTACAAGGGAAGGCATTTGATTCTTCAAGGGAGGAAACGTGGAAAGAATAATTGTTATTTGGAGAGGCAATCTTTATTGGAGAAGACATGTTGAAGTAACAAAAAGGAGAAGAAGAAGACCAAGAAAAAACCACTTGGGTATTTTTCACCCAAGTTTTTTAATTTTTAATTTTTCTCTCTCATTGGTCCCACAAGTTTTCTATCTACCTCTCTCTTACTTTTTACTTTAACCATTACAAAAACTCAAAAATCAAATAAAAAACTACCCATCCAAACGCACCCTAAGCTTTTTAGGTATTGATGAGATTTGAGAATTTGAGTCAATGGAGGATTTGTTGGGTTTTTAACTCAAATCCCATATCGATTAGAATTTATTAGTGTTGATATAAATCCCACATCGACGGAGAGGGGATTAGTGAATGTGTCTCCCCTATATAAATAGGCTTTACTAGTTAGTATTAAAATACAACTTGTGAGAAAAGCATAGGTGTACAATAAGAAAGAAATTTATTGTGCACTTGTATGCGCCGTGAGAGTTTCAAGAGTGTCGAGAGATAGAGAGATTCTCCATTCTTGTAATATTTTCAATTTAGAGTGTGTTCTTCACCTAGGTTTTTATCCAAATTTTTTAATTTTTGATTTTTCTTTCTCATTGATACCACAATTTTTTTTATCTATCTTTCTCTTATTTTTTACTTTAATCATTACAAAACTCAAAAACCAAATCAAAAAACCAATCACAAGAACACACCCTATATTGTGTGTTTTCTTTTGAATATAATTCTCTATTTGCCTCTAGTTGTGTTGATTTCTTGTTGGTGGGTTCGGTCCCAATTCTAGTAGCGTATCTGGTCTCAAAATGACACGCAATGTCACAAACACTCGCACAACCTAAGATTTTGAAGTCAAACATAAATGTCCATTTATATTTAGTACCATGATACCTTAATTGTAATCGTGTAATCGATCGTTGAATGTTTGCCACATATGCTTCATTTAAAATCCGACAGTCGTGATGCCCTATATAAATAAAAACGTCTTTTTGTTCGTTCGTTTTATCGTGACCATTATATCAAATAGCAGTCTTTTTGCTCGTGTGTTTTATCGTGACAGTTACATCGTGGTCGTTACATCATGCTCCCCCGCGCGAGCGGAAGTGAACAAAGCGGAAGCGAGAATGTAGTGGTAGCTTGTTGGAAACCCTGAGTCTTTATTTGATCCAGGATACGTGATACCACATAGCAGATCGGCTATACGACTACACGGGACTTAGAGTCGATATTTAGTACTACCCCCACACACGCAAATACACATTGAACTACACCCACACGCTGACACTACCAGTGAGATTATTGGACTCGAACATGAAGCTGGCATGGAGAACTATTTGATATAGACTATATTGCACTGAGAGAGAGAGAGAGAGAGAGAGAGAGAGAGAGAGAGAGAGAGGAATAGCCATGAGTGAGAAAATGTCCTCCCCAACAAAAGAAGACTAATTATACAACCCTTAAAATTGACATTAATCTACACTATCCATAAAACACAAAGATAACATAACAAAAGAAAAGAAAAAAATGAAACCATAATAGAACAGCTAATAAGCTAATCAACACTAGCTAACCCCAACAAATTTTCCCAACCCTAGGCGCTACTCCAATTCCATGGGAAGATCAGGGAGAAAATAATAATATTAATTGTTGTTGGGAATGGGTGGGGGGGATGGTGTAGGGTAGGTGAGGTGAGGTGAGGTAGGGGACTAAATAAAATAAGATGACTAGGGTTTCTTACCAAGAGTGTGCTTGTTATTGTGCATCCAGACCTTGAGCACATGCCTCCTAATACCATTTTCGTTACAGAAATGTTGCACCACAGCCTCATCCTGCTTCTGAATTCTCCAACCCAACCTTTCCGCCAACCCAAACATCCTGTCTTTCTGTTCCTGGCTAAACTTTGTCCTATGCCTCTTTTTCGACGACGACCCCACCATCCCCGCATTACTAGGATTCGACATGTCCTCCTGCTCTGACCCACCGCCGCCTCCTCCTCGTCCACCACCACCACCACCACCACCGGATGTCGATGGTAGAGCCAGCGGCCTCTGCTGCGACGACCCCACGTGGAGGTACCCAGATGGTGTTCGATAAAATGTCGGCGAAAACTGCTGATGCGGGTGGTGGGTCAAGAGCAACTGGCCGTGGTGGTGATGGTGGTGTTGATGTGCTGAACCCAGCGCAAGCTCGCTGCTTTCTTTCCTGTGAAAGTTGCGGTGACAGCCACACGCCGCACATTTGAACCCATCTAATGTACCGTCGGCCCCAGCAGGCAAGAAGTCCCCGCACCCATCCACGGCGTGCGCTCCAATACCCACGGCATGATTCTTCAAACACTCTCGATACCTCGGTTTCCTACCGGGTGCAGACGCTAGCTGGGCATCCGGGGTAATTGACATTTTGGGATGGCAAGAGTTTCCGAGATTGTCATAGCTGGCCGGCAACCCAATCTCCTCCTCCTCCTCCTCCCCCTCCTCATGCTCGTGATCATGATCCTCAAACTCCATCAAGATCGGAGGAAGTTGTCGCTTGCTAGCTAGCTAGGAGGTACGGGAGTTGGCCGGAGTGATTGGTTTGCTCTTGAATTTAGAGAACTGGGTAATGATTCTCGTGAGGAAGTATTTGAGAGAGAGAGAGAGAGAGAGAGAGAGAGAGAGAGAGAGAGAAGATAAGAGAGAGAAGTGTGGTCATCAATTCTTGGCTATCTCTGCAAAAAGAGAACTGTCTTCTTGCAAAGGTATTCTCTTTCACTCTCTTCATATACTTTCCCGTTTACAAGAACTGTCTCTCTCCTTCCAACCGTGCTGTCTCCTTCTCTCATTCTTCAATCTCAACCGGCTACAGCCAGTTTTTTTTTTAGCTTTTTTTTTTTCCCTCCCTTTTCTTCTTAAAATTATTATTGGTTGAAATCTTTAGGGTTAACGGTGGCACTTGGGTACATGTTTAACCTTGGTGACTGTATATCACCTACACAAGGTGAAAAAATATGCATGGCATATGGAGAAAAAATATCCATGTGAAGTGGGATAAGAAACTACGGTGTATGTTAGATCATATTTAGGGTGTGTTTAGATGATGAGTTTTTTTTTCTTAATTAATTTTGAAAAATTTTAATTTCTTAAAAAATGATTGTTTTTTTTTTACTATTTATCATTTTTCTAAAATATCCTTAATGTACTTACAATATTTCAATATTGCCTACATCTGCTATAGCAGACTTTAACCCCTAGCCCTCAATAACCTACTCTACCCACCTCCTACTAATGTCTCTCCCAATACTCCCTGCACACTACCCACCCCAACCTTCCCTGCACCACCGCGGTACCACCCACCACAACATCCCTAACAGCTCCCTTCCCTACAAGCGCGACTGGAGCTTCCCCCAACCCTTCACCGATGCCCCCATTCTTTTCCCTAACCAATCCATCCTCCGGCCGAAGCCCTAATCCGCGGCAGTAGGATTCCTCCCAACCCTCATCTTCCCCATCGTAGCCAACAACAGCACAATCTCCCCCACATTCTTCACAATACCATCGGTGTCGGTGATGCTTGGTGGTGTTCGAAGTGAAGGTGGAGAGAACCGGTCGAGTTTACATAGCAAAATCAAGCCTTTACTGGAACCCAAAACCTTAAACTGCTCGTCGTGTTGTTGTTTTTCCTCGAAAGTGGAGAGGAAAAGGACGGAGAAATTGGGGGAATCGTAAATGTCAGGACGGAGACGATTCAAGACTTCTTTGAATTTGGAAACGTAGATATAATTAATGGAAAACGATGCGGAAGGAAAACGGGAGATGTAGAAGCGAAAGAAAGAAGGGTGGGATGAGTGATAGCCAGTGTTTCGAAACACACTTGTACTTGAAAATGGATTTGACTGGCAATCGAACGATGATTTCGAGCAGGAGGGAGTTGGGGAAGTTGGTGAGGTCGTAATTAATGAAGGAACCCAGGGCTGCGATTGTGCCGGGAGCTGCTGCTGCTTTCCTCCATGACCGGAGAGGGGGAAAGAGATTCTTAGAAGCCTAAAGATTGGACTGGCTAGGGGGGAGGAACACACTTGTTGGTTCAGTTCTTCAGTTCACCGGCGGCGCCATTGGTGAAGGGATGGAGCGCAGGGGATTTTGTTTTCAGAAGGAGAGAGAGAGAGAGAAGTGAGGGAGGGAGGGGGGAATTCGGTAAGAGAGCTTGTGTATGTATGTGTGTGTGAAAGGGATAGAGGAGAGATGGATGTGACGGGAGAAATGGAGAGAGAGAGAGAGAGAGAGAGAGGAGAGAGAGAAGAGAGAGAAATAATATTTAAAAAGTAGTATTTTGAATTTTGAATATATAGGTTTTAAGGTGTACTTAGGGGTAGTGGTAAAATAATAGGTGTGTAAGATTTTTTTTGTTGAAAAAATCAGATAAAAACCTAGATAGTGAACATAATTTTAAAACCCATAGTGTCCAAAATCACGAAAACAAAGCGTGAGAACACACCCTTAATGTCTTTTTTTTTTATCTCAAGAGGGGATGGATCCAACTAGTCCATAATGTTCCTCAGGAATTGCCTACCAAGTCTATCGTTGTCTACGATCTGTCTCAGTTCAGGAGGGAGCATCCAAAATCTTTGTTGTGTTGCTACGCTGAACTTGGTGATCTTGGCCATCGAATCTGCTGCCATATTAGCTTCCCAAAAAATGTGCCGAATTTGAACTTGCCAGTCACATTGAACAAGTTCCTTTACCTGACCCAACAAATCTGCATGCAACGTATTATCTTACGCCATCTTGTTCACCTCTGTCACCACCTCACTACAATCTGTTTGAATACATTCCTTACGCCATCCTTCTCTCCATGCTTCTGTCAACCCGGCTAACACGCCCCCGAGTTCTGTTCGAAAGATCCCTTCATCGCTCACTTGTTTTCCAAAGCCACTCAACCAGTTACCCAAGTAATCCCGAATCACGACACCCCACGCTGCGAATCCTCGGGCATTTCCTGACGTCCCATCTGTGTTAACACACACCTATCCTTCCGGAGGAGGTTGCCAACCCACCCCCACCTGCTTCCCCACATTCTCAACCAACCCACTGTTGCCCAGGCTAACAAAGGCGTTTGTGCTTGCCTCAGATACAGCCGCGACCATTGGTACTCGTTGCTGCTGCTTCACTTCTTTGTAATTAAACACCCAATCATTCCTCCATCTCCACAACCAGTAGCACCCGACCCCAAAAATAACAGCCCATCTAGCCCATTTTGTGCCTTGAAGCTTCCTCTAATACCTACTAGCAACCAACTTTGCGTGTCCATCCGAAAAATTGAAGATATTTCCACTTTCTCCAAAAGTGAGCACCACATCTCTTTCGCGGGAAGACAATCCCAAAGAACATGAATCACTGCCTCCGCTTCTTGAAAGCACCAGGGACATATCGGACTATTAGAGATATGTCGACGAAACCTCTCTCCATTAGTTAGAAGCCTTTCGTGAGCGCACAGCCAAAGAAACAACCTGATGCACTGCGGCCCTTTCCACTTCCACACTAATTTCCATCGATGTGCTGCTGCAATTTCTATAGGGTCTAACAGTGCACTGTATGCTGTCCTCGAAGAGAACTCTCTGTTCGCCGTCAAGCTCCAATAGCAACGATAGCTGCCTCCACCAGTTACATCCTGCAGCGCTTCATTGATGCAATGAATGGAATTTTGCGGCAAAAGATGCTCAATTGCAGTCAAATCAAAGCCCCCCAAATCCATCCTAAAGCTTGCCAATGACACACCTTTCCATTGAGTCGGAATCTTGGCTGTAGCCCTTCCCAACAGCGGCTACCCCCCTACCCAATGATCAGCCCAGAAATTAATTGACTTTTCATTCCCCATTGTCCACTTTGAGAATTTTTGAATTGTTTCTCAATGTTTTCCCGTCGTCTTCTGTAGACACCCCATTTTTGACCCTAGTAAATAAAATATTTTACTAGAGAGTTTTAATTAAATAGAACGGCACAAGTAATATTAATAATTATGTTAATTACATTAAGCAAATATACATGTTCAAATGTTGCACTTATACATTACTAATGTAGTGTAATAATTTATTTTGTAGGATGAATAGGAGAAAAGACAAAAGAAGAAGACTTTCTCTCACAAGTTCATCATCAAATCAAAGGAGACAAGCCCATGCCAAGAATGGAAGGAGTAATCAACCTTGCTAAGCAATGTACACTTAAAGAAAGTCATCATTAGCACCTTAGCACATTGGACAATAGGTTGTAACTCAATTTTGGCCAAGAAAAAGGCCAAATATCCAGAACAGCCTACGTAGGCCGGTCCGGCCCAAAACTGGCTGGTCCAGCCCAAAAAAGCTGTTTTCTGGATTTTTGCCTTTTTCTAAAAGGGGCAAAAGGGTAAACTCACAATTACTCTCAGGGGTATTTTGGACATTTTGGGGGCCTGAACATGGCTGGATGCTTCTCCCTCCCCCCTATAAATATCACCCCATTTACTCATTTAAAAGCTCTCATTCCCTTGAAAGACTTTCCATTAGCCTACAAGTTTTTAAATCCCCTTAAACAACTTCTTACTCCCTTAAATACTTCTCTCACACATACTCTCTTGATCATCCTTAAACACTAAGAAAATCCACTCTCTCTCATCAATCATCCCACTCTCTCTCCTCATTAAACATTATCATCAAGAACACAAGCTTTCTCAACCACCCAAACATAAATCATCAAGGATAATAAAAGAGCTAGAGAGCATTAAAGATAGTTCATCCACTTGAACTTCTTTGATTCTTTCTTCCATCTTTGAATCCATCCATCTAAACTAAGGAGTAATACATCTTGTTCAAACCTATTGGGAGTAGGTGAGTTCATCTTCATCTTCTAAGATTTGTACAAGTTCCCTTCTTTTTATTTCATGTAAATAACTTACAAACCCACTTGGTGATAAACCAAATAGGTATTATGTATTCATCTTTCTCATTATGATAATGAATGCCATACTTCTTCTTAAATACTTGATCTTTATATATATATGTATTATACATATGCATACTATATATGCTAGCACATAATAGTGCAAGTCCTCCTTAGTGTGGATTACAAAGCCTACTTTGTGAGTTGATCATGTATTTACATTCCTTTACTTGCTTAATATATATGTAGATATATACATATATGCATGCTATACATGCTAGCACATAATAGTGTAAGTCCTCACTTTTGTGAGTTGATCATGTATTTACATTCCTTTACTTGCTTAATATATATATGTAGATATATATATATATATATATGCATGTTATACATGCTAGCACATAATAGTGCAATTCCTCACTTTTGTGAGTTCATTATGTCTTTATATTCCATTAAAATACTTATATGTATATATGTAAATATTATCCTATATATATTATGTATATTATGCACCTAATGTGCAAGTCCTCACTCTTGTGAGTTGATTAATTATATTCTTCCATTTAAGATATAATGGTTATACATATGTATATATATTATATGACACATAATGTGTGGTCCTCACTTTAGTGAGTTGATCCTTGTAAATATTATATATGTATTTGTATATATTACATAAATGTGATCTTCAAAGTGTGGGATTCATGTCCCATCTTTGAATTGAATTAAATCTTTTCCTCATCCCATTCTCTTCATTTTCAATGACCAATAAAAGACCTATAAATGAAGGAATGCATGTATTCATGAACCTCATAAAGGTTCACTCCTTTCTTGGAGTCCCTTAAGAGGTCAATACACGAAGAGACAATCCTAATCTAATGATAATGGTCATTTCTTTTAAAGTACATACACATCTATGTAAATACCAATTTCTTCAAGTACTTACGCACTTTCAAAAACATCCCACAAATGATAGTGTTGTTTCCAAAGTCCTTCAATGACTTGGATAATGATACTTAAAGGATGACATAGAAAGGAGTCTTACTCCTAAGTTTTTCTTGCATAAAATAAATGAACATTTCCTTATGTACATAATAAAAGCATAAATTCTCTTCTAACTTACATGGTTAAAGTGTAAGTCCTTTTTCTTTCAAGTACACGACTAAAACGTATTTTCTAGGTACCTTCTATTTTCACTTTCACATGAATAAAATGTGCATTCTTTCCTTTTGCATGATAAAATTGAAGTAAATGATGATGATGAGACCATGCTCACCTCTTTTTGCATTCATCTTGAATCTCATGTAAATCAACCAACTAACCAATTGAACGATCAATAGGAGACGTGCATGCTAGAACATTATTAAGAGACCGAAAGGGCGAATTGGGTTCCTAACCCCTTTTCGATTCGTAACCTAGCCCCCGGACCTACAATCTCTTACACTTAAAAGGCTTGTGCTTCCGAAGTCTTAAATATAAACGGAGGTGGCGACTCTCAATTTTTCATACAAGTTAAGTGGTCACTAATGAGAAACCCATACTTGTACCAAAGTTCTCATCGCACGCACGCCCCGATGACATGTTTCATCCGAAAAGGAAGACCTCGATCGATCATTCAAAACAAAAGAAAAATCTAAATGATCCCGAGGGGCGTCGAGAACGGGGGGTTCTCACACCTTCCAGATTATCGACCCTTGAGATGTGCTCTTCGAAATATTTTTACCCCTCAGATACTTACCTCTCAACACCCGAACCCATAAAGCATTCGATTCATTTAAGAAACGCCAACATAGTTTTAACATACAAACCTTGTTGGCTTCCGCAAGCGTCTGGAGACCTAAACCACCCTCTTCCTTAGGCTGGCCCAGATTCTTCCACTTAAGCATATGCATTTTCTTGTTTCCTCCATCCTCACCCCAAAGGAAGCTCATGCAGCGTTTCTCAATAGATTCACATACCCTCTTAGGAAGAACCATTGATTGACTAATGTACTCAAAAATAGCAAGAAGGACAGATTGCGTGAGTGTAGTTCTCCCCGCCAATGATAATGAGTTGGCCTTCCACTAAGTCTGGCCTTCACTTTATCCTCGACGGAGGTAAAGTACTCCCGTCTGACTCGTCCATGAATAATAGGGACACCCAAATACTTACCCAGATCATTAGTGTGTCTAAATCCAGTAACCCTTTGAATTTCCTCCCACCCCTGCTTGCTCACATTTTTTGAAGTGCATAAGGCCGTTTTCCCTGCATTAATTCTTTTCCCAGACGAGTGAAAAAAATCATTCACGACCTCTAGGATGACACGGGCCTGCTCTTCCGACGCCTCCCCAAACAAGATCAAATCGTCAGCGGAAAATAGACAAACAAGTCCCCTTGCGCCCTAAGTTGATAGGAATCCACTTTCGTTCCTCCACTTCTTGATTGATAGCATGTGAGAGTCGTTCTATACATAGGACAAATATATACGGCGACAACAGGTCGCCTTGTCGTACCCCTCTTGATAAATCAAACGGCTCCATCTTCTCACCATTTAAAATAATTAACACAGGACTTAACACCAGCTCGAGCATTTTTCAACGCTCTCACCATTTGTTTCGAAAACTACGCATCCCTTAGAGTATCTGAAATAAAGTCCCACCTCAACCGATCATAAGCTTTTTCCAGATCCACTTTCACCATCATTCACCCTTTCCTTCCAGATTTAAGGCGAAAAGAATGAGCTACTTCTTGGACTATCACTATGTTATCAACAATCTGCCTACTAGGAATGAAACTAGATTGATTGTGTGAAATGAGGCTCGGGAGCACCTATTTTATCCTATTAGCAATTACCTTCATGAGGACTTTAAACACCGTTGGGAGCAGGCTAATAGGCCGGTAGTCCGTCACGTAGGTTGGGTCCTTTTCGTTTTGGAATCAAAACAATCCCTGGTGTGTTTAGACTCTCTGGCACACCACCTCCATCTAAACCATCTTGCACAAACCGACAAATCGCAGTCTTCACTGTGTCCCAATTTTTCTGAAAGAAAAAAGCATGAAACCCATCAATCCCCGCTGCTTTGAGAGGAGCCATTTCAAACAAAGCTCGATGGACTTCCTCCTCCATGGACGGTTGAGACAACGACAACCAAACTCCATCACTCACTCTAGGAAAACGTCCTGTAATAGCTAATTTCTTAACCACGGAGACATCTTCCCTAAATAGCTCTTTATAAAACTTTAGAACATGCTCTCGAATTCCCTCCTCTGAATCGCACCACTCCCCATCCTCCTTTTTAAGCGCTTTAATCTGTGTTTTACTTCGACGAATCGCGCATTTCGTTTGAAAAAACTTAGTGTTGCGGTCGCCAAACTTGATCCAATCCGACCGTGCCTTCTGCTGCCAAAGGAGCTCTTCCTAATTCAATATGTTTTCATACTCAATGCGCAGCTCCTTCTCCAATCTCCCCATATGATGCATGTTTCGATCAGCCCTGCTTTTCTCAACCCTGCAAGGCGAGAGATAATACGAAGTTTCCGTTGGAAGATATTTCCAAACACCCTTATATTCCAGTCCCTTAATTTACTGCTCATATCGTTCATGTTATCAGCTATATCCTCCCGAGCTTCCCAGTTCATCTGCACCATGCTATTGAAGTTTGGATGAAGGAACCAAGCTGCCAGGAAATGGAACGGCGCAGAGCCTCTATAACCACTCCTCGACATCAGGTTAACCACTAGAGGCCGATAGTCTGAAAAGATTTTAGGGAGGTGCTCAACAAAAGCATCCGGAAACTAGGTTCTCCAAAGACAAACTGATTTCGATTCTCCCCACGAAATCCAACATCAACAAACGAACCTCCCGCTTTTTCATGGGAGTAAAGGAAAGCGTTAAAGTCTCCCACCAACACCCACGGCCCGTGAACTTGGTGAGACACTTCCTCTACATCATCTCAGAATTGCCTCCTTCGAACCCCATTAGGATCTGCATACACTGCCGATAAGACAAACTGATTTTGATTCTCCCCATTGACCTCCATATTGACCATCTTGTATGAACAAGAAAGGATTTGGACCTGGACTTTGTCATGCCAAAGAACCCAAATACCTCCTGAAAATCCAGCTGCTTCTACCCTAAAAGAGTTATTAAACCCCGTAGCCCGAATAATCTGATCAACTCGTAGACCACCGATTCGAGTCTCCACAAGAATAACAATATATACGTTATGGATTCGAACCATGTCTTTCAAAGATCCCACTTTCGACCTTAAACCCAACTCTCGACAATTCCACATAAGTAAATTCATCATTAAAAAAATGGATAGAAAAACCGCCCTAACCATGTGCTTAACACACATCTGACTCCAAATCCATTGGGTTAATCTCATTGTTGCCCGACACTGTTCCCATGTCCTCCTCTTGCATCATGTTGTTCATATCATAAACCTCAGATGCAATATTTTGGATCACCCCCTCACCCTGGCTTGTGCTTGTTGAAGAGTCAGGAGGTTTTCCTCGGTCGATAGCACTGATTGTGATCGTGTCACCTGCTCGTAAACTGCGGTCTTTGGTCCCTAGCTTCCTATATCCAACACTTGCCGCCAATCTAGGCACAATTACTGTCGTATGACTCGTCGTATTCAGCGTTGAAGAGACCACATTAGTTGCCGCCTTAGGATTTGTCGATCCTGATACCCTACTGTTCTTCCTCACTACACTTTCTCCATTGTCCTGATTCACTGCCTTTCCTTTGTCCATCCCACCCCGCTTTTCGTCTGGTCCTATACCCATCTCCCCTTCCATACCTTCTCTAACAGGTTCCATTCTGTTTCTGTTCACAGAGTTTGGTAACCTGCTCGCAGCCTTTCGATGTCCCTCCCCCGATGGCTTCCCCTCCCTACCCGATTCTCTTATAGGGCTGCCCATCGCATCATCGTCTACAGAGACATTCATTCTCTCCGAACCACCATTGTTATCCTCCAGGTTGGCCAACACAGCAAATCGAGAAGAACCAGGTGTGGAGGCTTGCTGCAGTTCCCCATTTTGTTGACCTCTATTCCCTGAACTCCAACCTCGTGACCCAATCCTTCTGTCCCTTCGTTGAACCACCATCCATTCCCCATATTTTCCGTCTCCACGTGGTTGCTTCTCGTTTGGACTATTTTGCAAATCAGGTTGTTTCTCCTCATTCCCCACCTTCTCCTTTCCCTCGCCTTCGCTTTCTTTCATCTGCGGACAGTTCTCCACCAGATGACCTACCATTCCACAGTGAAAACAGATGCGAGGCAACCCCTCGTACACCAATCGATAACTCTCTCCCCTAAAATCAAAGGACGGAATTAGAGGTTTTGTCAAATCAATCTTTATCGCCATTCGTGCAAATTTCCCCCGAGTTGTATTGGATGTGCTATGATCAATGCGTACTAGCTCACCTATTTTGTTACCAATCGTCCTCAAGACCTTTTTATGATAAAGATGAACTTCCATATTTGGTATCCGAATCCAAGCAATGACACTTGTTAATTGTGACATGTTGGCATTAAATCCAATATCCTATGGCTGCGCCACGAGATAGTGTCTGAAAAGCATTCATAGACCCTCCAAAAGTGCCCGCTCATAATCTTCTTTCCTTGACAGTCGTACAATATAGAAATTGTTCTTCAAATCCACTATGGAGAATTCGCCCCCTATTTTCCACATTACTGGTAAATGATGTATCAACGTATTGAACGTGATGTTTCTCCCTAACATCTTGAGAACCACAGAATACTTCCATGGCTTTGCTAACTTCTTCTCGAACCCCTCCGAGACGTTTAGGAATAGTTTTCCATCCATCTCCGTCATTGATAATTCGTCTTCTTCTGTATCTGAAGCACCCTCACTATCGCGATCATTCATGTCCATCTCTACGTCCTCCTCCTCTTCCTCCTCCCCCTCCTCCATATCGAGATTATTCCTTCCGGCGTTCTCCCCCTCGAGTTGTGAATGCTGCAGCGCCTCCGTAAATGTCAACTTCTGCACCATAGATTGTTTCTCTCCTTCCCCAACGTCTTGTTCCTCTCCCCCGAATCGGCCGTCAGCACAGTGTTTTTTTCGACGCCGATCGTCCAGTTGTGTGGGCGGCGGCACCTTCCGGAGCTCCTCCACGGAAGGAAAGTCCTGTAGGGTTTCCTGAGATATCTCTCCCTCCATAGAGGGAAAATGAAAAAACTACCATTAAAGCAGCCCAAGCGAGACTTACTAGCTCCATGTGAATTGTTTCCTGGGCAAAGTAAAGGAAACGTACACCCTTAATGTCTTTAGTGAGTAATGACCATGTTAAAAGAGTATCGAATGATCAGATCATGATATAATGAATATACATATATATATATATATATATATATATTTCAGCCTTCAACATTAAAATTAAGAGATTTCACACATTTTATTAGCATTTGTATTTCGGTTTTTGCTATTAAGATGAATATTTGATCAATATACTACATTGATCAAAAGTACATTGATCAAAATCAAAATCAATTTCCATGAACATGATCATTTTATAAGTGTGTCAAAATTGATCAAAATCCCCGCAGGTATAGGATTTTTATTAATTTGTCAATGTGAATTTCGATTTGCAGATTAATCTTGTTTAACTCGGATTCATTTACTTACATTGCATATGAGTGTATGTTCAACCACGTTATTCAAGTAACAACAACAACGATTGAGTTAACTTCAAACGGATAAAACTTATTACTATTTAGACCTTGCCCATTATTAAGAAGTTTTATTTCATAAGTTTGTTCCTCGACGTGATGCTCAAGTGTTCTTGTTTTTTGAGGTTACAATGTACATGTACTAGGTCTATTCGTGTCCGTAGGCATGTAGGGTGCATTTTTTTTAATTGAAAAATTATGAAAAGAACTCAATGTACTGTATAAAATATTGAATGAAATATAAAAAAAAATTTTAATATTAAATAATTGGAGGGGAAGAGTTCAAAATATTAAAAAGTTGGGGAGTAAATATGTAATAACTTTAATTATATATCTACGTGTCATATGAACTCTTTTCTTTTATACTATAGATATTTTTTTTTAAATAATTGAAAGAATACGAAACAAATGGAATTGAATGTGAAAAGAATTCAAAAAATTAAAATATATATATAGGGGAGAATGTGTAATGTGGAAAGAATTTAAAAAAATTAGAAAAAAATATAAAATAAAACAGTTAAAATAACGGCCAAATATCACATAAATCACTTTCTCTGATACTATAGATGTTAAGCTATTCATCATGATTATAGACAGGTTAATTACCACGATTGCAGCAACACAAATGTTTAAGCTTGATATAATATGGAAATAAACATTCGAATTTGCAAAATGATTATAAATTAAATTGATCATGTTAATTGAATAAAGGTCAAATAAATAATTGATTGTGTAATTGGTAAACAATTTCGGTATAATTAATGGTGACACCACATCATCAATGGGCATTGCAATGGATTTTAAAACCCATTTAAATTAAAGAGTTGTTAACAGCGGTTAGCTCTCACCTCAAATTTAGAACTACAAGTATAAAAAATGTAATGATCCGTTACATCTTGTTATTCGTATAACAATCCAAATTTAAAAAAGGGTTATTGTCATTTTAGACCCCAAAGTTTTCGTGGGGTTTCAAAACGAGTCTCCAGATTTCAAAAATTGCGAAATGAACTCTAATGTTGCATTTTTGTTTCGAAATGGAGTTTTTTTTTTTTTGATGAATTTGTTAAAAACTTAACGAAATCCAACTCCACGTGCAAAACACGTGAGTTTTCTAAAAACAAATATGTTAATTTAACCCCATGTAAAGTTCAAGGGGTAAATTGAAATTTTGTATTATAAACCTTATAATAGTTTTTTTAATTAAATTAAATTTAAATTAGAATTTATTATAATACTAAATTTAAAAGTTAATACTAAATTTAAAAGTTAATTATAATTAATATTAAATTTAAATTTAATTAATTAATTTTTAATAATAAGTATCT
>JAOWAN010000050.1:1386022-1402866 GCA_028566635.1 Lobelia cardinalis | reverse complement strand
GGATGGACAGGGGGGGGGGGGATTTATTACATCTCTTTATCACTTTATTAAAACTACAGCTAAAAGGTGGTTTGCAATTATCACAGGGCGCACGTTTACATCATCACACAACTTACAAATGATGCAATCATAGGGTCTCTGCACAGCCAATGGCTAAGCAACATCAATCAAGATGAGATTCATCTCTTCTTTGTGCCAGTAAAGGAGACAGTATCACACAGTCCACTTTCTTTGGTGCAATATCGTAGCCTATGTGAAACATTCTACTTTCTAGAATCTCTGACATTTTGAACTTTATTAAGTCCTGAAGAATATCATAATAATATCTTGTGATGCTGTAATGATCAATTAAACTTGAGGAAGTAACCTCTTTCAAAACATAAATCGGTATTGATCATGGACGGATATCCATTGCAAATTCAACGTAATCAGGCCAACATGCAAATTATCAAGGCGGAGAAAGAAGAGGTCAGAGGGGACAAACTCAAGATTTAGGTGCTTAAGCATACCAAAGTCTATATCCATTCTTCATGACATGCCTTGCTGCTAATCTCTCCTTTCGTAGTTTCTTTTCACTTACATACCGGGCGAAATCTTATTGTAGGTTCTGCACACTTGCAAAAACCATTAAAAAGAGCTTATCTAGAACCAAGGTCAAAAAAATATGTCTACCTCTGAATGGAACCCTAACTTTTCCAAATGACAGAAGAGAAAGGGAATGGTGTAGGAAATGGCAACATAATCAAAGGGCAAAGGGAGAGGAACGTGAGTTTTGACCCAGTCCTCTGAAACCAAAGCCCCGAGAATCTGGACTATTATTGAAATATAGATCAGAGATGATATTTAGCAAAACTATGGACGCGTCATCCCCTTAATGATTTAAATTCATGTAAAGGTGGAAATTCCAGGGAGGGTTATAAACCCTCTCTCCCCCCTACCCGGAGAGAAAATTAATTATAGGGGCCATATGAACCGAGGAGAGATGATTAAACGAGGGGCAGAATCAGAGGCAAACAGTGAAGGTATTCATTTATTTCTTCAAAGTGAAAGTCTGCACTGAAATAATACCTATGAATTCTGAACCAAGTCCTCCGAATACTTGCACAGCACAAGGACGATGATGCATTACAAGTTCTTACTGCATTTATTTGTTTTGCACTTTTCTGGTGCACATAGCAGTGCACTCTTGGAAAACACCAACAAAGTAGACTTGTGCGATGTAGCACTGAAACAAGCAGTAGGAACAGACTTTGATAGTTCCGTAGCATGGATTGGTCTCAGTTCTTTGCATTTGCATTGACTAGCTCCTAATTGCTACTGGCTAGGGAATTCATATGTCGCTGAATTTCTAACAGTTCATAATTTGTTTTATACTCTATTTTCTGTACCTTGTCTGACCAACTATAATTACCTTTTTTCCACTGTGACCTTTTTTTGTTTCGGTTTCTTTCTCTCTCTTGTTTACGTCTCTCAGAAATTTAACTGGAGAGGTAAACTTATTTTTGTGCCTTGCCATGTGTCTTATCATATTGATTTTCTTGAAGGCTTGAGCTTCAACGAAGCGGAGAGGAGATTGAGGGAAAATGGGCCAAATGTTCCTCTTCAACATTCTTTCCCAAGATGGTGGCATCTTTTATGGAATGCCTTGTTTCATCCTTTCAACATAATTCTGGTTATCCTGTCTACATTATCATTCATAAGTGATGACAAGCCAAATGGTGGTATTATGCTTGTGCTAGTTTTTATTAGTGTTTCACTGCGCTTCTACCAGGTATTTCTTTTCGTTGTTTTTCAAAAACTAATCTTACATGTTTGCTTTGTCAGGCAGCATTTATTAATGTCATGACTCTTTCAGGAATATACTAGTTCAAAAGCAGCTATGAAGCTGACAGAACTTGTCAGATGTCCTGTTAAAGTTCAAAGATGTGCAGGTAGAGTAGTTCAGACTGAATTACTAGTTGACGTTGAACAGAAGGATGTTGTTCCAGGTGACATTGCGATTTTTGAACCTGGAGATCTCTTTCCGGGTGATGTTAGGCTATTGACTTCAAAACACTTGGTTGTAAGGTGCGATCCCTCGAGCATATTATTCTTCTCTATAAGAGTATCAATGATTCATACTACTTCTTCATTTGTCTGTAGCCACATATTGATCACATCATGCTTCTTGAACAGTCAGTCATCACTAACTGGGGAATATGGAATAACTGAGAAGATCGCAGATATCAGAGAAAACCAAAGTACTCCGTTACTGGATCTGAAGAATATTTGCTTCATGGTAAACATATTAATCCTTGCAGTTCCTTATATTCCAGTTTTTCTTCAGTAGACTTTGTTACAGTGATCTCTCTTGCACAGCCTCTTGTCCCGAGTTTAAAATTTGTGTTGCTTCCGGTCTTGAAATTTCAGTTTACAGACAAAATGATTACTGTAATAGCACTTGTAGTCATTTAGGGGGAGAAAGTGACATGAAATTATGGAAATATTCGCTAAATACTTGTTCTCTTATCACAAGTGACAGTGAAGCTACATCTTGGTCTCCATATGGTACTCGAGAGATCACATCTTGCAGATGTATGCAATGTTTAACAATTTCTTGTCTTAGGAAGTATATTGAGTTTAAATGAACTAGGAGTAAAATGGATTATATGGAACATATAGGATATATGAGGAATCTCATGTTGCAGATATATACAATGCTTAAGAATTGTTTGTCTTGGGAAGTATCTTGATTAAAAGTACTAGGACTGAAATGGAATACGAACTCAACTCGCACCAAGTGGAGAAAGATTTAGGTTAGATGGTGAGAAATACATGAAGACATCATTAGGGTCAATTATTGATCGAGATGGGGAGGAAGTGGGTTATGATGTTGGTGGTATAAGAAAATCAGGTTGGGTGAAGCGCAGAAGTGCATCTGGAGTACTATGTGATAAGTCGTTTCTTTCTCTTCTTTTCTTTTTGCTTTTTCCTCCAGCTTGGGAGCTAAATGTGTTGTAATATAATCAAATTTATAACAAAGAATGAGCCGCACAACCAGAACTGAGCTGTCAAAAATAACAGTCGTGGAAACTGCAAAAAACTATCACCATACTATTAACAGTTTGACTGCAGGATGGATGACAACACACTAGGACCAAACTAACACCTATCAGGATACTGATCCAGGATCCAAGGCCAAAAATAAAAACGGCCAAACTATAGTACACTGTACACCCAAGCAATGCCATCTGACTCCAAACATCAAATTGAAGAGCAGCAGTTATCTAGATTCTAGACTATGAACAACAAAGAGAAAATTCATACACGAGAGTAAATACAGGGACAGATGTATTGTATTCTTCATTTCTCAAGCTACTTGTTCATCTTCTACGAATATGGGCCACTCACCAGGATTGAAAGAGGTGGGTCTGTAGACACCCATCTTGGCCAGAAAAATCTGCAAAATTGTTGGTTTCCCTTTATATAATTTGGAAATTTAAAGAACCAAGTCTGCAGTGAAGCTATCAATCCCTTAGAACAACACAATACCTTTCTAGATCAGGTTTCCCTCTTCATTACTGATCCACCTGAGCTTCAAGATTCCATATCTGGCTTATAGTCCATTTATCGGCCCCATGCTTTGTTGGAAATCTTTCTTGATGATTGTATGTGTGTTGGCTCAAAGGACCTATCCGTGAGAGATCCAAATCGTAAACAACCTGCTGGCTGTTATAAAGACCTTTATTTGATGCTATGCAAAATTGGGAATGATTTAATGGCTGGATGTCCTTGAGGATCTTTTAAACAGATTTGCACTTCCCACGATTCCTTAATCTTCTTGAATGCATTTTCGTTTTGCAAAGCCCATTCCACTGAAAAAAGATTTCTTTAATTGATCAATGGGCAGCACAAAATATTTTACACCACTTTAGAACTCCCAAGCGTACCTAGCCCATTTTTCTTTGAGGCAGCACAATGTCACCATTTCGGTCACACTAGAACACCACTTTTTTTTGCCTATCAGATAAATTTCTTTGTTGTTATACCATCAAGAGTTTCTAACCAACAATGCTTTGAATTTTTGGGGAGCATCCTGAACTCCATAATTGACCAGACCAATTTACTTGAACATTGTTGTTTTACCCAGAAATTATGTTTTAACACTCGTCTAGAGGACCGGCGCTATGGCTAACAGACCAATCACCATGTAACTTCTTCTATTTGTAACTTATGAACCTAGTATTGTCTAGGAGGGGGTTAACCATATGTCCATTTGCCTTCTTCCAAAACCAAGTGATTCTCCTGAAATTGAACTTTACATGCTAGAGCAAGACAAACTGACTTTGGCAAAGAAGCACGTAAAATATAGGAAGATGACTGGAGAGAAATATAAAGTATTTCAGGAAGCATACATGAATTAGAGGTTAGAATTCAAAATCAACAAAATAAAGTGAAAGATCCCGTCAAATTCATTTTCTAAGATGGAAAGCGCCTCCCAGTTTCTTCATCGAATACCTTGTCCTGCATATAATGGAGACCGGCTCTCCATCTCCTTTTCTTAGAACAATCAGCAGCAAAGCTTGTGGATATATTTCACAGGAGTAATTCACACTTTTCTGAGCAGATGCAAATTGACTTTCACTTTCACTTGTCTCCTGTCCCGTTTTTGATTCTCAGTAAATTGTATATGTATTCTTTTATTAAGATTAAAATTCAAAGTAATAATATTTTTTTTCCCATTTCTACTCTTTTAGTCTTTTCACAATGTGCGTAGGAAATATTTAGGAAATTCTTCCTGCTGCACTTGTTGGGTATTTATTTCCTCACGTCATTTGTGGAAGATTTAGTTCTACATCTCTTTGCAGGGAACAAGTGTATTATCAGGTAGTGGAATTGGACTAGTTGTTTCCACTGGATCCAAGACTTACATGAGCACCATGTTTTCAACAATAGAAAAGCAGAAGCAACCAGACGACTTCGAGAAAGGCATTCGACAGCTATCTTATGTGCTTATCTGTGTTATGCTCCTAGTTGTTATGATAATAGTTCTAGCGTATTATCTTTCATCTCATGATGTGACCGAGAGTCTTCTATTTGGAATTTCTGTTGCTAGTGCACTTACTCCTCAAATGCTTCCTCTGATTGTAAACACCTGTCTTGCAAAGGGAGCGCTAGCTATGGCTAGAGACAGATGCATAGTCAAAAACTTGACAGCCATCCGGGACATGGGATCTATGTGAGTTTTCACTTGCTCATGTATATACGGATGCATTTTTGATACACACGCCGCAAAACATCCACTGCTATCATAATTCATCGTATAGTGGTAGATTTACTTCATAACTTTTCTTTTATTCTTTAACTTTGAAGCATTTTCTTTTCCCTTTACGCCCATGGTCTCTTCCATGCAGATTTAAAATTTAGTTCCACCAAAATATATTATGTTTCAAGAATCATTGTGGAATATAAGATGTGAAGGTTCCTAGAATAAAATATCAGGTGAGCTGGGACAACTTGAAATAGTTAGGTTTAATTTCAATTCAGTTCTTTGTGTGAAAAGAATACTTCGGAATAGTCAAGAATGAAATATAATGTTCATATAAGTATCCAAAACCCTAATTTATTAGTTATCAAAAGTAACACTCGAACATGGATAGGTAGCTTCCGGTTGATATGTTGTTTGAAAACAGAGCATCTGGAGTATGAATTCAGAGCGGTGCTATTCCTTATAATTGCGTCTTTTGTTCTTTATAGACTACATAGCTTCTCCTTTGGCGTTGATCTTTTTTTTGTAAGTTATTTATTCATTTTCTTTCCAAAGAAGCATTGAAGAGATCAATTAATTGCAATTCTGCAACATGGCTGTCACTTTACAACAAATTACTTTCCGTAATGCACGTCTCCAGCAGCTTAAGATGATCTTTATCGATGGATGTAGACAATTTCTTACCAGCAAAAATGTTTCATTATATATGAAGCATGCATATCATTATTTTCACCATAATCTTATGCCTACCCATATGCATGCTAGATGATATCTTTATGAGCTGAAAAGTGAAAGAAAAGAATTAAACAAAATTAATGCTCCGACTCTTTCATGGCTTCATTCCAGTCCAATTCATAATATGATTTTAACCTTAACCTTCTTGTTTATTCATTCAAAGGGACATCCTGTGCATTGACAAAACGGGTACACTTACCCTGAACACTTCAATTATGATGAACCATTTAGACAGCTGGGGTTTTACAAGGGAAAAGGTCTTATGCTTTGCTTTCATGAATGCTTACTTCAAGACTGAACAGAAGCACCCTCTGGATGATGCAATTTTGGCATATGTTTATACAAATGGATTTCGGTTTCAACCGTCAAAGTGGAAAAAGCTAGCGGAGATACCTTTCAATTTTACACGAAGAAGAGTTTCTGTTGTATTGGAAACAGAATCCAATGCAGTTGATGAGAAGGGTGGTTCATTTAACCGACTTGTTATTACAAAAGGAGCATTTGAAGAAGTGATAAAAACTTGTTCATTTATTGAGCATGTTGATGGGGGTCAAATTTGTACTCTCTCTACAGGTGACCATCAAAGGATTCTAAGCCTAGCAGAAGAATTAGGCAATGATGGATTACGCGTTGTTGGGGTGGCTTCGAAAAGGTTGAACATGGTGCGTCTAATTTCTTTTCATTAGTTTTCTTGGATACATTAACTGCTTTTTATCTCTGTCTACACATGTTTTCCATACATTTTTTCAGATATATGTATATATATTCACTGTTTTGATACACAACACAGCAATACATTTCTTAATTGCTGTAAAAAGTAAACCTAGGAAATGAGTGAGCATACTGTTGATTGAAGCTGATATATGTTTTTTCTTTCTAATGATACAAAGTTACTATAGCCAAGCAAACATTAGTCACGGTTCCCAAATTATATATGTTAAAGCATGATATTCCTTCTCTCTCTAACATATTAGCTTTCGGATGAGTTGGTTATTTAACATGGTTTTGGAGTTCATGGCAGATGACTAAGGTTCAGATCATTCTGATTGCATTTATCCCATAACTTATGTATTAGCCCTATGTTAAAGAGTCAGATTGGCACATTTTGCAGTTCTCCACACATGAGGGGGAAGAGTGTCAAAGCATGATATCCATGAAAGTGCCACTCTCTAACAATTTTAGCTTTTAGATAAGTTGATTACTTAAAAATATTTTCTAAGTTGCATTCATTTGCTTGCTTTTCTTTCATTCATCTCATCTCAAAGATTCCCTATAATTCTTGTTAAAGCATGATGTGTTGCTAGGCACTCTACCAGCAAAATCTATGAAATTATTTGGTACTTGACATTTTATGTTCTTGTTGGGTGAAAGACGTTCAAGTTTTGAACAAGGAAGCTGATATGTGACATCTCAAGTCTTGTGAGACTGAAATTAGTGATTCAACTATGCGTCTGGTTGAGCGTCAAGAACAACGATACAAGCATATGAATTGGGAAACATGGTACAATTGCATCCATTTGTCCTTAAATGAACCTCATAACAGATAATGGAGGTTCAATTGCACTAAAACATGGTACAAATGCATCCATGGTACTTACTATTTGTAAAATGTACCATGGAAAGATATTTTTGGGACGGAGGGGGTATTACTTTTTCCAGCTTGGAGATTTAAAGCTTCGATTGATACAAGTTCAAACTTCTGTATCATTTCTCCAATAAGTTCCAAGATTTTTGGACCGAATGTCTTCAGTTGATTTGAACTTGGACTTCAAATTCCATTACCAAAAATCATCTAGTAATTTACTGAATTATTGAAATAGCTTTGTGGATTTACAATAATTCATTCTCCTTGTATGGCTTACGTTAAAAAAGGTTACATTTCTCATGTTGCAGATAAAGAATAATGGAGAAGTGAACTATGATGATCGGATTGAATTCGACATGGTGTTCCTTGGATTTGTTTCTTTCTATGATCCACCTAAGGAATCTGCGAAGCAAGCATTGGGGCGGCTGGCTGGGAAAGGAGTCGAAGCAAAGGTTGTTACAGGTGACTCACTTTCCATAGCAATAAGAATTTGCAAAGAAGTTGGAATCAAAACTATCCATGCAATAACTGGACCAGAACTTGAGTTACTCAGCCATTATTCCTTTCACGAGACAGTTAAAAGGGCAACAGTATTAGCTCGGCTCACCCCAACTCAGAAACTCCGAGTAGTTCAATCACTGCAGACAGTTGGAGACCATGTCGTAGGATTCTTAGGAGATGGAGTTAATGACTCCCTGGCCTTAGATGGAGCCAATGTGGGTATCTCATTTGACTCAGCAGCATCAATTGCAAAAGACTTAGCTGACATAATCTTACTCGAAAAAGACCTGAACGTCCTTGTAGAAGGAGTTGAGCATGGAAGGCTTACTTTTGGAAATACCATGAAGTACATAAAGATGTCTGTCATTGCCAACTTAGGAAGCATTCTTTCACTACTCGTAGCGACTTTGTGTCTTGGAATTGAACCCTTAACACCGAGGCAACTGCTCACACAGAATTTCTTGTATAATGTCGGGCAGATTGCTATCCCTTGGGACAAGATAGAAGAGGATTATGTGAAAACCCCACAGAAATGGACACTCAAAGGCCTCGCCACATTCCTATTATGGAATGGCACAGTGTTCTCTCTATGTGATTTAGCAACGCTCTTATTCTTGCTGTACTACTACAGGGCACATTCTCCAGAGGACTCAAGATTTTTACATTCCACTTGGTTTGTCGAAGGGCTTCTCATGCAAACCTTAATCATTCATTTCATAAGGACAGAAAGGATCCCATTCATTCAGGAAGTTTCTTCGTGGCCAGTGATTTTGTCTACTGTAGCAATCTCTGCCATTGGAATAGTAATTCCATATACACCAATTGGGCGTGCCCTGGGGTTTGTTTTTCTGCCACTTTCGTACTTTGGGTTCTTGGTTGTGCTGTTTTTAGGTTATTTTAGCATTGGTCAACTGGTCAAAAGAGGTTATATTTTGGTGTACAAAAAGTGGCTCTAGATGAGATGATCCTAGTTTCAACAATGTTAGAAAGACAACTCTATAAAAGCAGAAACAAGCAGTAGAGTTTATATATTGAATTCTCATTACCTTTTCCAAGGTGTGGTGGTATCAGTGTGGATATTCTATTTGCAATTTGCAAATACATCAGAAAATACCTTGCTGGTCACGTATAGATTTTGAAAAATACTTGAATGTGATGATTGAGCTGCAAATGATGAAGAATTGTCGTGCTAAATGTGCTCTATAGTCCTTTTCTTTTGCAGGAAAATGGTGATTTCAATTCACTATTGTAAGTTATGCTGAATGATCCAGCTGCATGCCAGACCAAGCCAAAGTACACTCCAGAAAGACCGAATCTTTTGTGAGTAACCTGCAACAAATACACTGACTTTAGCTTCAAAATTGGGGAAAGTACACCGAGGTAATAGAGTCCATTCTTTACTAATAGCTCGGAGATCCTAGTTAGATTCTAGAGGGTACATCTTACACGATTACAATTACCCTACACTCCATTCCAAAAGGAGGGTTCTTTTGTAAAAAAAAAAAATTAAAGAGAGAGAGAGAGAGAGAGAGAGAGAGAGAGAGAGAGAGAGAGAGAGAGAGAGAGAGAGAGAATGCCCCAAAAATGAAGGAACAAATGTTCCTTTTTAATGAATCTACTAAATTCTCCTTTGTGAACTATCATGCCCCAAATGTACAGTTGCAATGAATATACCAAGGGTATCGATGTACATGGCTACAAAAATTGGTTAAAAGTCAACTTCCTTCTCAACTCACCCTTGGTCCCAAATCTCAGTAGATTGGGGTCAGCAACATAAATAGTTTCCCCCACCCAATACAATCCAAGCAAGGTCATAACATGTGCCACATTCATTCATATATTTCCTTATAAGTCCACTTCCTTAATTTGCATAAACAGGAAACAAAGGATGCTCATTTTGGTATCATAAGCAATAAATTTGGGCATATCACCATTGTTACTAGGTACTTAAACTGGGGCTTACTCATAATCAATTGTTGTAGTGTAGCAACAAGATATCACAAGAAAACGAACTAAATTACCACAAGATATTCTTATATGTGATCCGATTAATCAAAAGAAGGGGAAGATTCTTACTAAATTGTAGGTAATTATTCTGGATGTTCCACTCGAAACTCCAGTGCTCTCTATCATTTTTAAGTGTCCAATATGCCCATCCAAATGAGGCAGCATCATATACCTGCAACTGAGCTCTCCCAAAATCTTGGTAATCCATTTGGGTACCGCTCGCAACGCTCCACTCATTCACCCACTCCCCTGCAAGCAAATTAACCAATCCATTGTCAAAGCCAAAGCCAAAGCCAACGCCAATCAAAGGTTTTGAGCACACTGAATCATGAAGGAAATGATGAGAACTGTGACTTACCAATAAAAAGAAGTGGCCCGTTTGCTCTGTTCAATGCTTCCACTTGAGTTTCCCTGCTCTTGTATATAAATTGGATATTATCTACGGCACTCATATTAACAAAGAAGTTGTCGAAAAGATTGTAGTAATGCAAATCCACCACTACGTTTGAAGAGCCGATGTTTGCTTGATAAAGTTCCAACGGATCAGCATTGCCAATTCGTTGGCATATTATGACATATGCACTAGACGAATATTTACGAACAATCTGGTACCCTTGCTTGTAGAATGAGACTAAGCTATCAAGGGTAACTGCTCCAGCTGATGGTTCGTTTAGAAGCTCAATTCCTAGCAAGGCTGGATGGTTGGCATATCTGCAGAGTGAATTTACATCTCTTAACATCAGTACTCAAGTTTTCATCTGGATTTAATTGTTGAAAAACACAACTTTCAGAAAATATGTCAAGATAATACCTGGACACTAGAAATTCTATAACATCCAGTGTCTGGGAGATGTAATCAGAAGAAGTGGGCCAGCCTACTGTACCATCTCTACTAGAACTATGTTCCATCCCATTTTGAGAGCCAGGAGCAGCATGAAGGTCAATAATGCATTTTATCGCATTGGCTCTGCAATAATATTTTCCGGGTCTAACTGTCAAATAAAGTTGTACTCGAACATGGCAACATTCTAAGATGGAAAAAGGTCAAATAAGACCTACTGCGCCCAGGAGAATGCATTATCTAGAGCTTCCAAACACCCCCCAATAAAAGGGCCTGGAGGGTTAGGATCAAATGCTATCCACCAGCCAACAGGGATTCTCACAGCATTTATTCCGTGCTTGTAAAGAAAATCAAAATCTTCTATAGTGATAAAGCTGTTTCTGTGTCTCTGTTTTGTCCAATGACGAGATATCAAATGAAGAACAAGCTATGGTACCATAAAAAAAAACCTACGCCCTATTGTGTTCAAGTCCATTCGCAAGCTGGTAATCTCCATGCAAGAGTGACAACTATAATGGATTTAAAAAGGAGAACTATTAAGAAGCATTTGACCTTAAGAACTTCTTTGGCCTTAATGTGTCCAAGTCCATTAGCAAGCTGGTAATCTCCATGCAAGTTGTTAGATACAACTATCATCTCAAACGTGGCAGCGTTATCATCCCATCCAGGAGTTCCAGGGTAGTCTGCTGTCAGCTGCTCACCAACTGAAGCCTAAAACAATACATAAGAAAGATATGACTTCATTAGCATAAAATCATCTGTTGCGGGGTAGTGCCACTATGAAGAATTTGCTCATTTGAGAATCAAATGGAATGAGAATCTACTTGCAGATATGTTCCTTTTATAGTTCTGAGGTGAGTTCTATTTTTGTCAGTCCTTTCAACAAAAAAAGTTTCTGTTGAGTCTGGTAAACTTGCAGTTGCGGAGACAGAGCCACCTTCATCACATGTAAGAAACTTGCCTTGGGAAGTGCGGAACTGAAACTCGGACTCAGAAACTCTCCATAACTGCAAAAGGGAAGACAATGTGAACATGGATGATTACTTACATTTGAAACCAATCAGCTCATCACATGCACATGCTCCAAGCAGAATTAAAAGCAAATAGATCTTAAGTAGACTTGCATACATGTATGATGCATATATATACAGACTACATGGTGTTTCTTTTTCTTTTGGGGGGAGGGGGGGGGGGAATTGCAGCTTCTATTCGTTTAAGAAATCTGTGAAGGAAAGTAATCACTTTTTAGTCGAAGCCAAGGAATAATATATAGCAGAATTATCTTATAAACCCTTTTGTTTTGCAAATCCTGCTTTAATTTTCGGACTCAATTATCACCTCTGCTGCAATACGAATGAATATTTATTTGATTTATGAAGATACTAGGCAAAACGAAATTGAACATGGTATGTATATATTTGAGCTGGTCAGCTGTATGCATGTATATGAATAGGAATAGTTAGCTATGTTAAGCGATGCTGTCACAACACAGAAAGTTGATGTGTGTACTGCGGTAAACTGCTTCAACTAAGTTTATCCTTCTACGACGGATCAAATAGAACTGAAAATCTTTGGCTTCAGATTTGGGAGCTTAATTCAGATACAAAACATGAGAGGTTTCCTTGCTGCATGATAAGCACTCGCATGAAGAGAGTGTGGATTCACTAGCTAAAATAAGAATGATAAATATGGATTATACAGTATGTCTCAAAGTGTTGATCGACTTGTTTTGTAAGGTATTTCACAAATTGCTCAGCCAGAAAAGCTTATTTACCATTTCCTTCAACTCAATCATGATTGTAGCATTTACACAATAATTCTACTTTTCTGCGAGCTCAAAAAATAAAATAAAATAGAGCAGAAGTATTAACTTGTTTAGTGGCAAACCTCTTAGAGTTAACTCACTTAGTTCTGAGTATGGCAGTAAGCTTTTGTTACGCCTTGAAACCGTGTTTTTGACTTATGCGCATGGAGAATGGCAGTGTAGCTCAGGTTTTAGGCGCTGTAGCACCCGTAAGTGGTTCCATGGCGCTGTTGAGTGGCGCCATGATGCCATTGCAATTTCAATGTTGACCCAAGTCCTTTTTTCAGCCTTAAAAAGCCCAAGGACATGTGGAGTATAAATAGGAATCTATTGTATCATTGTTCTGGAGCCGTTCTTACGATTCCTTTTAGAGAGTTTGATTGGTGTAGACCATAGATAGTGAGTTTGTTTGATTGATTATCACCTTGTAAACACTTGTTCTTCAAAGTGAATTGTTTCTCGCCTGCCTGGGGTTTTTTACTCCTCTCTCCGAGGGGTTTTCTACATACGTAAAAAACCTAGTGTTCGTTCTTGCTTTATTATTTGCACCTATTATCTCTTCTTTGGTTTGATACCTATATTCGATAAAGAATAGCAATTGGTCCTAGCAAATATAGACCTACAATGCCCAAATATTTTGTAGCTCTTTTTGTGGCCCTAGCATCACTCCACCCACCCACCAAGTTTCTTTAAGTAGGCATTTCAATAAACACTACAACTGCTTAATCTGCACTTAAACAAAACATACAGGTACGTCCTATTTGAGCAACATCCAAGAGATACATAACATATACCCACAGGAAAGGAAATTCATAAGACATTAATGAGTAATCATATAACTCATCTCACCCTAAAGGTTTCCCATGAGGAGGGAACTTCTCTGTCCACCGAAACGTTTGCGCCGCCCCCATTTTCAGCAGACACGTACATTTGCAATGTCACTGACCTGAATTGGACCTCTGTACCATCCTGCATTTTGCAAAACAAAAAAATGATTGCCAAATTGGCAAAAACCAAGGCACCCCAAACACACACACGGAGAGCATAGAAGAGATTACAAGCATGTCTGGATTGGGAATGTCATCAAACAGAGATGGCTTAATCCACCCTTCCACAACCAACCATCCTCCCAAGTTCACTGCTCTCACTTTTGAATTTCCATGTATTCCTTCCACTACAATCACAAACTGAAAAAAGGTTACAAACTGGGTTCTTGAAATTCACCTCTTAATCAATTCAACTACATCACATTTTCTAAAAAAGAATCAGGAAAATAGGAGGAGAGCAAACCTGAGCATGTAACAGAGATGATGAGGCAAGCTGCCAGCAAGAATGCAATTACCAATTTGCATAAAAGGAATTCCATAGGAGAATGCTGGCCTAACAATCATATCATGATTTTAGGGGAAAAATATACCCATATCCTAGAGAATATATGCAATTCCTCCTTGTCTCTCAATTTAACTCCAAAACCCACTTACTAGACATCCCAAAAAAGAACTGGAATGTTTCATGTTGAGGGTTTGATCATTCGATTAAGTTACTATTATTAAACTGCTCTTTTTCTTTAAATCTTTAAATTACAAAACGAAACTACACTCTCGAAGAGAAAAGCAGAATATTAACAATAGTACAAGCAAAGAACAACTTTCTAGAAAGCAAGAAAATGAAAGGTAATCTACAAGTTAACAAATCAAAAAGGTAGAAAATGGTCGGAGCTTTGGGTGTTCTTCAAAGAGGGTTTATTAGTGTTTGATTGGTGAAATGAACAAAAAGGTATTGAAAAGACCGAGGGTGCGTTTGGATTGTGTAGTTTTTTAATATGTTTTGTTTTTGTTTATGTTGTGTTGGTTTTGATTTTGTAAGAGTTTTACAATTTTGCCTTTTAAATTTAAAAAAATTATATGATAGTGATGGAGAGAGAAATAGAGAGAGGGTAATAGTTGTGATTTGATGTGATGTTCGATAGAATATAAAGGTGATATAAGGATATGTAAAAATAATAGGTAGAGAGAGAAAACATGTGTTTAAAAAACTTATGTTTTCGATTTATTTTTCAAACAATGTTTAAAAAATTGAACGGGTGAACACATCCTGAAAATGGGTTGGGGGTGGGGTGGGGTAGTTGCTAACTTTGCTTCATAAAAAAGGTTGAGACTGCAATTCCGCGGTCTCCACCAACCCGCCAGGATGGAGAGCTAACGAATAGGTCAGACTCTTAACCCTTAGGTCACTCCCGCTTGTAACAGAGTCAATTCCACCTTGCGTGGAATCGAACCCTGCACACTATCGCACTGAGCTCTATTCGCCCTCCCCTTTGCCACTGTGATATATGCCCTGGGGGCCTAACTTTGCTTCATGTTCTTGGGTTGGGTTGATTCTCGATAAAATACTAGGATTGGACGTGAAATTTTTTAATATGTTTTGTTTTTATTTGTGTTTTGTGTTTGTTTTGTGTTGGTTTTGGTTTTGTAAGAGTTTTACAAGTTTGCCCTTTAAATTTGAAAAAATTACATGATAGTGATGGAGAGAGAAAGAGAGAGGGTGATAATTGTGATTTGATGTGATGTTTGATAGGATATAAAGGTGATATAGGGTATGTAAAAATAATAGGTAGAGAGAGAAAACTTGTGTTTAAAAAACTTGTATTTTTTATTTGTTTTTCGAACAATGTTTAAAAAACTAGACGGTGAACACACCCTAGGACTCCCATCACTCCATAGTCAACAAATAATAATAATAATAATAATAATAATAATAATAATAATAATAATAATAATAATCTAATCGTTTATTTATCCATTTCAATACTATTTACAATTTTAAAATATACTATAATTAAAAATAATACAAATATGTGTTGCTCCCTCTCTCTTTAAATTAGTTGGAATAAAGGTATTTTTCTTAATACTTTAGTTTAGATATATCTTTTAGAAAAATAATTAATTACAAATCATAAATATCGTATAAACATTTGAATATGTTGTATTTTAGGTTTCGATTACAAATACTACATACAGTTATATTGATATGATACTGTTTATAATATAAATATGATATGATATGAATTTATAAAGTAAAAAACTAAATTATCTCCATGATGTGATATGTTTGAATGTGATGTGCAATGTTTGAATGTGAGTAGAGAATTGAAGAAAGAGAAGAAAAATGTGATGTGAAAGGTTTGAATTGATTTGTAAAAGTATATATTTATAAGGGTAATAGATAGAAATTGTTTGATAATAATATATGATATTTGATGATATTTAGGTGTGATATTGGAGATATATGTGATATTTATGATGTAAGTGATAATATGATATGAGAAAATGTTGAATTCGTGATCTGACTATTAATTTTTATTCTATCTTTGTTAATTTTGCTGTATCTTAATTATTATTATTTTTGTATCTTAGTAAGACCATGTTGTATCTTATTATATTTTTGTTGTATCTTCCTATCTTAATTATTTTGTACGACACAAAAAATTATAACTAAGATACAACAAAAATATTCTTAAATACAACTAGTTTGTACATTTATACGATATTATTGTTTATAGCGAAATAGGCCTCATATCTCTTAATATACATTTGAAATATATATATATATATATATAAATAGGAATCTATTCAAATGAGAATCACAAATAAAATGAGAAACTAATATCTTGACCGTTAGATCTAGAAAAATTAGATGGTGAGATTTAATTGGGTGACACTGGCACAAACTATAATTTTAGTTCGGATAAAGGGTATTTTCGTTATTTCTTGATAAAATTTTGATGGATCAGTGTAAAGTTTATTGGATCGATGTTATAATTTGATAGATCGATACTATAATTTGATGGATCGGTGTAAAATTTGATGAATCGGTGTTAAATTTGATGGATCAGTGTTAAATTTGATGAATCAATGTTGTGTTTTCCTATTATTATTATATTTTTTTATTTTGATAGTGTTGAATACTAGACAAAAGGATAGGGAAGAATACTCTCTTCTTATTGATCTTTTCTTGTATGAAATACACAATATATATAGTTACATACTAACTATAATTTTGGACATTATTTACAAGCATATATTCTAATATCCCTGATTTCCCTCTCCTGATCCCTGATTTT
>JAOWAN010000050.1:1357548-1370810 GCA_028566635.1 Lobelia cardinalis | reverse complement strand
ATTTAATGGAAGATCAATGTGAGTATTCTTCCTAAATATCTTTCGTCTTTTAGTTTATATTTGTGTTTAGTTAATCTTGATTAGTGTTAATCTTGATTAGTTGTTAATCTTGATTAGTGTTAATCCTGATTAGTTAGTTTTGTCTTATATGTTTTATTTTATTCTTTCCGTCTTCTTTGTTTAATGTTCTTAGTTTAGTGGTCTTTGTTTACTCTTCTTTTATAGTTTTATTGTATACATTTATGAATCATATATTACACTTATTCATCAACAAGTGTAATCTTGTCGATGGTTCAATCCTCTACCCCTAAAATCGGTGCTGGTGCATGTTGAGCCAGAAGGCTATGGCTTGGGACAAGGATCAATTCTACGATCCTTTTGCTGGTTTAAGCTATTGGATTAATGACCTCCAAAATACCTACTGGTTAGGTTATATATTTTGGCGATTATTCTTCTGCCTCACTGGACCCATTTCGACCATTTGCGACACTAGTTGCTAATTTTTGGTTTCACAGTTGTAATACAGTTTTTAGTTTAAGTCTATCCTATTTTTTCGTGGTACACAGTTATAATTTTCATGGTTCACAGTTGTAATGGATGTAATTTTTCTTGTTTATGAGTTCTTCATTGTTTTCGTGGTTTACAGTTGTAATTTTTATGGTTCACAGTTATAATAGATGTAATTTTTTTTGTTTATAAGTTCTATGTTTTCTTGGTTCACAGTTGTAGTAAGTTCAATTAAACATCACTACTGCATCCAATTGAACATCCACTGAATCTGAACCAATATGCAAAAATATTTTTGAATTAATAAATATTTTAAAAATATTGATCATAAAAGCATTGAACGATGTCCTGCCAATTCAATCGTTATTTGTGGCTTACTTTTCATGAACCACGAAATATAAAACTGTGAAGCATCAATGTTATAACAAATGTTTTCAATGGATAACTGCTTTACTTTTCATGGTTCACTTGTTTTCCATTACAAATTTAAATTTGATGGTTCACATTTGAAAAACTTATGGTTCATAGTTCCTTTTTTTTTTCTTTTATTATCATTATTACTATTGAAAATTTTGTGGTTCAGTGTTTTACTTTTAACGGTTCATAATTGAATTTGATAATATATTGTTCAATTCTAGGAGTGGTACAATTCTAGGAGTGGTTTAGCTCCATCCACATCAGTAAATGGAAGTACAATTCTAGGAGTGGTACTAACTTTTAGAGGAAACATAGGACCGTTGAGAACGACAGTCATTAGTTTTTCATCGATATAATCCATATATTTAGTCATTCTATCTTACAGACTTCAAATTAATTATCATCCAGAACAGGAACATTGGTAACATTGCAAGTTTGGACACTCTTTCCAGTCATGGATCTTTGCTTACAAGTTGTTAAGCTTGAAAATATATTTTCGCAAAGCTAAGCTCTGATACCAATTGTTAGTCCCACTTAAAAGAAATAAGCTAGAGGGGGGGGTGAATAGCTTATTTAGAACTTTAAAACTTAAAGCTATATTCAAAAATTCTTTAATGGAGAAGCTAGTTTTGATTCCAAAGCTTCTGCGAAAATTATCCAACTAAAGTCTTAACTACTCAAGCTTCTCTTACTTATGACTTAGGAAAAAACTCTTTGAGCATATAGCTTTAGAAAATTTCCTTGAAGGAAAGAAAATCTTATGAATAGAATATGAATATATCAGTAGCTTCTTAATAAAGCTTGAGCTCCTTAGTCAACTAGTGACTTCAGCAAGCTTTAGCAAGCAGAGCTTTGATATACGTACAAAGAGTAAACAAAAGCTTTTAACAAAACTATAAAGCCCACAAATATATATAGTGGTTCGGAGTATTAAACAACTCCCACTCCACTACCTAGTGGGTCATGCTAGGATATGTGGCGTGTACTATATTAAATGATACTAAGCTATTACAAATACTCCTTAGCTCAACATTTAAAGCTTAAAAGAGTGTCTAGTGATCACTAATGGATCGTGTACAAACCACCGTGCCTATCCTAAAAGTTGGTGGATTGTAGTGAAGATGTTCTCTTCTTAGAACTGATATCACTCAGTGTGCTTGGGCAATCAATGTGCCTCAATAATATTACAATGGGAGGCACTCAAAATGATTGAGTTACAGTGTTTGGTGAGATTTTAAAGCTCTGAAGGGAATGACAATGCCAAGGACTACTGGAGCTTTAAATGACTCTCTTAAATGGTGTCTCTCTTTTCTTCTCTATGTATAAGTCGATACCTAGCAAGAACACACACCAATCCTTCTTCAAAATCTTCTTATTTATAGGAGAGAAGGATTAGTCCGTTGGATCTTTGCTTCCTCCTTAAGGTTTGATAATTCAAAAGATATGGCAGGAGCAATAAATGCTATCTTTGTATTGAGGTGTGATCGGATAGTAAGCCTATGATAGTCTTGATTTTCCGGCTTCTTATCCTTGGAGGCAGGAGCCATGTATGCGACAAAAGGAATGTCTATTAGTCTTGAATTTTGATTTAACAAAAAGATTTTAGCCATTTTGGGCTAACAATAAATGATATCTCAAAATTCACAGTAAAATGTATCATATAAAATTTGAGATCATCAAGACATTTCAGCTATTCAAACTATAGCTTTGATTATAGCAAAGCTACTAAAGATATAAGTAGTCATATTAGCAGCCGGCCAACGATCCATTCAACGGTTTTATCTTGCTCTGAAAGCTCTAAAGCTATTAGCTCAAAGCTTAAAACAATATCTGCAAAGTTAGAGGATATAACATTAAATAAAGAGGGTATTTAAGATTTTATCAAACACCGTGGTATAAGCTAAGCTTTATGCACAATTAATCTAAGCTTAGTGAGGTTTTGGAATTGGCTTAAGCAAATTAACGAGTTTGACTAGCACTTACGTTGATTTTATTTTATGGAAAACCCTTACTAAAATACTTCATGTATTGGGGGTGAAAAATGGGGTGTCTAGCTCTACACTAGATAGTGGCGTAGGAGTTCTTTAAAACTCCGAACCACTATATATCATTGTGTGCTTTATTATTTTGCTAAAAGTTTTCCTTGTTTTCCTGTTTTTTGTTTCAAAGCTTTATCAATATTCACTTGTTTAAAGCTTGTTGATGCCACCTGCTAGCTCATAAGCTTCAACTTACTTCAATTTTTTTATTTACTTATAGTTTACTTTATTCTAGCCTTTCATCTCGTCAAAGGATCATTTCTTAAACTATATGCTTAAGAGTCTAAGCTAACTCATAAGCAAGAGAAGCCTGGGTAGTTAAGACTTTAATTGAATCATTTCCACAGCATCTTAAGTTTCTTACGTACAAAGCTTGATGATCCATCAAAGATGTTTTGAATATAGCTTTAAGTTTTAAAGTATTAAATAAGCTATTCAACCCCCTCTAGTTCTTTCCGGTGGGACTACCAGTTTAATGTACTGTTTTAGGCTAGATCTTGGTGTAGGATGAATGTAGGGTTAAGTTTTGTGTTTGAAGATGGATGAAGGTGTACAAAGAATGAATGAAGATCTCGGATTTTGAGAGGCACTCAAAGAAATGACCTAAAGCTCGCAAACCTAGAATTTCTCTCATAGATGCCATCAAGTCTCCCTAGGGTTTTAGAAAAGGAGGGTTTACATATTTTCTTGGACTTGGATGGAGGGTGAGAACTGATCATAGGTTAGAACCATGCCATCTTTGCCTTTTAATATGTCTATAATATCCCTAGGAATCCCTTGGTGGCTCTTTCGATTTACTTTTATTAGTTATTTGATTACAAATCTACAATCACTTTCACAAGTGTTCGCTTCTCAAATCTACTCAAGAACAATTATGTCTAAGCCTAAAAAGAATAATAAAATGCTGCACTTGTGTTTGACTCTCTCTTTAGAGAACTCTTGTTGTGTTTTTTGATGCCAATAAACGAACATTTAGAGGCCTTTACACAGGGTTTCTATTAAACCTAATCCTTCAAGAAGTTGTTAATAATCTAACTCATATGCACTTCGACGAAAGAACCTTCGTTCCAAAACAATAAAGGATTAACGTTGGGGAGAGAGAGAGAGAGAGAGAGAGAGAGAGAGAGAGAGAGAGAGAGAGAGAGAGAGAGAGTGAGAGAGAGAGAGATGGAAAAATAGTTCTGGCTGACCTGACTATGACTGGAAGTTAAGCTTCGCAGAGGTGTTTGGTCTCATGATAATTGGACAGTACAGTACTTGGTTATAAGTTGAAGAAAAATCCAAAATAAATCATAAAGACATCGAGAATCATGGAGACGAAGATTTATTATATGACCAAGGAAAAAACAGTCAACAGACAGACTTTTAACAGGTACTGGTATAATAATGAAACAAGAAATACCTTTTCGACGCTTAAGGTTTGCAAGTAAAGAATCAAGCTGCTGTTTGATGGCAAAATAGGCATGCGCAGGGCAAGACACAGAGCTTTGAAACAGCTGTTGGCACTTTATCTTCTGCCACGGTAGGCATCCAGTCAATACTTTCCCTTCTATTTGCTCCAAAGCTTTTGCTACCTCCAAATGTAGACTTCCATCAAAAAAAGTGATCATTGCTTTCATATGACTAGCTTTTGGTTTTGGTTCAAACACCTCAACACGGAAACAAGCAGCCTGGGAGTTCCTTCTAGGCATGAAGGGGGTGATTTCTCTCATAAGTGCTACTTCACTCTCTTTATATGGAGGATTATCTACAGCACTCCCTCTCACTAAGAAGAAGTCCAGAATATTCCTATTTGTTGCCCTCCTTAATACGTCAAAAATTTCAGCCTCTGAAAGATCTTTATCAAGTCCACGTAGCACAACAGCATCCATTGACTTGTCGCCTCTCTCACAGCGAACAAAATTACCTCCAATTTGCAAATTAGAAAAATCTTGAACCAAAAGCTCTGTATCTTGCACTTTACATGTCACAACTGCATACCCCTTGCTGTACCTTCGAGGCCAAGAGACTTTTGCAGTGAGAGCAGGAAAAGACGACCATTTACTGTCACCTGCGTAGGTGTTTCTTGAAGGAACCAACCTAAGTGAGGCACCCTTGAAGTCAACCCCAGTTAACTTAGTGGCTTCCTCAGCTGCCTCAGGTGCAAGAAATGTTACTTTGCCCCACTTGTGGATCTTATCTGTCTCTTGTCCAGTCCCAGGGAATTTGTGCAAGGCACAAACACCACCTGATGCTTTTCTCTCTAAGAAAATCAAAAGCTCCTTATCATCAACAGCATTTACATCCGAAAGATAAACATCCACAGTCAAATATCTTCTATCAAGCTCCAGATGCTTTATCTCAGCACCAGCTCCAAGGAGAGCTACAGATGGTGAGACCCCTAGTCCTCCATGATACAAGCATTTCTCTAAGCATTCATTTTTCAACCATTTTCGTTCATGCTCTAATACATCCCTCACACATCTAGAGACCTCCGCAATATGGTGAGCAGATGCAAACAGCTTCACTTCATTCTGTTCAACATCCACTTCGATCCCAATCCGATCATCCGTGAACTCAGTTCTAATACGTGAGACAAGATGCTTAACACCAGAGTTGGACTTTCCACAGAATTTCTTTAGCAGTGTACTGCCAAACCCAGTCAAAACCTTTACTTCCAGCTTCCGACTTTCTAGAAGAGCCACATCAAATAAAGGAGGAGGGTGAACAGTATGCAAGGATCCAGCATCAACGGCATTAACGCAGGACAAACACTGGCTATTAGATATTTCGAATATTTCACCAAAAACTACCCAGCTTGGTCTTTGACCAAAGGTGTGTAAGGAACAAGAGGAATGCAGCTGAATATGTTTTCCGGTCAATGCCACTTCATAACCAAGCTGATCATATCCAGAGTATACAGCTACATTTTCAGTAAGGGAAGATAGAAGCACATTCTTCAAGATTCTGTCAATCTCCGAATTCACTTTTGGGTTCCAGCCCCAGTAACTGGGAATAATGATTTTAAGTTCATGTTTGAGACAACTTTCTAGCTCCTTCACTGTTTCATGGCATCTACGTAAGGATTTTGCATTGATACTATTATCCCAACACCACTTATTTTTCTTCTCCTGAGGAACCCCCTCCCATTCTTTGTAAACAGAGAGCAAGGTGAACAGGTCACCATCTGGATGGCAGAACTGCACCTTAAGACGATCTGATTTTTTCTTATCTTCCTCCGTACCAACTCTGCAAAATATGCTGCTGGAATTTGCCATAACAGCAGCAAGAACAAGGCCTTCTTTACCCAGACGTTGATCAAAGCATTTGAGAATAATTTTACCAAGCCTCGGTTCAATGCCCAATCTCACTAGTGCCCACCCATCCTTAGTTAGTTCACAGACATCATTATCTCGAGTCACAGCGCCTAACTGAATAAGATTTCTAATTGCCATCTCAATTGCCACGGAACTAGGTGCATCAACAAAATCAAAATCCTCCACGTTCGCAACACCTAAAGCAAGAATTCTCAAAACAGCAACACCAAGATGAACCCTACGAATCTCAGGTTCCTGATGAAGTGGCATCAATCCGAAATCATTCTCCGTATAGAGCCTATAACAGATTCCTTCTTCAGTTCTCCCAGCACGACCTGCCCGTTGCTTTGCAGAACTCTGGCTGATTCTGGAAACTCTTAAAACATTCATGCCAGATCCAGGTTCAAACCTATTCAGTTTTACCATGCCAGAATCTACCACATACTTGATGCCCGGAATAGTCAATGAGGTCTCAGCAAGATTTGTAGAGAATATGACTTTTCTTTTCCCTGGATAGTTAAGGTAAACACGGGATTGATCATCATGAGATAATTTACCATGTAGAGGTAATGCAACTGCTGAGAGTGCTTGAAACTGTTCACAAGCCCATTCCACTTCCATTTGAGAAGTCAAGAATGCAAGAATTGTCCCTTCTTTCTCCATTCCATGGATTTCATACACCATTCCCAGGACATCATTAACATATTTAGGAACTAAGCTAGACGAAGAAGGGCCATCAGACACACAAGGAACATATTTGATGTCAACCGGGAAGTTCCTGCCGACCACGTGAAAGGTTCCACAACCATAAAAATAGTGTGCAAGCTGGTCTGCATCAGCTGTCGCAGACATTATGATAAGCCTCAGATCGGTCCTCTGATTCAGTAATTTCTTCAGCAACGATAGAAGAAGATCAGTGTTCAAGCTTCTTTCATGTGCCTCATCAACAATAATGCAAGAAATCCTGGATAAAGTCTTATCATTCATATAGTGTTGCAGTAAGCAGTGATCTGTCATAAACATTATCTTCGAATCTGATTCCTGAACAGCTGAATGTGTTGAAGGACAAGTGATTGCAGCATATTGATAACACCCCCGACTTTCCTCTTTAACCCTATGTGCCAATGAACTTGCAGCAAGCTTGCGGGGCTGGGTACATACAATAGAATCATTACCAGCTACTCCTGAATCTGCAAGGAACTGAACCAACTGTGTACTCTTCCCTGAACCAGTCTCTCCTATAAGTACCATTACCTGAAGAGGTTACAACAAAAAAGAAACAACTAAAACACTCATAACAGAAACTCAATGCAATTCCACAAGCCCGTTTCCAATTGAATCTGGGCCATAAAATTAGGAAAAGGTAGTTAAATTTGGTTCCAAGACTAAGGATTATTTTATATGATCCTTAAGAAGAACTGATATACGGAAAGCCCTTCAAATTGTTGTGCTAAGCTCCAAAAACTTCAGTTATAAGGTGTCAAATAGAAAAAGTAAATTCTACTCCTTTGTCCCAAGGGAGTGTCAAATTTTGTTCCTGACGTGTCGTATTCGGTGAGTGTCAAATTTTTGTCATGATAAAGGAGCAAAATAACACTCATTTTGGACAGAGGGATAAGTATACACAGATGCACTATCATCACCTGTGCAAGGGACAAAGACACTTGTCTTTACAGAAGCAATTAAGTTAATTTTAAGATGATTACCATAACTACAACATCTCCAAATACAAGATTTAAGATAACAAATCTATTTGCTTTCATTTTTTTGTCTCAGCAAAAAGAATTTTCATTAATAAAAGGGATAATTGAGATACACCAGTGCAGTAGACCAAAAACACACCAAAACAAAACCAACAGCTAACCTTGCAAAACTGTAATGATACCAGAAACACCTAGCTTGAATTTACAATAACTAGCACAATCGGAATATCAAAGAAAACGGGAAACCCAATAAAGTTTCAGTGCAATACATAGGAAAAGCAACAGTAAATTTAAAAAAATCAATAAGCCCAAGATAAAGCCATTAAATGAGCATATTATACTTTGAGGTGACTGCAACAGTAGCATAAATAGTGTCATAGTACCATGGCATGAATCTTACATATTCTACTACCCAAATGCAGATGTACACTTTGGCTTTGTTTAATCAATTAAATTTTTGAAAATAGAAAAGTGGGAAGGATATAACATATATATATATATATATATGTCTCTTTAAATCTGTAAACCTTTAAATATAAATCTTCTAGTTATATATATACATACATATTTTTTCAAAATATTAAAAATATAATAATAATAACTTGATTTTTAAAAAAATTATTGTGTACTTGCCAAGTGCTACAGTTTCACTATTTACAACTAGGGAAAAATTTGTTAAATATCAATCCAAGATTGGTCAGAATAAATATAAAATGTCAACAGGTGTCTCTCCTAATAGGCAGAGGACGTATAAAATAGTACACAGCAGTTTCCACTCGGTAAGTACTAAAACAACCTGGTCACCACTTGTTATAAATATCAAAAACTTAGGCAGAGTAAATGTTTTGAATATATGAAACAGATGACTGTGCAAGTCCAATCAATCCAGTCCTCTCTTTTCTTTTCTTTTTTATGAGCTGGAAGCACTATTTGGCCTATATGAGGAATGAATGTTTGTATTTACAAGTTACAACAAGACAAAAAAATGAGTAAAAGAAATCACATTTTACTTAAAAACCAAAGTCGAAGTGCAATAAAAGGCAAGCAGCTCAAAGTTATTCATTAAATAAATCTGAAGAACAATATTTCATGGCATTCCTGCAAGAGATTGAATATCCTTAAGCAATAAAGAGCATAACAAGGTGCCTAAATGGATAAAACATGTTTTCCACTGTGGGCACTCCCAGCTACTATGCTCCAATTATCAGATCAACTGAACACGTGAAAATTTTATAAGCAAGGAAATGAACTCTGCTATGCAACACCAATTCATGGATTTTTCTCCATCAAACCAGTCCTATAGACAAATGTGACCCCCATTTCTTTTCATCGCAAACGTAGAGAGTAAAAGCTAAGCATGTTACTTTCGTTTGTAGGTAAGCTTATATTTTCATGACATTAAGAAATCCCGGTTACACTGAAGGCCACAGGAAGAAATGCAGAAAAGAATTATTAGGGTTGGATCAGAAAGTCGATTTATGATGATTTATGAAAATTTGTTACTGTAGATGATTTTTGATATTTTACTGTTTGATATGTTTTTGTAAAGTGTAAACTTACCAAAATATCCCTCCATTAATTGCATTGTCATGTCAGTCACACCATGATTGGTATGCAAATTAGCAATCGCCAACGTCGAAACGAAAGCAGAGGATAAGAGAGATGTGTAGATTTCTATGCTAGCACCCAACACAAATAAGATTTCATACTATTATCTCATTAAAGAGAGTGACCCACTTCCAAACAGATCATGTCTTTAACCAATTTCAGAGAGAGAGAGAGACAGCAAAGCTGAGTTGCCCTTAGTACTGGTGCAATTCGTCCGGTTTGTCACCACATGCATTCCACTTTCCACCATAAAATCGACTTTGGACCTCAAATTTACCTCACCAACAAGCAAAGCACACATCATCACCCCAATATATTTCACACAAATATGCAATATGGTCAAGACTAGATGACAACTTCAATGTACACACTCTCTCCACTATCCCTGACTTGGATGGGTTTGATGATATCGCAGAAGACGAGACAGAAGAAACAGGAAAAGGAGGAGCGGGATTTGTCAGAGGAGGAGGAGGAATCATTGTCGGAGATGACATAGTCGACGCGAATGACGACGTTTTCGACCTGGGGGACTAAGGAGTTGAAGCGGCGGGAGACAACACAGCAGCAGCCCAAGGCTTTGACGTCGCTTATCTTGTTGAAGACAAGGAGGAGGAGGGAGTCGGGTAATCTATTGAAATGGTCGATTTCGGAAACCATGGATGAACAATAGTGTGTTTTATGATCTGGGTCAGTGGGGATGGGAGAAGTAGATGAAGGAGGTTAAGATTGGTAAATGAATAGTGGAGGAGATGCATCCACCGTTTTGTGTTAGAAAGAGAAGCAAATAGAGGACGAGAGAGAGAGAGGAAAGAGAAATTGTTATTTTATTTGAGTGTAAATTTTTTAATTTAAATATAATATGATGTTTAAGGCTTGGGTCACCAAGTTGGTTTTTGCTGATTTTTTTATTTTTATTTTTGACAACATTGGATCATAAAGTTAGTTTTTATTTCTTGTTTTTAATGGTTTGTGTTTTAACTTTACAGGTACAGGGGTATATAGATGGAAAGTTAAAACAAAAACCATTAAAAACAAGAAATAAATTGTCAAAAATAAAAATTAAAAAATCAGCAAAAACCAACTTGGTGACCCAAGCCTTAGTTATTCTCTTGAGCTAATAGGAACTCTAGCATTCAACTGAAACATCAATTATGGTCAATGTAGGTAAAGAGAGGCTTCATGTTTTATGAAGGCAGATGGTAATAACTGTTACTTTGAATAAGTGGATTCAGCCTTCATTAGCTTAGGCCACAACGCCAATCTATTTTCGCAGATTCATCAAGAAGAAGTCATGTACAACCAACATTTACAAAATTGATGTTTCAGTTGTGTGAGTCAAGGTCAGAGACAAATTAAGTAACTATTTTCTCTTTCACATAAAAAGCATTTAAGGTAGGTTGACAACTGGTAGACTCAAGATAAGCTTTTGAACTCCAAGGCACCTCAATGACATGTCACTAGCAAAGTCACAAAGGAAACCCTTCCAATGATGGCAAAAAAAGTAGAGGAAAAGGAAAGATCAATTATCCGCTGACACAGTTCAGGAGTTTCCCTTTGATTGCTAGACACACAGTAGCAGTAATTGAAACACCTACATGTGTTTGACTCTGAGTAATAACATTGTAACCAGTACATTATCTCTTTCACATGTATGGACAAAGTAAAGTTTTACACTGATTGTCACGCTAGCCAACGAAGACTTCGTCTTTTGTCCTAGCATGGTATCGACAGTAAAGAATAGCTCTAAGAGCGACTCAACACCACATATATTGTAGTCTTCTTTTCATATATGTAAGATTACTGTCTTCCGATGAGGTTAGCAATGTCGCTTGATTGTGTGAATCATTAAGATGCTTAGAAAAGAAATAAGTTGTTAGCAGAATTCCAAAATGCCACCCATGAAGATTGAAGGTTACTCTACTCCATCGGTCAAAATAGTTGTTCATTTTCAGATTTCCATGCAAACTAAGGAAGTTTAACCTTTGAAGAATTTCAAATGCACATACACAAGTACCCTACATGTTCATAATATTATCATTGCTTGCATACAAGTCATGACATTAGACAAAGGTACATTTAGTTTGGAATTTCAAACCTTGAATTTGATATCCTTAACTTATATTCTATTATTACCCGTGTCGACTTTAAAGTAATTTAACAACATTACAGCACCAATAAGATAAGTGACCAGTGACACTTATGTGTCTAATCAATGATCTATTCTACATATCCTCCCCCTAATTTTTTAATATTTCAAATTCTTTCCTTAACTCTTTTCATATCCTCTCAATTTTCAAATAATACATTCAATTTTTAAAAAAAAAACACCCGACATGTTCACGGGCATACCTAGTTTTAAACAATGTTAACTCAAATCCGAGCTCCACCAAGCATCACAATCACAAAACAACACAAAATCTGTAAATAAAAAAGAGTACCTGCTGGGTATGTATAGTCCTGAGAATGTCCTTCCTCGAGGCGTAAATTGGCAATCCATCATCAAGACGACAACACTCCCTCAAAATCAAATAATGAATCCTCCCCCAATCAAAACCTCCTCCTCCTCCTCCTCCCTTCTCCAAATTAATAACCTTAACCTCCTCCACTGAAAATTCATCCACTACCTCCACCTCCTTCCCTTCTAGAAACTCAACAATGCACCCCATCCCACGCTTAAACTCCTCTACCCTCCTCTCAACCAACTTCTTCTCAGCAACAAGGCAGTTTTTGCTCGCCATAAGCCTTTCATAAACATACAACTTTTGCGGCCCCTTGCAAATCCGAGATATTTTACCAATCTCCCCCTCCAGCATCTCCACCTTCTTCTTACACTTCCTAACCACTTCCCCGCCCTCCAACAATCCCCTTACGTGCTCAATAAACACATCCCTGAGCCTATCAGCCAACTCGTTTCGGTCAGACGGCAACAATAGGTTACCTTCTACCCTCGGAGTCAACATGTGGTCCCCACCGAGCCTCTCCCGCCACAATTCCAACACAGTTTCCAAAACATCAGTCCACTGCTGGTATAAAAACCTAGCTGCAACCTTTCCTCGCTCGAAAGAGAAGTTATTGCACGGCTCCACCTTCAATTTCTCCCTCAAGCTATCGATTTCAGCCCTAGTGAACCTGCAGGTGTCCGCGTAGAGCTCGATAACGAAGTTCGGGGAGGACGACCTCTGCACGGCGTCCGGTGGGGGGCCCGGAGGCCGATCGCGGCGGTGATCGTACGGGAACCAGGGTTTATTGTACTGCTGGCGGAACGGCTGACGGAAACCGCCGTTGGTTCTGGTGGTATTGGTCATGTTAGAGGCTCCAGTGTGGCCGAGGAAAGCACGGTCGCGGTTCATGATTTCTTAAAACGGCGGCCAGCGGTGGTACGGGGAAAAAGCCCTAGGAAATAGGTGAGTAATTATGGAGTGTAGATTGTGTAGTGCAGAGCGAGAAAAAGGCGGCAATGTCAAGAGACGGAATACGAAAGTACTACTGTGTGTTTTAGGTGTTGTGTGTGTGTGTGGAGAAACGGTGGGGATTAAAGAAAATAGAATAGGTTTAAATATGTTGGTAGGTGAAGAGAGAGGAGAGAGTGAGGGTGTGTTCTTGTGAGTGATTTTTTTGATTTGGTTTTGGATTTTTGTAATGATTAAAGTAAAAAGTAAGAGAGAGATAGAGAGAAAAAGTGTGGGGCCAAT
>JAOWAN010000050.1:1337993-1357448 GCA_028566635.1 Lobelia cardinalis | reverse complement strand
ATTCATATACATAAATCCTACAAAATTAATCAAAAAGAGATCTTTCAAATGTAAGAAATTTAATGTGATAAATGAATTGATGTATGTATTCATGATTTTAATAAGTTTTAATTGTATCATTAATTCTATCCGTTACAAGACTTGTAACACATATTATCATTACTAATAATTAAGTCTTGAAGACACTTTTCAACTTTTAAGTATAAAAAATATGAATATTAAAAAAAATTAAATTGTGCTATTTATCCTTCAAATAACACAAATAATGTTCAAAATATTAAGAAAAATGATTATATTCAAATTATTAATAGTGGCACGTGTGTATGATCGATGAAAAAGCAAATAACTAACTAATTACACAATAATCACAATTGAACATGAATAATTTTCTTTACCATTAGAAAATTTATTATTTAAACACTCATATTTAACACTCATAATTAAATACTCATACTTAGTACTTTATAAGATGTATAAAGAATTATTTCTTCTAATTGATCAATTAAAATACTCAAATTAACTTATAATATTGTTTTTTATGTGTAAGATGATCACGAAAGGCCCCTCCCAGTAACCCTCATCCAATTTTATCCACATTAAAAAATTATAAATTTTAAAAGAGATCCAAAAATAAATTCATATTGTTTCTATGACATTAAATATATTATTTTTTTCAAATAGGAGTAGTAAAAATTAAATTAAATCTTTTAATTTCATATTATTGAATCACCCTGTACGTAGCACGGATTTAAATCTAGTAAAGAGAGTGAGAAAGAGTGAGAGAGTAATTACACACGCATGGGATGGATGGTACTCCTAACAAGGAGCACATAGATGCTCCATATACCGTCTCGAATGAGAAGAGATTGATAGTGGATCCAAGTAAAATGTATCACTCTAAAGCTTTACTTTTACTCCATAAAGAAAAAGTTTTTAAACTAAACACTTATTTTAAAAAAATCTCAAAATAAAATAATATAAATTGAAATTGAAATTGAAATTGATGAAGTATCTTTTATTTAAGACTAAACGATAATTAAAAGAAAATTGGGGGGTTATTATTTAGTGGGTCTCAGATATTAAAAAAAAAAAATAAAGAGAAAAATATTGATATTAGATCCTTGAAAATATTTAAGCTTCGATAGAATTAATAGCTATGCAAGAAGTAAGTGATCAAAGAGTGATTGAAGAGTCACTTGAAAACTTTGAAAGTGTATATATTGAATAATTTGACTAAGCGGACAAGTTCATTACAAATGGGAAGATCTTCCAGTATTTAGTTATAATGTTTGCCCAAATTTCAGAAAATTCTAAAAAAATTTATACAGTATCCTATCTAGAAAAAAAAAAAAAAAAAATTTGGCCCCAAGGGGGCATGAGAAGGGAGCGAACCTGAGACTTTACATACTGTGAAGCTCGACTCTACCACTGAACCACCCTTGGTTCCGTATCTAGAAAATTTCTCTACCCTTTGCATATGAATCTACATAGTCTAGAGAATTTTATACAACTATTAAAGAATCCTCTTTCTACAAAATTCCTCAAACTCTAGCTTGTGTGCCTATATATTTGTAGAAAATTCCACAAGTATCTCATGTTTTACACAAGTGTGATTTTTTCTACCAAGCTCTACAAAACTTTAGTGATCTCCGAAATATTATAAAATCTTCCACATTTTCAGTCTTCTGCAAAAAATCTCAAGAATAGTCGAATCTCTCGAATAGAACGATTTTCAGAGTTTAAGCTCAAAAATCGTATTTTTTTATTCATTAAAATTTTTTCAAAAATAATGTTTTTTCTCTATTATCTATTAATTTTACATATCCCAATATTCACATTTATATTATATTAAACATCACATCAAATCACAATCAACATTCTCTCTCTTTCTCTCTCCAATCATACAATGCAATTTCACATACCCCTCAAGGGTAAAAATAAAAGAAACCAAAACCAACTCAAAAACCATTAAACCATAAAAAAATCATTCAAAAAAAAAAAATCATTCAAAAAAAAAAAAATCAAAACCTAACAAAAAAACTTTTCACCCAAACGGACCGTAGAATTTTAAAATTATCCGGGTGCAAAAAATATGAATAGATCGGTGCGAGAAAATTTTGGACCTCTATACAGCGGCTGCTAGTAAATTGGCACTACGCTGCTGCTGCTGCTGCCGCCGCCTACCCCCTAGAGCCGCCACTTCACTTCTCCTTCCTCGCTGCGCACAATGCGCAAATCCTACTTAAGTCCGCTGCAGCACCTGCTGTCTCCAATTATAAAGATGACGCTTATCTCGAATTCACAATCCCCAACCGCATCGCTCCCTTTGAGTCCCTGAAAGCTCAACAGCACGAGCCCCCTATCCTTTGCCGACGAACCAATCATGTACGTAAGCTCTTAACTATTTAGCCACACATACCCTCCACTTGTTAGGCCGAATCCATTTGCAGCATTTACTAGTAAAACCTTTAAAAAAAAAAAAAAAACTCACTTTTTGGCCAGACCTGCCTACTATAGTATTGTACGTACTATCAGTGACATGCAAAACTTATCAAGGTTTTTACAGCCATAATTTAACTTTGGTATCCAGAGGTCAGTCTGTGACCCGCTACTCTCTCTGCTAAGACCCAACAGTACAATGGATTCCATGTTTTCGTCCCACAGCTTCTTACTGCTACAACTGCAACCATAACTGAGAGGAACTAGAACAAAGTGACTCCATAAACATAATAGTTATGTTAATAGAAACAATTAGTATCAGCATTTTCACCACAAGTACATTGGTCATCCAATGATTATTTCATATCTCAAAGATCAAATAACAACAAAATCCCTACGCGATTAGTAAGTGACGTGACGCAGATTGGCTTGACCTTAAGGCACAGTGAACCAAGGAACTTTCCATTTCACCCGACTTCTCCAAGCAGGTTGTTAGCTACTGCTTGCTTTGCCATTCTCACTGTTAGTATCACTCTTGAGGCCATCGAAGTCAGAACCATAAATATGCCCCATTTTTATACGTTTGGTCTCCAAATATCTTTTGTTCTCCCTAGTTATTGGAGTCAAAAGTGGAACCCTGCCAGAAATTGCTAGACCATAACCTTTCAGTCCAACATATTTTGCCGGATTGTTTGTCATCAGCTTCATGGTACGCACACCTAAATCTCGTAGTATCTGCAATTAGTATGATATACAATAAACCATTACAAAGAGCATCACGTGAATGAAAACTGTAAGTACGAACAAGAAAGGAAAACATCTAGGGACATAAAAACATATGCTCCATCCCTCTCAAAAAAATTGTCCCATTGTACATTTCAAACTTTTTAAGGATATAGCTTTGCTTGCTTGTACCATTTCTAATACACTGAAAATAATTTGCATTCTCTTTAATATTTTGGGATGGAGGGAATATGCTTCTGGGTCACAAACTGTCAAGTTCGGAAACCATAAGGGTTCTAAAGATCAAAAGAAACAGAAACCACCAGCTCAATTAGCAAAAGTTGACACTGTAAGTAGCCACTTGAATTTCACAATCAGTTGCATTCTTTGCATATATACTTCTAATATTAAGAACACAGGACCCGATAAAACAAGTTACTTGAACCACACGAAGTCGACAATATATAACGAGCAAAGCTTACTGCAAGGCAAACCCTCCCTATTTCATGCTTACCATAACAAAAACAGCTTAACCTTCTCAGATTTTCTAAAATATTTTTTTGTCCTAATCGTTCACATGTCACATATTACTCTGATTGTAAAAAGGTATTTATAAACAGAAGGTAGGTTCTCTAACTTGATGAATGCTGCGGTTTAAGGAAATTTACAAGCCCCTTTCTACTCCGCAGCCAACCTGGATGAGCCAAAGTGTTTTGCAGCTATTCACCAAATGCTGATGCCAGAATTAATAAGATAACTCATATCATGGAATATTTATAAGGATCAAAATTTGGCACAATATGCCATGTGTCAAAGCTTTTCGGGAATTAATGTTTATTACCTCCTTTTACTCCCTATTCTCCCCCTCCCCCCTTCTACACACCCCAAGACAAAACGAAAAAACAAGAGCTCACTTCTGGCTACGGCATCTTTTCTTCTATAATTGATTTTAGTGCTCTCCATCCATAAATAGCTAATGGAAGTGAATGAAACTGCTACTCCATCCGTGGAAGTTAATTCTAACCAGTGAAATGACGACAATAAATTTCTTTGCTAATCATGAGAAAGTATGGTGGCTGAATCTTTTATAACCCCAAAAGAACACACAACTGATCAAGAAAATGAATATTTAAATTACCAATTTACAGGTTTCGTCTTTCAGAAACTAAAACACAACTGCAGACACTTTTCTGCAAAAAGGAACGCTGCTGCTGTCTTAAATGAGTAGTCATAAAATGGTAGATAGTTGGAATTGAGATAGAGAAGCAGTAAGACCATAAAGATACCTGCTGGACACTACCAAGAAGTAAAATGAAAAACTATTGATTAGGACTGATATGATTACTATCAGGTGTATTTTCTGGTGAAAATGATGAGAAAGAAGACCTGGTTTTGACTTCCCACAACGCCGTGCAAAAATGACTCAAGCATGTAGTAGGCCCATTGAGGCAAACCCCGGGACACAGTAGAGCAAGCTGAAGTCTAAAGATAGTATATAAACACAAGTTGTCCCGTAACTTAACCTTTAGAGAAATCGGCACCAAAAGATGGACGCTTAATCTAGCGAAATCATGAAACAAAGAACCATGAAATCATTCCATACTGTTGTTCATGACCTCTCCTGATTCATACCGTGTTCCATACCAGCTACCCGGGGTATTCTGAACACGGTCAACCAGCAGCAACCTAGACGTGATTTCCTAGTTAACGGGGATCATATAACCAACAGTATTCCCTTATTATCCTCCACTTTTTGGTCAATACCAGAGGTGGAGTCCTAATCACAGACTTGGCTTTCGGATGCTGTGCTCAAAAAGTAAAACATCACATAAGGACTGTCGCAAGTAAATTTATTGCTCTAAAGCTTATAACCCACAAAATAACAGGAGTAAACAAGACGTCAATCCACCACATCTATCATGTTTGGAAATCAAAAAAGTATATATCCTTTACCTGCGCACCAATGCCATACTCCCGTGAATCGACAGGTAAACCCAGCTCCTCATTGGCCTCGACGGTGTCACGTCCATCATCCTGTAGTTTATATGCACGAAGCTTATGACCCAAACCAATCCCCCTTCCCTCGTGTCCACGGAGATATACCAACACTCCCCTTCCAGCAGCTTCAATTTGCTGCATTGCAAGCGCCAGCTGATTTCCACAGTCACATCTCGCAGACCCAAAGATGTCACCTGTAAGGCATTCTGAATGTACCCTCACAAGTATGTCTTTGCCATCTCCAATTTCGCCCTGCTTAAATCACAGCTTTGTCATGATTACTGGGGTGGGTGTCCACAACATAATCAATGTGCGGCCCATTTTGTATACTGAACTATGATCTAGTAAAGTCCCTTCAATTTTTCTTTTCCTCGGGCAATTAATAAGCAGATTACAAAGCACATGATGTATAAAATGAACACTGGCGATGAATAAATCTAAATATCTAATTGTAGGAAAAGAAATGTTTCTGAGTAAAGTTACCATGATATAGAAACCCGTCCATGCAAAAAAAAAAAAAAAAGAAGAAGACAAACATGCATTCTAATTAGGATTTCCAATTTCAAGAAATTACATGACGTGAGTGGGCCGTGACAATCTTATTTCCTTGTTCAAAATCCATATCACAAATCACACAAATCATGTGAATGCAGAACATCTGTAAATCAGCTGAGGAGAAACCCCTAGATAGACTAAACAGAAACTCCAATATCTTGTGTTCCTCAGTAATTTAGTTTGTAGCCCCATATATATGCATGGTCAATCATCTCAAAGCAGCTGATGTCAAAGGTCAAATTCCTTTTGCAAATGAAGTAATATTTCTCAAGGAAATTATCAAAGATATGCTAAAAGGTATGATAAGTCCAGAAAACATGTGATATCACATCCTGGACGATGGGCCAAAATTTTAAAGATGATAGGTGCATACTTTGATCTGTCTTTCCTCTTATTTATACTAATTAATAATTTCTTTGCCTTCTATCCAGAAACTAAATATTTGAAAGATGGAGTTTACCCAAGGCAAAATACTGAACATCGAAGTGATGCCATCTACACAAAATGTCCGGACAAAGATGCTAATAATGCAGACGTCAAGTGCCGATTGAGGTGACTTCTGATGAGTTCACAACCCAAATGCCGGCTCGTAGTTGGATAATACAGCAACAAAACAGTTGAACATTAAAGTTGACCAGCACTGATGATTTCCAGTACAGCACAATTCTACACAAAACAGTGAATATTGGAGTTTGCCGGCATCGATGATTTTGGGTACATTGCAAAACTACAGAAAACAGCAACATTACGTGTCTGCACACCATCGTACGGATTTCTGTGAGCCAGTAAGGTTGTTTCATGTATTTAGTATTTACCAAATATTACTCACGAACATTTCAAGACAGATCAAAAATAAATAAACATTAGCATGCAAATACTTATTGAGGCTAGCATTACTTGTGTTCATGTATGCATAGTATATCTATGCATGCGTTACTTATATATAGCAGTTTTCACGTCTTTTATCTTTATTTTGAAGGCTATCACATGCGCGGTGCATCAATGCTGACACACAACACTCAATGTTCTTTTCCAACATCAAGGCCAGCCCTTTCATGATAAATATAACGATATGTAATAGTTTTCAAATTGCTTCAGCATAAATATTACTCCCTCCTTTCTGGATAAAGAGTCCACTATTCTATTTTGGGATGTTTCAGTCAAAGAGTCAACTTTCAAAATTTAAACTATAAATATTTGGTTTTTCTCAAAATTTTTATTTCTTGTTCAAAATATGATAGTTTCCTTGCATATTGTAGAAAAAGAACATGACAAGTTTAGTACAATTTTAAAAAAGTATATAGTAAAAGTACAAAATTAATAAGTTTGGCTTTCAAATGTGGACTCTTTGCCCGGAAGGAGGGAGTAGTAGCTTATAGTTCAAATACCCGTTTTTAAAGAGGTCAATGTATGCAGATAGTTGGGTCAAAAGACTGAAGGTAAGTTGGAAATATTGTATCAATATTGCTTCCTCAGGTTTAAAATTTGTAAGCACAAGAGCTTACTTTAACCATAGCTATATGTTCAATCCCATCCAACACCGACTTAAAGCAATATGCTTCAAAAGGGCCCCACATTGTTGGTATAGGTGCGGCAACAGCTTTATCCACCAATTTATCTCGTTTCCTTCTGTATCTGTTCATCAGGTTGTTATGTATAGCATTAGAGACTTAGAGTGGATTCAACGTTGTATGAATTAAATCTGGGATGCAAAAGTATATCAAAGGGTAACTATTCCTGTTAGATCAAAGCCGAACAGCAATAATAAAACTTAGCAAGGAAGGGTTTAAATTATTATTATCACCAATTTGTTTTGAATGGAGATTTGATAGTCATAATACCCGAATGCTTTGAGTCAGCAAACAGAAGTCATAATTACAATGTCAAAGAAAGTTTAATATCAAATGAAATATGACAAACATATATAAGCTGTTGAGTACTCCAATTTCCAAAAACATTATTGTTTTACTTATTTGTTGTCTTTGCATTTATAAGCAATGTAAAACGTAAAACTAGAGCGTCGCCGTCAGCCCTGGTCGGGCTTCCTCCTCCATTCTAGTGATGAGTAATTTCGAGGACATTTTGCTCATTTAGGACATGGCAATGCAAGTGATCAGTAGCAGAGTTTGTATGCCCCATTTCTTAGTTAAAGGGGGAAGCCTCAAATCACCCATTGAAGGGGGTGATAAATTTACTTAGATTATCATCCACGTCTCTTTTTTATTATAAGAATCAACAACGGTGCATTAGTTTTGTTGTCAAATATTCCTTCAGGAGAATTTAGTTTGTTGTAAAAGTAGATTTTTGTAACTGTTTACAGTAACATTAAGTTAATGTTTAAGAACATCCAATGTGCTATAGGAACAATCTTAAAATTTTGTACGAAAACAATGACATAACTGAGTTACAATGAAAAACATACAATCATATGCATCACTGAAGAATTTTCCATGTAAGTCGAGATTAAGCCATCAACTGTAATCCCACACTGAGACACCTACTTTCTTCTCCCTCAATAGAAGATATAACAAAAAAACTTACCCTCTATTATCTTGCAGTACGCTGGCTTTTGTTTCTTCTTCTTTTCTGCATCTCTCGTAAGGGACAGGAAGAGAAACGATGGAATCCCTGATTACCTGCTGTTAGCTTTATATACATTGTTGGGAACTTGGGCACTCTCTAATACTTAAGCTTTTAGACTTTACAGATATCAGAGCTCTAATTTGGCGAGTTCATGGGTTAGTCATTCCGCTTGCATTTGTTACCTGCACATTATGAGTGCACAATTTGGCACTCTGTTTGGTTTCTGATTGTCCCGGTGAGGCAACTTTGTTTTATCTCTTCAAGTGTGGACTGGTCACGGATAAGGAGGATTTTAGCTTGAAGTACATAGTGGGGGCCTTCTCTACCAGCTTATGCTTTTAGATCAGTTGTGGCAACTTAATAATAACCAATGTGGTACCAAGAATCCCACTCACTGCTCAACATCATTACACCTGCCATAAATCAGGATGTTGACTGTTGAGTATATTAGGCACTAAATACCAGGTGAAAGTCTTGATCTTAGAAGCAAACTACCTTTCCATATAACCTAGGACTACAAGGACGGGACCAATATCTGGAATCAGATCAAGAAGGCAAAGGGAAACTTACATGATAAACTCTCAAAAGAAATGACTTGGTACATTGATTCATAAACATTACTCTGTTCCGCAATGGAAATGTGGAAGATAATATTTTCCTTCAGATGCCTTGCCAACATTCGGCCACCATACTGTGGAATTCCTAGCTTGCTACCACTATGAACAACCCAGGCACAAATAAAAGCATTTAATTAATCAAATTCCAGCTGATACAGTAATTTCGCACTTTCACGATACACAAGATGTCCAAATCACCACTACCATCACCTAGATCCTCCTCCACTACCATCTTTAAAGTCGTCTTCTTTTTTAAGGAAAAACTACCAATAAGAACTTCATTGCTTCCGAAGCTGATTCTACATGAAATCAAGACCACAGGCCCAATAAGAATGACAGCAACTCAATAGAACAGAGTTATAGACAACAATCTCTGTATCATACCTCCACTAGGCGTGAAACATTCCTGTTGGCTGAAGGTACTATAAGAGAGTAATAGCCCAAGCCGAGTAATAACCCAAAACTGAAATGAGAGAGGGGGGGAGACTACCCAACCAAATCACCAAAGGTACAAATGCCAAAGCCTGAAGAGCTGCTCACAAACCCTCTCTGCCTATGGAGTATGGACAATAAAAGAAAAAGTAGGAGCTCCTTAAAACAAGTGATATGCAGCAGGAGCCCCACAAAAGGCACTGGAAGGAGCAATTGGAGATGAAACACAAGAAGCGCCACAAAATTAGCCACATCAAGCCAAACAACGTAGGAAACCCAACAACCCTCACCGTAAACACTACACAGAAGAGCAAGACCACCAAAGACGATCTTCAGCAATCACCAACCAATCAAGCTTTCAAACAAGCTAACAATAAAAACAGGTAATAAGGAAATTTTCAGCAGGGGGAACAGGCCAACACCATAAGTGTTTGTAAGGAACTAGAGGAGGGGCCGTCACGCATCGCCGCTGAAGGAAGCATCACTGCATGAGATCATGGGTCAATAAATGAATATGATCCTAGCCGGAAGGACAATTTGACCAGAGATTACGAAAAAGGGATCGGCAAAAAAGCATGGAAATGATAAACAACTAGAAAGCTCTCGGCAAACGCAGTGAACCAACAATAATGATAAAAGAAGAAGACTGACGATGATGGGACAACTGCAGACTGAAAAAGTACAAAGGATCAATCTTTGTAGCCAGTTTGGGAAAATTGGAGCCGTAGATGCCAGGGAGCTTCTATGACATCCCACCAAAAACATCCAACAAATACTCGAATGGGCCACCGTAAAGGAAACATTGCTTTTGTGAGTCGGGAAAATATTTAAAAGGCAGAAAATATACTTTCCCTGTAATAAAGTGCAAACACAAGAATTTCAATCAGAATGCTATAATGAGTCAAATTAACTTAGGAGACAAGTCAAGCATCCTGGACTACTAACAACTCATAATGGGCTACATGAAAAGAAGGAAAACGTATTTTCAAGAAGGATTTCAAAAGTACTCCAACCCTCCAGTTTCTGGTACTTCACATCTAACTTCAGATGACTAGAGCACCAAAATCACACAATCAATCACTCATATAAGAATTTCAGAGTAATTTCTACCTGATTAAATCAGCAATAGAAATGATCTTCATGCTGTTCGCCAATGCAAATTGGCGAAGCTTTGGTAATCTCGCCATGGAGCCATCATCATCAACAATCTCACAGAGCACTGCAACAGGGTCTAATCCAGCCAAGAGAGCAAGATCAACAGAAGCTTCTGTATGTCCTGCTCTTTTTAGCACCCCTCCATCCCTATACTTTAGTGGAAATATATGACCTGGGCGATTGAAATCTTCAGGTTTTGAATCCCTAGAAGCTAGAGTCTTTATTGTTGTTGCCCTATCACGTGCTGAAACCCCAGTTGTTGTACCGTGTTTTGCATCCTACAAACTCCATCAATTGTTAATCATAAAAAGTTACTTGAATTAAGGAAACAACGGAAGCTATAGTTACAGCTCGATAAAATGTGTCACAAGAAAGAAACTCAACTAATACTGTACAAAACTATTACAGCAAACACCTTTCAACTATTGCTCATCACTCAGTATGCAAACTCTAAAAGGTGTGGGTAGTGGGTACTGTGAATCAAAGAGCTTCAAATTCCAAACAACGCTTAAAAACTGAATTTTCAATCATGATACATTTATGCAAAATTTCATTCTTAATCAAACAAAATGTCAAACTGCTCTCATCAATGAGACATTTGCTATAACCTTTAGCATTCTGTGCACATGTATAGATTATTTTCTTCCAGTCCTCAAATCAATTTAAGTGATATACAGATGTAAAATATCTCTGACTGGCCAGGTTACACTATTCTTTACAAAATCCTTTTATCAGATTATTGAGGTCATCTCTTCTTACACAACCTAACTCTGGTTAAATAAAAAGGCGAAAAGGAAAGAGAAGGTAACATAATAACATTGCCCCAGCCATTTCTTTTTTTCTTTTTTATTTTACAATGGAAATATATTCAATAAAAACACAAGAAGGCGAACCAGGGATACGTCGCTATACAAATCAAGGGAAAAGGGGGAGAAAACAGCAAAATAAAGGAGTTGTTTTTTACAAGTATAAAACAAAGAGAAGTTAAAGCATGGCAGCTCTCTAATCCCAAACCAAATCTACTAGACACACTCCTTGGAAGGCCCTAAAGCTCCGCATCCAAAGTGAAGCTCCGAGCATGATCCAGTCCCAAAGAATAGTAGAATGTAACAGTTGCCCTCTGAAAATATTTGAATTCCTTTCGATCCATATACTCCAAAGTCCAAATCAAACTAAACATCGGCACAACCCCCAACCATAAAATTATTAGGAAAGCCTTTTCCTACCAAATCTCCGCCGCAGAATTTATCCAATCAAGAAGTTTACTTATCTAATTATCTCCGTAACTTAATACAGATTGCAGTTATAAATTCAAACAAATTGAGCCAAAAGAGGAAATATGCTCCAACGAAATGTAAGTGATCCTTCTGATATATCATGGAATTATTTTGAACAAGAGTAGCAATTGGTTTCATGAAGCTGAAATAGCATATCTTTAGTTCATTACTTCCCTTCAATTAAGCACTGAAGAATGAGCAGCAAAAGGAAGGAATGAGAAGATGCTTTTGAAGCATCAAACCATCGTACTGCTTCTTTAAGAGGCCATCTAACTTACGCCAAAGCCTGGGAGACTCACTAATTCATTATATACAACCCTGGCTCACTTCTTTACATGCAAAAGTGTACAAACTAGGGCTGAGGCTTGACGTAACAGCCCAAAGACCATAAAGGCCTTGTTACAACGCCATAAGACAAAAATAGCTTGGAGTAGATGTAGAGGCTCGGACAACTTATACACTAGCTTGCAAGGCCAAGTTATCAGTACTCTTTGAAACAAGTTAAACGAATGTGGTCCTCAGCTTCCCCAGGAATCTATAAATTTAGCATTCAGAAAAATTAAAAAAAATTAATTAATAATAATAATAACAATAATTGCATGGCCCCCTGAGTCAACTCACTAATTGGCTGCAATCCATGTATAAGAAAATTGCCAAGGAAGGGAGTCGTTTGGACCTCATCGATAGTCAAAATCATTCCATCCGGGTTAGGAGAAGGCATTGTGTAACTGGCTTTACAATACGTCATACTTTAACTGTTTTGGATCATTTAGATGTCCTCCCTACTTCCATGCATATATACAAGCAAGACATGCAACTATTCGAAGTATTTCCCATCATGTATATGCATTTAGCTATGAGTGGTTTGATATGACTACGAAATGATGTAAAATACATTTAATAAATTAAACACGTTACTACTAAGCATAAGCAGGAGCTTAATTGTGATACTAAGGTGTGGCTCATCAAATAAAGGAGCGCCAAATTAATGCCTGAACTTTCACTATTGCTTGAAATGAGCACAGGGTGAGCACTGAGCCCTCAATGAGCAAACGGCGAGCTTGTTGTGCGTGCGATGTTCATTTTCAGCCATAAAATAATAACACTGTGAGCCCTTACCAAGCAACGCTTAAGATTATGTTGAATAGTTATGTTCATGTTATGCAACTGGGAGACCCCTAAAAGATAAATACCAAAAAGAAAAGGAACATTTGCTTAAGGATGTTATTGAACCCTTACCACTGAGACAGTGAAAGCTGTAGAAAGCTTTTCATCATTCTCGTTCTGTGATACCATTAAAGGTAGTTGTAACCTCTCTAAATCTTCTGCTTTCATGCTTACACACACTATCCCTGTGCCATGCTTTACAATGAATGCCATAGCTTCTGTTGTCACCAATGATGCTGCCATTATTAAATCTCCTTCATTTTCTCTGTCTTCGTCATCAACAACAATGACAAACTGCAAGAAAAATCTAATTAATGAAAGGTAATTAATCCACAATCAGATTTAATCAGGCGAAATATGACTGACCTTACCCTGACGAATGTCATCGATAGCATCTGGAATAGAGGAAAATCCTTCAGTTGGGCGATCCAACTCAAATTCATCGTCCTCAGGAAAGCCCCTGCTAATGGTGGGAGTAATTTCTGCTGCAAGAGTTCCAAAAGCTATTTCATCAGGCTGTCTCTCAATGCCAGTTGGTTGGTCTGCCTGTTTATTTATAAAGACACCTTTTGCTAATTCCATATTGCTGCTACGATATGAATTGAGATCACCTTCTCCTGACATCTTTGCAGCTCTAACTCCGCCATTGGTGTTCAATCTCAAGCACAATCTTTTTCCGATATTAGCGGAGATAAAATCTGATGCATTGCAATTTGCGGTTACTGGGAGCACGGTTCGCAGGCCATTGTAACATCTGCAGAGAAAAATGATTTAAGCAGAATCAGACAGAAGGCAAAATGGAATGGAAAAGTTCTCCTTTCCCACTTGTGTTCTGCACATTCATTTCATAATTTAAGATCACCGCTTGTAGAAAGCCAAATGGAATCAAAAGATTGTTCGGAAACTCTCTCTCTCTCTCTCTCTCTCTCTCTCTCTCTCTCTCTCTCTCTCTCTCTCTCTCTCTCTCACACACACACACACACACACACACACACACACACACACACCCCATTATTGGTCTAATGCATGGTGAAAAACGACAAGTGACGCTCATTCATATCTTTCTTTCATTATTGATGTCGAGGTTAGATTTGGTCTTTTCCTGGGGGCAACTATTCTTATTCTTGAAAAATGTAATTACACTCTGTTTAACAAAGGGTATTAGAACGGAGGAAGCAGTTCAATAAAGCTTGACCCATGAATCACAACGTAAAAAAGAAGCGCAGCAAAAATGCTCACGAGTTGATAACCATTATTACATCTCAAAAATACCAAAATAAATGCTCGTGAAATGGCAAAATTGTTTTTTGAAGTGTAAAATGTGGGTGGTTGGAGGAATTTGAAACTTACTGTGAAAGGGAAGGGGCAAGTGCGGTGGCGGAGGAGGAGGAGGAGGAGGAGTACAGATTGATTGATGCCATGGTTGGATGGGGTGTTGCTCCCAGGCTGAAGTGATTCAACTGTAGTTTGTTGTTGTTGTCCAATTGGGGGTTTTGTTTGGTTTAGTTCGGTCCGAGGGAAAGTGATGATCAGATGGCTATCGTTATTGGCGTTTGTTTTTGTTGGGGTAAATGAGAAAAGCCCGCCAAGGTTGGGGGGTCGAAATGTGCAATAGGAAAAGCCGTTCCACGGTCACGATGGCGTACGAGCCACCGTGCCGTGCGAGGCTGGCTAATCACGAAACGGTTCACTCAAATAAAAATGAGAACAAATTTTACAACGTATATATATGCCGTTGCAAAGGTGTTTGGAAAGGTCTTAATAAATATGAATAAGGCTCAGATCACAAGTCAGATATATCACAATATTTCAATATCTCAATATCAAATATATTTCATATATTCTTAATATCTTACTCAAATATCATTCAACATCACAAATAAATATCAAACACTTTCAATCTATTACCCCTATCAATACACTCTTACAAATTAATTCAAACATTTCACATCATATTCTCTCTCCTCTCTCCTCACATTCAAACCTTTCACATCACATTCAAATCTTTCACATCATGAGGGCAATTTAGTCTTTTAGCTTATAAACTCATATCACTCATATCATCTCATATTCAAATAATAAACAATGCAATATCATCATATATTATCATATATCATATTCCTGATCTGATCCTAACAGACATGTGTTGAGTAAATAAATAGATTGTTGATATTTGGGATAAATTAGTTTTTGAATTGAAGATCAATTATATGATCACAAAGAGTGAAAATTATACTGAGCGCCTAAGTCGCTTGATACTAAAAATGTCCAATTTTTCTTCAATTACATATAAAGATTATACATAATGTACATAATATAAATATGAAATGCACATTATAATTATGAAGATGATAATTGATCGCACTGTCGCGGGTACTCAAAACGAATAATACTAATAACCTACTTACTACTATTACTACTACTACTACTACTACTAAACTAATGCAGATAATGATAAATATGATGTCGATTCACTGAAGACTTGAATAAGTAGTGTAATTGATAAATAAACTTTGTTTTGCTGATTTGATTATAAAAGTGATACAAATGAATTCTGAGACGAAAGTCGTATTTTATGTTAGGTCTAGGAGATATGATTCAATCATTACTTATGATTATGCTAAATTCCTTATGTTTATTGGTTCTGTTCTTACAGTTGTTTGATTATCAGCAATATATTTATCTTTCGGTCAGAAGATATATTGTCAGTGTTTTCCGATTTCGCTAAACACTTAAGTTAATAGACGACTCACGAAAAACCCTTGAAGCATATAAACTCGAACAATCCCTTTTACTCACGAGGGTGGCGCACAATAAAATGAACTAGAAAATTACAATCAAGCTATTGTATGATATCTCAATCAAACATCATCATACAATCCAATATCATTATTCGAATTAAGCATTTGCAACTACTTAGTTAAAAGAACGCACATATAAGAACGATTGTATTACCAATAAGAACAAGAACACAATTGGCATAATTAATAACAATGCATAATCAATAAGTAATATTTACCTAAACTCCTAGAAGATGGAGATTAGTTCATAGTTTGGCTAAGCAAAAACCCTAAAATATATGTTTACGGTATGAAAAAGTTGCTTCTTCTTAATTGACTGAAAATACATATATATATATACTGTCAAAATGCCTTTACAATAAAGCTCAAAACAGTTCAGCAGCAGAAACACGCGACCTTGGGACTTGCGTCGGCACGGCCGTGCCCTGTAACCTGAATCTACACACACTTCGAGACTGGTGCTCTCACTGGTGCACGATATTAATGCCAAATCAGCCATTTTCTGCTCCAAAACCTCTAATTTCTCATATCTTGATGTCTTCACTTTGAATTCCTGTAATTAATCAAAACTAACCAAACAAAGCGTAAAACATATATAATCACATCAAAATACTCATAGAAATAATAATAAAATAGTGTCCATTTGAGTGCTAACAATAATGATATAACTTATGTGTATTTTATATCTATGTTATGTATATAATTTTTAATCTTTATGTACATTTAGAAGAAAAAAATGAACACTTCTAACATCGAACATCTAAACAATATATTGATGTACAAACTGTTTGAAGTAAAAGAATAATAAAATGCTAACTTCTAGATTTAGTTTACCTTTAATGTAAACCTCGTCCGAACCGATGATACTCAACGGTCCAAAATAATAATTTTAAGGCTTTTTCAACAATGTATCACGTACTATATTTGAAGCTATATACAACATTTCTTGTGGTTTGTTGAAGTTGAATATACGTAAACGTTTTAAGTAGCAATTTTTATTTAATTGTCTCCATCAGGTTGATATCAATCCTACTTTTCTTATCTTAGTTAAGATATTAGTGTAGTTAGAAAGGAAAAAATCTATAATTTAAAATATATTATTTATCTGATATTTAGAGAGTATACATTTCTTAACTATTAAATTCAATGATGGGATTGGATTTAACATCCCATTTTCCGAAAATTTCCTTCTCCTTTCGAAATATCAAAACTAGGTCGTTTCATATGTAACTTATATACATATTATATTATTTTTTACTCTTAATTATTTATGTTTTGATTTTTTTTTACTAGATTCATTTATATTTTGAAAGAGCTTGCGTTTAATGTTATAGATACACATTAATGTTATCTATACAAATTAATGTTAATTAGTGATACAAGAACACGTGAAAATTTTTTGGTCATTTTATTTGTTAGCGATTAAGTTTGATCGTTTTATTTTATCATATCAAGCGCATTCCATTTTAAATTGATTTCTAATGGTAAAAAAGAAATTTTATTTCCATTTTCTTCGATTCTTCTTTTTTTCCCAAATTCAACCATCGCCCCTCACTGAAAAAATAATATAAATCAATAGTATACACCATTAACATAAACTCAGTCCACGATTTAATATTTCAATCTAAAAGAAGTGAAATATTCATGACTCAATGCTCTTCATAAACTGCAGCTCTGGGTTTATACAACTAATCATGGATAAATTGTCGGCTATGGAACTATTTTTCAAATATCCTGCTAAGTGTTGTTACAAATGAGGTTCTAATCCTACTATCGTGCATTCGAATGCTCGCTAGATCGACTGTACTTTTTGCTATCTTCAGAGTGTATTACAATTTATTTTAAATATATTCCATAATAAGTGCACTTTTTTTTTTAAACTCTAAAAAATTCAACTCAAAAAAATTTATATTTCTGCGATTATTCCAGCTAATGAATATAAATAATGGATTTAATGAACATGAATAATGAATATAACGAATATGGAGAATGTAAACTAATGAACTTGAATAGAATAAATAAATACAACTAATGAATATAAAATATATTTTTAATGAACATAATATTTTATAAATTAAACACAGTATTATGATAATATGAACACAATCTACTTATAATATATACACATCACGTTTATATATACAATGAACATATATTAATTATAAAATAAACACAACATACTTATAATATGAACGCCTCAAATTTATAAAATGAACGTAGCATAATTATAAAATGAACATATCATACTTATAATATGAACACATCAAATATGATCACATGAACAAAAGAATATAACGTAGAAAAATTTGAATATATCAACAATAAAAATAGAAATCAGTGTTTATTACTTCATCGTTAATTTCAATCCCTAATCATATAAAATTCCTGATTATATGGAATTGCTGATTATAAGGAATCTCTAATTATATTGAATTCCTAAAATAACTTGCTAATAATATGGAATTGCTGTTATTAATTTCCTAAAATTAATAGGGCGGTTATAACTAATTTTTTTTTATTGAATTCACTCACTTAATTCGTAGAGTGGGATACACTCGGTGTAAGGGTGCATGGTGCTCTAAACACCTATAAACTTCACGAAACGGTTCACTCAAATAAAAATGAAAACAAATTTTACAATATATATATATATATATATATAATGCCGATGCAAAGGTGTTTGGTCAATGATTTTAGGCTCGTGACTTTGATTTTTATGGTTGAGGTCGTAAATTAATCTTTAATTATATGAAGTTGAAAGAGGGGACTTGCCCGAATCAGAAACTTCTTTCATCGCAGTCTTATATGATATTCTTAATGATTGAAGGAAAAAAATAAGAAAGATAGAAAAAAAATAATGAAACTCATTAAAAATCAAAATTTAAATATCATGTCGTTTCGACTCGATGATATTTTATTGTAAGTAATATAAGTTAAAAGTGATATTTAGGTATTTTGTGCTTGTGATATTTGTACATGAGATAAATTCATAAATGGTTCCTTAACTTTGACCGTTTTCATAAATAGTTTCTGAGCTTAAAAATATTTTATCAATGACCAAAGTTTGAAAAAACGTCTCATGGATGGTCTCTCCGTTAGTCAACCATTAATTTTGACCGTTAACTTCATCAATTGACACAATTACCCTTCTTCCCTCTTCATCCATTGCCGGAAAGAATCCTTACCCTCCATCTCCGACCAAATAATCGTCAATCTCCGATCAAATCTTCGTCCAAGAACCATTTTTTGAGAACTTCAATTTCCTCAAAGAAGAAAAACATCTCTTCTAACAAAAAATCAAAAATTAAAATAAGCACCACAGAATCGAAAACCCAAATCTGACCTCCATTTGATTTTCCAACAATGTTTTGGCCTCCATTTGATTTTTTATAGTACTGAAGTCTATGGGCCTCTCAATGACCTAACATACACCATCCTACAATAGATCAATTCAAGAATGCATCAAGGAAATTGAAGAGACCGAGAGAGAGAATCTGACCCAGATAATTGAAACCCAGATCCTCTCCGGTCTTATTCCTCTGACCCGCAGCTCCTCCGCAACGATTATCAGAACCCTCGTCGACTTCCAAATCGCCCCCGTCTTCGACGCTGACCTCCTCCACCCTAATCTCGATCTCATTGAAGATCTGAGTTTAGGAGATGCAATCGGCCCTGAGAGAGAGAGAGAGAGAGAGAGAGAGAGAGAGA
>JAOWAN010000050.1:1318173-1337893 GCA_028566635.1 Lobelia cardinalis | reverse complement strand
AAAAAAAAAAATTGAGGGTTTAAAGAGAATATATTTTTTTTTTGTTTGCCTTTACATTTTTTCATTTAGCCCCCCTCCCCTTATTTTCCCCCATACGACTGAGACAAGATCCAAATTCCAATTCCATACTACTGAGACGAAAACCAATTCCACGAGAAAAAAGTCTCGCTTTGCGGCCTTCAAGATCAGGCAGAAGCCGCAGAAGAAATTGAAGAATTCTCTCCCGCTGACTTCTATCACTGTTTCGGTGTCTCCATTGAAAAATTCTAAGTAATTAAACTTATTCCCTAAAATATGTAATTTAGGACTTGTTAATTTTAATAATTTTCAATAACTTAAAGACAAATTAATCGTTTAGGAACAGTGAGAGTGGGTCTGTCTCAGATGCAGATTAGCTGCAATCTTTTTTGAATTGATCCGATTATTTAAGATATTTGAACAATACCCCCAAAAAAATAATTTTGGGGGTAGCCCCCGTCATATTTCGCCCCCATCTTAAAAAAAATTCTTGGTTTCGTCCCTGATTAACACGATGATGAAGTTGATTTGAGTAGGATAAAAAAAATATGAAGCTATAATTCAAGGCTTTTCCAACAATGTGTATCTCGTTCGTACAATATTTGAAGCTATATAACATTTCTTCTGGTTAGTTGAAGTTGAATATGCGTAAAGTTTAAGTAGCAGTTTTTATTTCTCTTGGTTTTAATTGTCTTCATCAGGTTTATATCAATCCTACTTTTCTTATCTTAGTTAAGATATTAGTGTAGTTAGAAAGGAAAAAATCTATAATATAAAATCTATTATTTATCTGATATTTAGAGAGTATAAATTTCTTAACTATTAAATTCAATGATGTGATTAGATTTAACATCCCATTTTCCGAAAATTTTCGTCTCGTTTCGAAATATCAAAACTAGGTCGTTTCATATGTAACTTATATGCATATCATATTATTTTTTACTCTTAATTATTTACGTTTTGACTTTTTTACTAGATTTATTTAGACTAGCCATAAATTCGTGCTCCACACATGCTATCATGAGCTTCTTACATAAAAATTAAATTTAAATAGGGGTTGGTTTTATGTTTATCTTATTCAATGATGACGTGATGTTGATAGTCTCAATAAATAAATTTTCATCTTAAGGGTTTCGTTAGTGTGACGTTGCGATTAAATTCGTAATTTTTAAGTATAAAATTTAACATTATTTCTATTTCTTGCACCTCAAAATAAGTATATGATGTGTTTAAGTTGAAGGCATCTTATCTCAACCCACAACAATCCTTCATCTCACAGTGATCAGCGACCTTAAGGTTGTATCTATATATAGCTCAAGTTGTCTACTTCACTCGTCTACTTAATTCGCCTACTCAGCTTAATAGCGAGTTGACACAAATGACAGATGATGACTTTTATAGCTCCAAAACACACCTACAAAGCGATTTCGAGAATAGCAACAGTGTTGGCCTAACACGACAATGACCTTTCATACGGCTCTTCACCAACTACCAAATTATTCCCTAAACCTAAAGAAGACAACAATCATTCTTCATGGAACTTACAAGGGTATTCAATGCTCCTATAAATACTAGTGTCCTTAAATTATTTATTTATGGTATGTGATCTATACTCACAATATTAACTCACCTCTATATATTACACATGAAGACAGCTCTTCCAACTCGCTTCCTACTAACGCACTGTCAAGGGAGTTCCTCATCTTTATACTCAAATCTCTTATTCTCACATCGAAGAGTTGGAGTAGAGTGACAATATATTTATTCATCCACAAAGGTGTTTCTTGTTTTCTCTTCACATTTGTGATTATCATCATAATGACTAAATAATCAACGAAGAATATTTATTCTCTAACACTCCAAAAATTCAAACTTAAATAATATCTTATTTTGAACGAAAATACCCATATATATTATTTTCTCCATGAAATCACTAACTTTCATGAATCATGAATCCATTACACTTCTCTTGAACCAAAAGCTGAAAAACTATCTCTCACAACCTCGAAGAATCAAAATTCACTCAAAATCAATTTTGTTGGTTTGTAAATGACACAAAATATGCTAGAGGAAGGGGGTGAATAGTCTTTTTAAATTTTTTCTTAAATATTTTTTGAAAGTTGTTGGCTTTATCAGATAATACAACAAAGTTAATTTGCTGTGCTAGCGAAATTAAATGGTCAGCAAGTTTCATTTACAAAACCTTTTCGTAAACAGTTTAAGTAAAGAGCAGTAAGATTTGTAAAACAATAATGTTTATAAAACATACAACACAGTTGCATAAACTAAAACAACACTAAAGTTAGTGTAGTAATTTAAAGGAGATAAAAAATGGAGAGGTTCACGGTGTTAATGAACCATTACGTCCTCTATCAGGGAGGTTACTCCAGAATTTGCCAAGTCTAGTAAGGATTTTATATTGATGATAGTGGAGTTACAACGTGAGCTAGATCAGTGCTTGATATTATTGCAACAAATTAGCAAGATAAATCCTAATCTATCTATCAAATCTAGTGACTTGTGTTTGAGTGTTTTAAAAGAAAATAATCTAAAAATGATCCAAACACTCTTAAATTTGACTTAAACTTTTACAAATGAAATCAAAGATGGACTCTTAAGTCAGAGTACAAACACCTATGAAATACAAGATATGAAATAGATCTTAAATTTCATTTAGAACACTGTGAAAACTTTTTGAAAATATTCTTCAAGGCTTGGAGTTCTTTCTCTCTTGTGATTTTGAAATTACGAATGATCAAGAATATTTTCTCTTTGCAAGAGGTTTTTCTTTTATAGTCGAGAAGTCCTTTTATCCGTTGGAAATCTTGATGTGAGAGGAGCTAAAAAGTTATTGTTTGTTATTAAATGCATGGAGTTATTGCTCTCACTTTTCAGCATGTCAAGTCTAGTCTGAAACAATTTTTTTTTTTTGTTTTTAACGGTCAAAATTAACATTTGACAAACGGAAGGACTATTTATAAGTCAATGCTATAAATTTTGGTCATCCACATTATATTTTTAAGTTCAAAGACCACCCATAGATTTGATCAAAGTTCAGAGACCATTTATGAAGTTGTCCCAAAAAAATATGAACGTGGGTTGAGTAAATAAATAGATTGTTGATATTTGGGATAAATTATTTTTTGAATTGAAGATCGATTATATGATCAGAAAGAGCAGTCCGTATATGGAGTGCACAGTGCGCTCCTAGCAAGGAGCGCATGTGCTCTATATTCATTCGATTACGTTGTTTTGTTCATGTTTTATAATTAACTATTCATTTTTATCATTGTTACTGAAATCAATAATAATAGTAAGAAAAATAAAATAAATATTTAATTATAAAACATAAACAAAATAACGTAATAGGATGAATATGGAGCACCAGATGCTCCTTGTTAGGAACGCATGTGCGCTCCATATAATTTCTACAGAAAGAGTGATATAGATCATATCAAAAAAATCAGCATATATCAAACATGTGATTTGAGTCTTAATCACATAAGCATTTGAAGTAAAAGAATAATAAAATGCTAACTTCTAGATTTAGTTTACCTTCGACGTGAAACCGATCATGATACTCAACGATCCAACAATATAATTTAGGGCAAATTATAGAAATGTTCTTTGTACTGAAAAAATATTTGAGAAAAAGTCCTTAAACTCAAGATTGCTCGGTTTTGGTCCCTGTACTGAAAAAATTAAGCGCAATCGGTCCTCAATTCTAATTTCGGTCCAATTAAGTTTGAAATAGAAATAAGCATACATGATACTTGCTAATACTGGAAATAATAACCTCCAATTCATTCATTTTCTCCGTCAAATTAATTTATTTTCTCTATTTTTTACAAGAAAAATAAGTTAAAAAATAAAGAAAATGAGTGAATCTGATACCTTTTGCCCCGCCATTAGCAAGTATCATGTATGCTTATTTCTATTTCAAACTTAGTTGGACTAAAATTAGAATTGAGGACCGATTACGCTTGATTTTTTCAGTATAGGGATCAAAACCGAGCAATCTTGAGTTTAAGGACTTTTTCCCAAATTGGACCAACAATGAATCACATACTTACTAGTGTAGTTAGAAAGGAAAAATCTATAATATAAAATCTATTATTTATCTGATATTTAGAGAGTATAAATTTCTTAACTATTAAATTCAATGATGGGATTGGATTTAACATCCCATTTCCGAAATTTCCGTCTCGTTCCGAAATATCAAAACTAGGTCGTTTCATATGTAACTATATGCATATTATATTTTTTTTTACTCTTAATTATTTATGTTTTGACTTTTTAGCTAGATTCATTTATATTTTGAAAGAGCTTGCGTAAGTTAAATTGAAGTGATGATAGAATAAAAAGAGCTTGAGTTAAGCTAAATTGAAGTGATGATAGAATCAAGTTGCTAGATAAATTTGGAGTGCGTTTATTAAGCATTTTTTAATATTAAATTTAAAAAATGATTAAAAATGATGTTCCTTATGTTAGTTTTAAAAACACTATTTTGTCTCTCGTACTTATTGTTTTTACATACTCTTATACCCATATTTACATTCTATCAAATATCACATCAAATTATAAGTATCACTCTCTTTCTTTCTCTCTCTATCACTATCATGTAATGTTTTAAATTTTAAAGGGTAAATAGATAATTTAAATTTTCACAAAAAAAAAAAAAAAAACAAGTCAAAATCAAAATCAAAATCAACAAAAATAAAATTATGTCAAAAATTAACTATTCAAACGCATTATTAATTTTGACTTTGCTATAGAAGTAGGAGTATTGTCTATTAGTCATGATTCTGCAATTTCATCATTCAAAACTATTTTATGCTCAACTCTATTACTCCCTTCGTTTCATAATAGTTGATTTTAAGATTTGATTATAACAATCAAGGAATGCGTATCTTCTAATTTTTTATTTTTACCCCCTCTTCACATATAAAGTTTTTTAAAATTCTTCTTTCATTAAGTGCTCCTTAGTCTTGAATTAAGATAAAAGAGCAATTTAGAAAAAGTGTAACAAAAATATGTAAAACATCAACTATTTTGAAACAAATTCTTACTTACGAGAGTTACAAGAGATCAACTATATATTGTGAAACGGAAGGAGTGTTATTTTTTAATTAGTGAAATTCACTACTAGAATTCAATTAAATACCTACCGAAAGAATGCCTACGAAAGATTCCGTAGGCGATTGCCTACGAAAGTCCGTAGACAATTTCCGTTGGCATATGATTTCCGTAGGCGTTTTTTATGTTTTGGGGTGGTGCCTGCGGCGTAGTATGCCCCTGTATATTTTGAATATTGCATATGTAATTGAGGAACACTTGACAGGTTTTTAAAAAATTGGAAATTGCTACACTTGTGTCGTTATGATGGCCAATTTTTTTCAAAACAGGGGGCAAAGTGTATTTTAATTAAACTTTAGAGGGTTGTTTGAGCATTTGATCTAACTTTAGGGGGCTATTTGTACATTTAGTCATTATGCATATATGTTTTTACTTTATTTTATTTATGTTCTCGTTCTTCATATATAACAGGTAGCTGCTTATATTGAGGGGTCAGTGTCGATTGCTGATACATTCCGAGTTATCCACACACACCAGACCATCGAGGGTCAACCGTGGGCAGATCCATGTAGTCAAGCTGCACATGTGAGTGAAAAAATAATTGTAGATCTCAATAATAATTTTTATATATGTAGTTATTAATTATAAATTTGTTTTTCTATCAGGCTGAATAGCGTAGTCGAGTCGCAGCTTTAGAGGCTGAGGCATCCAACGGAGCTGTTGATGTGGCTACTCAGGACAATATTCTGAATGTTGTTCTGCGAGAGCGCACAAAGGCGTCAAATGGAGATCGAGTTTCAGGCATAGGCGAGTTCGGACGCACCCTGCTAGGCGGTAGATCACGCTCCGAGGATCCCTACACTTCGATCGGTCGTGATCCAGAGCAGGAGTCGGCGTTAGAGAGAACGAGGAGAGCTGAAGAGAGAGCAGTAGCGAGTGAGCTAAGAGTGGAGCGGGCAGTCGCGTCTTGCGCAGACTGAACATGAGCTCAGTGAGCTACGCAGCCTCGTTCTCATGATCCAGAGACAGCAGAGCGGCCAGAGCCACTCTCCTCCTACACATCCGAGTAGATCCGATGATGTGTATATTTCTCAATTTGATGAGAATTTTGGACATGATGATCACCAGGACTAGATTTTTATATATTCGACTTTGTGTGAATTTATTATTTTATTTTCCATGTTTTTGGTTTTGTATGGATATTATTTTATTTTGTATGGATTATATTTCTATTAGTTTGAATATTATTTCAGTTTTATTCTATTTGGCATTTAATATATTTTATTAATATTTTAAATACATGTATATAATTAATATTTATTTAAAAATGAATATAATTTATTTTCATTACCTACGAAAATTGCCTACGGAAGCCTTCCGTAGGCAATCCATTTTTATGAAAATTCAGTTTTGCAATTACAAAAATACTATTATATTTATAAATCGCCTATGGAAATATGCCTACGGAATCCGTGGGCGTTAATCCGAAAATAGATTAATCTAATTTAAAAATCGGCAACGGAATGTTCCGTAGGGGATTACCTACGGAAGGTATATTCCGTAGGCATTACCTACGGTCCGTAGGCATTGCCTACGCAAAAATGGCTACAGAAGCCTACGGAAGCTTTCCGTAGGCGATTTCAATTGGCTACGGAAGATGCTTTTTTGCCTATTGTTCTTTTTAGTAGTGATTGTGAGGCATCGTGACACATTAATTTGTATTTTATTTTTGTTATTCAAATTCTATCTAATTTGTAGTATGGATTAGATAGAATGGAGTGCTTTTTTGTCGAGAATTTAATATATTGAGACAACTTTGTGAACGGTTCTTGTTTTTTTTCCCCAATTTTTATAGATAGTTCTTTAACTTTACAAATTAATGTTATTTAGTGATACAAGAACACAAAATGTGCAAATTTTTTGGTCATTTTGTTTGTTGGCGGTTAAGTTTGATCGTTATTTTATCATATCTCAAGCACATGCCATTTTAAATTGATTTCTAATAGTAAAAAAAGAAATTTTGTGTCTATTTTTTTCGATTCTTCTTCTTTCCCAAATTTAACCACCACCCCTCACTGAAAAATTAATATAAATCAATAATATACATCATTAACATAAACTTTATCTAAGATTTGAACATGTTACGCATGGTGAGTTATCGATGCAATCCTACAGGATAAAATTGAATTCTCTTTATCTAAAATGTCAGGGTAAGCTAGAGCTAACAAGGAGATGCACAGTTTTTTTCTTGATTTGATGATGCATATAAAGCTTCTGTTGTTGCCGAGGGTTTTATGGAAATTAGGCTTCAACATTCAACCAAAGGGAGCGGGACATTTTGTTCAATTTGGAATCTACGCCGCACCTCCCATGAATTAACTGAAAGTCGGCCATTAATTGGTGAGCAAAGAACAGTTTATATATCGAGCGTCTAAGCATTCGTTGTTAGGAGTATTCATTTTTTTCTCTAAATATACATATAGATTAAAAATTACGTACATAATATAAATATAAAATGCACATAAGTTATATTATTATCATCTTCATAATTATCATGTACATTTTATATTTATATTATGTACATTATTTATAATCTTTATGTACATTTGAAGAAAAATTGAACATGATGAAAGAGTAATAATGCGGAATATCAAGAAACTCTCACTTGTGTTAACCTGTTAGGAAGTGTTTCTAATCAGAATATGCAGCAATAATACCAATGCAAAGAAGTAATAATTACCACACCAATAACACACAAGACACCAAAATTTTTAACGTGAAAAACCTTCTCAATGCGAGAAGTAAAAATCACGGGGCCTTGTCCAGAAAAGTTTCACTACTACGAAATTAGGGTAGTACAGTAGGAGTTCTCTCTAGAACAAATCTAGAGACCAACAAACACCAGCAACTCAAGAACAAACACTCTTGAACAATTAATCAACGAAAAACTGCTCTTTTTTTTTTTTGCCCCAAGGGGGCATGAGAAGGGATCGAACCTGAGACCTTACATACTGTAAAGCTCGGCTCTACCACTGTAGAAATAGCAGTGAAAACGGACCAGTAAATCACCCTTGTAGAAAGATTCAATCACGATCTCCACCGTTCAGATTGAAGAAAAAGGCCTTATGAAGATGCTTTCCAAAAATCACAACGATCCAATGGTTAACGAACTCGCAGTATCAAAATCCCCACGACTGTGCAAGACTGGAAGTTGCTGACGGAAATTATAAAAAAGCAGCAGCAGTTCTCATCTTTTGGCATCTCACCCTCTTACGTATGACCCCCAAAAATTAGAAAATAAAACTCTAAACTTACCCTAACTAATGAGCCAATAACTTGAGCCATTTATTTTAATAATACTACACAAAAATAAAAGTCAACCCCAGTTAAGAGGAAAGTCCAAACCTAACAGAACACTCTTAGCACCAAGCGCTTAGACGCTTGATACAATTCTTAAGCAAAGAAGGACATAAGAAGGATCAAAAGTATGAAATGAATGAAAATTAAACATGTTTACCTACGGAATGTTTTATCTTTTTCCTTTTTTTTTTTTACTATCCCATCGACCAAAGACTCCACCTTTACAAATTTAGAAAATCCTCAATATTAATAGAATCTGATGTCAAAAATAATGTAAATAAATTTGATATTCAAAATTATGATGTTAAGATTTTGTATTTCAAAAATATTATATCAAATTTCTCATTAAAGGATGGTAGTTGACTTTGGGGAATTTTTTTTTTTTTTGAAGAAGATGGATAATTTTTTTTTTACCCTTGTAACTTAATGAAAAAAAAATGACATGTGCTTGACACGTGATAAGATAACTATCAAAATTAACAATTGACTAACGAAAAAATCAATTTTCTCCACACATTTTGTGTTCATGTACAACTAATATTGATTTGTAAAGATAAGGAAATATTTGTTAAATCAAAAGAGAGCATGAACCATTATGAAGTCGTCTGTAATATACTATTCCCTTCGTCTCGTTTTAAATATTCGAAAAGCGATATTTTTTCTCACTATATGTCGATATTACGATCGATTAAATCAAAATGGAGAAAGTATATTTATTAATATCATGATCTTTTTCGACTTTGAATCAATTTCATCCCCATCCTAAAGGCATAATCCCGAACACAAATGGTCCTTCTAAATTACTTTTTAAATATGTATGGGACAAAAATATATTTATGTTTGAAATACGAATATAATATGATAAAATATTTAATTTTTAATTTTTAATAAATTTTACCGTTTTTAAAATCTTAATTTTTACTGTAATTATTACAAATATTCATATTATATCATAAAAAATTAGTACTCCATATATCATATTCCTTTTTCAAGCCTTAGCCAAACATCTACATCTAGCCGGATAAGAGGACACGTGCTTTATTGAATTAAAAATCTCTCATTCCCTAAAGCCAGAAATTATAGACGACTTGAGTCCCGATTTTTGGTGTTAAATAATATGTTATTTTTATAAAATTTTATGTAAATCGTTTAAAATATGACATTAAAATTATAAATTCTAAATTTCAGGACACTGGACACTTTTCTATCACTTCATCCAATTCGTTTAAAAGATGATTCTAAAATTATAAAATTTGAATTTCAAAATACTTGACACTTGTCATTCTTTAAAACTATGCTATAAAAAATGACACAATATTTGATATAAAAAAAATTCAAATTCAGATAATTTTTCCGGGGTTTGAATCTGCTTTATAAGGAAAGAAAAAGATGTCCAAAAAGGGAGGGATTCGCCCGCCCAAAGTTTCAAAAAGGAAACAATTACCCCCTCCGAATAAGGCCAATCCACTCTTCCCTTTTTCATCTCCTCTCCCAATCATGGCTTCCTCCACTCCCACTCCCCGTCCCCCATCCCCTTCGCGCCCACCACCACCCAATATATATATATATATATATGTATCACCCCCCCCCCCACCATAATCCAATCCACCACCACCACCACCCAAAATGTCAACACCCCATCCGTCCGATCACCCACCACCACCACCTCCCCCTCGCTGGCCGGGCGCAAAGCTAATCCCACTGGCAATCTCGATTTCAATCGGTATACTCATCAGATTCGCCGTCCCCAAACCGACCCACGTCTCCAAACAAGCTTGGCAGCTCTTCGCCATATTCTTAACCACCATTGCCGGACTAATCCTCAGTCCGTTACCCGTCGGTGCTTGGGCATTCACCTGCCTGACGCTCGCCGTCATCACCAAGACCCTCCCTTTTGCCTCCGCTTTTGCCGCGTTTACCAACGAGGTCATTTGGTTGATCGTGGCATCCTTCTTTTTCTCCCGTGGGTTCGTGAAGACAGGGCTGGGTGATCGTATTGCGTTGCATTTTGTCAGGTTGTTAGGGAAGAGTACTCTTGGGTTGGCGTACGGGTTGGCAATTAGCGAGGCGTTGATTTCTCCGGCAATGCCGAGTAGTACTGCGAGGGCTGGTGGGATTTTCTTGCCGATTATTAAGTCGTTGGCTGCTTCCGGGGAGAGTTTGCCAAAGGATGGTTCTGCTAGGAAGCTTGGTGCTTATTTAATTCAGTCCCAGTTTCAGGTTCGCATTTCGTATTAACTTTGCATTTACTTGTTTGATGTTTTTTGGTGATTGGCCATGTTTCTGCTAGGAATGCTTTGACTAAAATCAATTGCAGTTCTAAACTAGCCCATTAGCGCTAGATAAGCACAATCTAATTTAGTTAATTAAACTGATGAATATCGTCCACGAACTAATAAAGTAATTCTATCTTTATGGGTATACTTTCTTTCCAAAAAAAGAAGGCTTAAAAGGGAAATGTTCATGTCTTTTGGAACAGAGATCTTTTGTTAATGTATTCTTTTTCATTAAGTACTCTAAGTTTAACACAGATTAAAATAGTTTTGATCAAGATGGTCATGCCAATGTGACATTTTCATCCCATTAGTAATGGTCCTGCTTTTCATTTTAGTTTGAAAAAAATTCAGCCTTGTATTTTAAAATCTTAGCCCCTGAAAAGATGCAGAATATGGAGCTTCAGAATTTAATTAATTTCTATGTAAGTGGGACATATCCCCTGGAAAGGTTTTTTTAAAATTTGACATGACCATTCAATTTGGACCTCTCCCCTGGAAAGGTTTGACTTATAAAATAGGACTCATTAAATTTGGAATGGAGGAAGTATTTCATTATTGTTAACTTAGAAGACATGACCATTCTTACTTGAAACTTCTTGTTTTTAATTCATACGGTTGACAGTTAATCCATCACACTTGCCATAACTTTGGTATGTATCCAATTTATCAGCGAATGGTGCATATTATTTGCTCATGCCATCACTCTACTCATATTGATCGTTATTTACGGGTCTGTGTATATAGAGACTGCTGAAAGATCTATGCGTAATGCTCATGCAAGAAAGTGGCTGGTTTAAGCTGCAGGACCGTCATATTCGAGTGTTACTGCTATATGCTGTTTTCTGCATAGTCATTTAACAAATTGTTCCTCATTACCCTTTTCTTATTGCAAAAAGTTCTTTGACTGATAACGTGGTTCCTGACATGTGACAGTCGTCTAGCAGCTCGAGTGCTCTTTTCTTGACGGCTGCAGCTCAAAACCTGTTGTGTATCAAACTTGCGGAGAGTCTGGGGGTTAAAATTTCAGCTCCATGGCTTACTTGGTTCAAGGCCTCCTGTATACCCGCACTAGCATCTCTCCTGGCCACGCCATTCATCATATACAAGATTTTCCCCCCTGAGACCAAGCGAACACCTGATGCTCCTGTCATGGCCAAAAATAAACTAGAGCAGATGGGTCCTGTCAGTAGGAATGAGTGGGTGATGATTGGTACTATGCTTATCACTGTTGCGCTCTGGATTGCTGGGTAAGCCCACATACTATGCTTCTTTCATGCACATAGTTCATTTATCAGTTGACTCTTTTGTTGTTGAAAAAGTAATTGTATGATCTGCAACAACTAAATTACTTCTTGAATCCTATTCCGACAGTTTTGTACGTTAATTTGGTTAGTTATATGCAACCCTCAAAATCATTATTCTGATAAACCACAACTTCTCGTAAGTTGAGCAAATGACAATTACCACCTGTAAAAGCGGGTGTTTCTTTCTAATATTCCAGAAAAAATAATCATGTAGCCGCCCCAGCTGCAACCCCAAGTAATGGGGACAGATTGAGTTGAGTGGTTTTTTCATAACAAGGTGAATTTGCATGGCTTAGCTGCATGTCAAGTGATGTGAGAACACTGCAAGAGGAGTTCTGCTATAGAAACAGTATGGCACATGTTGATCAGAAAAGAAACCAGCTTGATAAATTTTCTTTCCCCTGAATCTACCATTCCTTATGCGTGAAAATCAACTTCAAGTCTGCTTCATCTTGGAAGCAGACCTCCTCATCCAAGCAACAATGAACTCGAAACTTGCAAAAAGTAATAATGCAAATTTGTGTGAACTGCTTTGTGAGGATTGATTGCAGCAACAATGAACTTGAAACATAAAAAATGAGACTGGTTGGTATGAAATGTGCCAAAAATTGCAGCAAATTGGAATGCAAGTGTGCGCCAAATCGCTTGTGCTTAGACATCCTCCCTTGTCAGGGGCAGTGGCAGAAGAGCAACTTGGTCAGCATGTCCCTACTAAATTCTGAATATCAAGGAAAACTGGCGATTGAACTATTGATATACTGCTCGTGAAGGAAATGTTTTCACATGGAAATCAAAGAATATGGAGCCATCGATTACAAATTCTTTTCAGTACAGTGTTCTTGAGGTGGAGGGGGAAATTGACAAGAAAGGTTGAGAGAAGCCATAAGCATAAACTGGTTTAAGATTTTGTGTTTATAGATACACAAGCTTGCATATTCCAATAATTCCCTTAATGAGAAACTTTTATCATCTAATACCTTACATTTTTTGCACATTCAAAAATGCTTTTCTTAGTGGTATTGGACAGCTGGATACTTGAAGCGCTATTGTAGTGTCTAATAAGGTTTCAATGTACATAGTCTTACCAGGGTACAATCTTTGTAGTTAAAACCTGTAGCCTCCCAATGGAGCAACTTTTCCAAGGCTTTCCCTAACAATCACTTTGATAGTCTTCTTTTGAGAGGAACCTGAAGGTAAAGCATACCTCTTCTTTTGGGACCGAAGGATTAGTATTTTACTTGTACATGTAAGCCTCTTTGCTAGAGAGGAACTAAATATAATTCTTATAGCTTGCATAGATTATAAATCAGCCCTCCTTTAATATACTCTTGCTGTCCTGCATCGTCAGTATCTCTGTACTTGATACTACAATTCACTTAATCAAAGATTTGAGATTGTTGGGACAATTTCAACGCGTAAACAGGTACAGAGGATTATGCAGCTCCCTTTTATCTAGATTTCCAGTGGGGTGCTCTTTATTCATGTTAGATCACTGTGTCGTTCCCAAATGTTTGTGTGCGTTCGTGCACGAGGATTTGCATATTGGCATGCTGGGACAGTGTCTTGGGCTCTATTGTATGGAGTACATTTTATGCTTGTGTTTATCATATCATTATTAAACTGGATACACCACTACAACTGCCAATATTGCTTTTTCAGTATAATTCTTTTGCTATGGCTGACAAATGGTAAATCTTGATTTGCTTGCAGAGAGGCTATTCATGTGTCGAGTGTTGTTTCAGCAATGCTGGGTTTGTCAATGCTTCTGTTATTGGGAGTGCTTGACTGGGATGATTGCTTAAGTGAAAAGTCAGCATGGGATACCTTGGTCTGGTTTGGGGTGTTAGTGGGAATGGCTGGCCAACTGACAACACTTGGCATAGTACCATGGCTTTCTACTTGTGTACACAAATTACTTAAATCCCCGTCAGTGAGATGGCCTGCTGCATTTGTCATGCTTCAGGCAGCATATTTCTTCATCCACTATTTATTTGCCAGTCAAACTGCCCATGTCGGAGCCTTATACTCTGCATTTCTTGCGATGCACTTGGCTTCTAAAGTTCCAGGAGTTTTTGCTGCTCTGGTGTTGGCATATAATACAAATCTTTTTGGTGCGCTAGCACATTACAGTAGTGGTCAGGCTGCTGTATATTATGGAGGTATGGTCATTTTATTTCTATAAATTTCTCTTACTTTCAATGGTTTAATCTTTCACATGACACTGCCTACTGTTGATCGAAAGTTTGTTTCTTTTTGAGAACTGGATTTACAAATTTTCTTTATTTGAAAATTTTCCAGCCTTCCTCTCGAGAAGTTCTATTTTCTTACCTAGAATTTGCCTACCTAAATGCTAAGTAAGAAAAAAAAAGCATTGTGTCCATCCAAAGAAATATCTTGTTTCGGCCCTCAGGAGAATGAACTTTGTAACCTAGATCACAAGTCTCATTTGAAACAATATGAGAATATGGAGAATACGGAGAATATCCGATCACATATCAAATATCACACCCAAATATCATATATCACTATCTATCAAAATTCCTTTCCATCTACCACCCCTATACCTATACACTCACATAAATCTATTCAAACCTTTCACACATTCTCTCTCCTCTTTTATTAATTCTCTCCTCACATTCAAATATTTCACATCACATTTAAATATTAAAAATTACATTCAACCTTTCACATTCAAGGGTAAAATAGACATTTAAGCAAAAAAACTCATCTACTCCATCTCATATTTTGAACAGTACCGTCTATCACCATCTATCACCATATTGGACTTGTGATCCACCCCTAATCTGTCAGGAAGTCATCTGTATTTTTTTAGCATTTGACCATGCACTCATAATTTCACATTGGTAGCAATAGAAACATAACCATTATTTTTTATAGAAATAATAATGCAATACTAATTGTTAGGACTGGAGGATAACAATGTGTTTTCATTTTTCATAATTTTCTTTTGCTCTTTGTAGTGGGATGGTAACGATGATTACTATGATGAAATAAAGGGAGGAATCATTTATTAAGAAGCAACAGCGAGAAATCGTAATCCTTTTGTCTTAGGGAATTGCGGTAGGTATACTGATATTTGATCAGAAAAAATATATCTTTACAGTTCTCGTGAAAAGCATAGTGCCAAGCATATAAAGACTTCTTTCGTGTCTAGTGACTAGAATCGCTCCCAGCCCTAGATAAATGAACATACTAAAACTGTTATATTTGGAATGGTTTCAGCAGTTTGTCTGTGTTTAAAAATAAAGGGTTTAAAGTGAGATACATTAATGTTATCAAAGATATGTATGATGGAGCTTCGACATTAGTTAGAACCACAACATGAGACGTGCGTGAGTTCCTGGTCACTATAGGATTACACCAATCAGCCTTAAGTCCTTGTCTTTGCCATTGAGTAATGGATGGGCTAAAGATACATGTACAAGATGATATACCTGGTGAAGGTTGTTTGTTGATGATATTTTCCTTATCGATGAAATGAAGAATGGAGTCAATGATAAGCTAGAAAAGTGGAGAGAAGCTTTAGAAATCAAAGGCTTCAAAACAGGTAGGAGGAAATGGGTAACCAGGCATACAACTTTATAAAAGGAGTATTGATGGCAAGAAAGTCAGGTTAGACGGTCAAGAAATTCCCTCAATGGCAACAACTTCAATACTAGGATCAATACTAATCAATTTCCTTATCGATGAAATGAAGAATGGAGTCAATGATAAGCTAGAAAAGTGGAGAGAAGCTTTAGAAATCAAAGGCTTCAAAACAGGTAGGAGGGAATGGCATACAGGCATGCAACTTTATAAAAGGAGTATTGATGGCAAGAAAGTCAGGTTAGACGGTCAAGAAATACCACAGTGGCAACAACTTCAACACTAGGATCAATACTAATCAAGATGGAGAGGTAAGGTATGATGTTATCGTAAATAAAATAAGGCATGGTGAAATGGAAGAGTACATCCAGAGTGTTATTGATTGATGTATACAATGAAGTTGGATGAAAATTTTATCGGGTAACTATTAGACCTGCACTAGTGCACATAATTGAGTATTGAGCTACTAAGAAAGAACACACTATCAAGATAAGTGTCGTTGAAATATGAATGCTAAGATGGATGCATGGTAAAACAAGAAATGATAAGATTCGTAATGAAGGAATATGAGAGAAGGTAAAAGTCGCTCTTACAGCTATAGTAGAGAAAATGAGATCGAGTTGCCGAATATGGTTTAGGCACGTACAATGCATGGCTCTAAGTGCCCCCTTAAGAAATGCAATGTTATTAACCTTAACCAAGCAAGGGGTAAGGGAGAACCAAAGGTAACATAGACATATATGAAGATATGAAGGAACATGGTCTATCAATGGCCTTGCTTTGAATCGTATTGAATAGTGGGAAATGATTCGTTTAGCTGACCCTAAGTGATTGGGACTAAGGTTGAGTCAAGTTGAGTTGCTTCATGAGTGGTAGCATAAACATATGTTCAAGCTTTTTCTTAGGGATCCTGCCATCCTGGCCTTTGTCAAAGATGCCATGGAATATGTAATGTAACTAGTCTTTGGCTTCCATTTTGGATGCAGATTATCTCATTGTAACAAAATGATTATGCCCTTCTCCATTAATTAACTGAAACTGCATTAAACTGCAAGTCTGCAACTTTGTTAACGCAAACATTCTCTCATAGCTTCCTTATTTTAATAAACCAGATTATATTGAAACCTTATAAAGAATACAACAACATAGGGGCATACCCCTTGAAAAACACAAGGTAACACTCCTGTAGAAAAAAAAAATTAGTACTGCTACTCAAAATACTTGCCCCAGTAACCCCTCTTTTATTATCTGCTAGGTCAACACTCTAAGTGATGGAGCACAAATTGCGGATATTCATTGCACTTGTTAAGTGTCTTATGTATATAGTATGATTCATTGTATCATAGCCAGCAGCTCAGTGTATTAATATGAGCTTTTGACAGACCCATTTCAAGTGAGGGGGTTCTACATTTTCCTATATCGGAGTATCACTTTCTTCTTTCCATTGTCATTTTTTCTTCTTGTTTTTGTGTCTTGTTCTTAAAAGGTTCCCTAAGAGTACTTTAACGTTATAAGAGCCTAAGGGCCATGGATGGCAAAACTCCAAACGATCTGTGTTTTCCATAGCTACAAATTAAATATCATATAAAAATAGAAGTTATAAACAAACCCTCAATACAGTCACCCCTAACAAGAAGAATCTACAACTCCCAGAATACTCCTATTATCTCTCTCATGAGGTGCCGAGACAGATGCCCCAAAAGCAACTCGATAAAACATCACTAAACAAATTATCTACCTCTCTCTAGTCCCTACGAAAGGCAAAAGATAAAAAAAGAATGCATGCATCCAAGATACTTGATTTTGTTTTGTTATGTTTCTGGACACAAGATCAATACATGTTAATGCTATGTTTCTGGATACGTGATCAATAAAGATATCCATGCTACTAGTCCTGTCAACCATTATTCTTGAGAACAAGGTGGAAATGCTTGAGAAACAATAACATTGCTTACCAAGAGAAATTATAATAAGATTGTCACATACATGGAACATGATCTGTAATAAGGATATGATGTGCAAAGATATAATCTTGTTTACTATAGCACATATATCTGGGAATCTCTTAAAAGAATTCAGCAATTGGGCTGATATGGTTTTATTTTGCATTGTTTGTCAGCTGGTTACGTAGAACTTCGTGATGTGTTTAAACTTGGCATTATAATGGCTCTTATCAACGTTGCAATATGGGGGCTAGTTGGAACTCCCTGGTGGAAGATTTTGGGCCTTTTTTGAGTTAAAAACTGTAAGTTGGCATGGTACACTGTTACAGATATTCTGTAATTTACAGATTTTTAATGTACTCAAGTTCATATATATATCCAAGAAAATCTGAATAATCTAGGATTAACTTGCAAAACTGGAAATATGTGTTGTCAATGCACATATAATGTTACATTTGCGTTGCATACAAAAATTTCTCCACTTTATCAAAAGCATAAATTTCTGCTCAGAACCGAGGTACTTTCATTGTCAACATTTTTATTTTGTTTTCTACTTTTTGTACTAAGTATTTATTTGGTAGTCTCATTAGTTTACTACACGGTCTCTTAAATCTTTGAAGTAGTTGATGTGTCATTTACTGGATCTTTGATATCTTGAACAGATGAAACAGATTCATTATCTCCTCCAGGACAGAAAGCGATGGCCAAATCAGGAATTAAGTTGCAAAAATAGAATTTGTTTCTGTTTGGCCTTCCGGAGCACTTGGTGCATGCATGCCCATTTGGGATTAAGTTAATTGTTGATGCTAATTGCTTGTAACGTGCTCCGTGTTATGCCACTTTGTTATAACCTCTGTGGACCCATATTATATTCAAATACAGACTAGTTTAATCATATAGTGTATAACACTCACAAGCATGTTAAAGTCGCTGCTAATTCTCATTTTATTTATGTTCTTCATGTCGTTGCAACATCCTTTTCAATTTATTCCCGCTATTCTTGTGTTGCATCTTTTGTTTCTTGCACAAAACCGTCTGCTGAAAATTTTAATTACTGACGAGTGAAGATGAAGGAAAACAATCTGACTTCTGAACATGGGGTTTCTAGACAGGGTTCTTGGCTTATTTCTCACTAATTCCTTTTTTGTTTAATTTCAGTTGGAGTGTAAATGAAATTTTTGATAAGCATGCTAAGGGCAATACTAACTTTGTGACTACAGAATAGTTCCTAGGCAATCAGTTTAGATAGCAATAGGAAGGTGACTTGGAGAATGGAGAATGTTTATTCATTACCCAAGATGAAACATAACTTAATCAAACCTTTATGAGGTTGCTTGCTGGTTGCTAGGTTATAGTCTCTGTAGCAAAAGAAATATTCAGGAACTGAAGCAATGCTGATGCTTGCAGTTTATAAAATTTTTGCAATTGATTAATTTCCATCTTGAGTTGAAATGCCAAGATTTCTTATAGATGTGATAATGTTGCTGCTGGGGAAATGTTTGTGTACAAGAGTGCTAGACTTTCATTGCTGCAATTTTTATGTCTCGGAAGAAGTATGCTTTTGAGTATTAATGGAAAGTGAGTCTTCATTTCATCTTTAGTCATCTTATTTAGAGGATATACTAAAGTTGAGATACTTTATTTTTTCATCTCAATAAGGTAGTTTTCTATCCAAGTTCCCTTTATCAGGTATGGTATAGGTTAGGCTAGGGAGTCCTAAGTGTATTTAGTTTGAGTCCTAAGGTTGGGTTACTCACTCAACAATAGTGCAAGTGTGCAACACAAACACATCTCCCCCTCTAAAATTTTCTATGAGAAAATGGATAATAGATTTGTGCATGCCATAATTACATAAATATGATTCTGACCCAACAGGCTTAAGTAAAATCTCAGTTTGTTTGTGTTTGTTTATGTTACGTGAAAAGGGTTAGGGGCTGGGTGGGTTCCTCTTTTCCACTGTTTTTCACCGCGCATATGCAATAATGATAATGCTCTTACATTGAATTTTTTCACTTTGGAGGAAATATCTTCTGTTTGATTCACATTTAACTCTTCACCCGTCTCTCTCTCTCTCTCTCTCTCTCTCTCTATATATATATATATATATATATATATGTGTGTGTGTGTGTGTGTGTGT
>JAOWAN010000050.1:1269704-1282920 GCA_028566635.1 Lobelia cardinalis | reverse complement strand
CTTCACTCTGGTTGGAGGAAACTTGGTAACATGGCGGAGTAAGAAGCAGAAAGTGGTTGCACTATCTAGTGCCGAGGTAGAGTTTCGGGGAGTTGCTCGTGGATTGGCTGAAATTCTTTGGATTAAAAAATTGATGACAGAAATTGGGTTCCCATCCAAGAATGAATGTAATTTAATGTGTGACAACAAGGCGGGCCATCAGCATTTCAGAAAATCCAGTACAATATGATCGAACGAATAATATTGAGGTCGATCGACATTTCATTAAGGAGAAATTGGAGGATGGGATTATCAAACTTCCTTTTGTACGGTCAGAAGATCAACTAGCAGATATCCTTACAAAGACTGTTACTCAACGAGTATTTGAATCAGTTCTGAGCAAGTTGGGTGTTGGTGATCCCACTACTCAACTTGAGGGGGAGTGTGAAGATCGTGTGAAGATCGGTCAATCAACAAAGAAGATTAGAGAATCAATGATTAGCAAGTATCAGGCCACATAATCAGGCACATAATCAGGCATAGAATCATGAGCCATTTACCATAAGTGTTTCCATAAATAGATGAAAATCATAGTATATAAGCATGTACATTGTAATATTTCAAACAATGAGAAATATATCTAAATCTCTTATACAACTTGCCTGGTTACCATCTAACAGAACCACCGTATAAAATATGTCATGTAATGATCCGAAACTTTTCTCCTCACACGAGGGCATGAACACAACTATATCCTTGCACATAATATTTACGTAAAGTTACTACTCTCTCTATCCCGCAATAGATGATCTTTTAGTTTTGTGCACAAGTATTAAGGAATAATATATATTGACAAGTTCACCCTTATTAAATAATATCTATTTATTGATGGTAAAAAAAGTAAATGTAATTAATAATCATGAGTAGTTGGAAAAATAGGAGGGTAAATTAGGAAAATATGAGTTAAAAAAGTCTAAAAATTTTAAAAAAGATAATTATTATGGGATAAATTTTAATTTCTAAAAAATAATCTATTATGGGACGGAGGGAGTATTGTCTATTGAATATCATGGGAATCAAAGTTGATGTAGTAGCATTTCCACCAACTGAATTGATATTATAGCCTTCGAATCTTGAACTATTCCGTTTATTTTAACTTTTATAGAAATCAGCATGCCCTTCCCTGCGTTTCTAAACGAGTGCCTGGTGCCCTTGTTTATTTTTTTGAAAAGCAAACTATTAATTACTTGATAATTGATATACATTCCTCGTATTTTACATATATTTTAATTTATAATCCTTTTAAGAATGTATATAATTAAGTAAATTATTAATTATATTTTTATAAAATAACAATAACACGTCAATTTTCATATAAACTTTAAATCAAATTAACTTAAAAAAATTATAACATGAAACTCATGTAGAAAAAAAAAACATATATTAACGGATCTTGTCATTCGTGAGCATTTGCTAAATTAAATCAAGAGCATATATGTAATTAAAAAAATTGACAATTTTTTTTCACCAAAATATATGAATATATAATAGTATATCTGAAGATTGATAAATTATAACAGATTCATAATATTTAGGGTTATATATGAGATTATATATATATAGGGACGCGCTTCAGTAGGAACTTAAATATCGTAGGAACCGTAGAAATCGTCGACATAGTAGCAAATTTTTTTATTATATTCGAAAATTTATCGATACAGTACCGAAAACTTTTTCTATGTTCGAGAATTCACCGATACAGTAAAAAAAATTTAATATGTTTGAAATTTTAACGATCGTAATTATAACATATAATTTTTACTATATTTATGTTTTGATTTGAGTACATACTTATTTAAAAATTCGAAAATGATACTCCACAATTCAGCCACTAGTGAGAACTAAGGTGTATTGATTCCATTTGCGTCACTGCACAATTCAGAATTCTGCACATCAAGACGATGATACGACGTCGCAGTTGATATGCCAACAGCCAACCAAAGAGTTTCTCCCTGATCACACGATTCACACCAAAAATTGACAGTTTCTATTTTCTAAGAGCAATACAAGGAGCGACAACTTCCAGCTCCCACCATGCGCACGTCCACCTCACTCCCAACTATCAAAATCCCACAAAGACAAAAACAAAAGCCATCCAACGGCCCAAAATACACCCAAAACACACATACACACACACACACACATTTTCTTCTCTTTCTCTCCTCCCTGTCCCTTTCTCTCTCCTCTGGACTTCACACACACACACCCCCACAAAGATACCTCTAAACTGGAAAAAGTTCAGACCCACCCCAAATCTCATTTCCCCCCAATCCAATTCAACGAAATTTCCCATTCCTTTTCACACCCCTACCAATTTTTGACTGCTAGGCTCCAGACAATTTCAGCTCACAGTGGCATTTTAGTAACTTCCGATGTCCTACACCACCGGTTCCTCCGACTACTGAGTCATCCATGGCGGAAGACGTCGTTCCGAGAACCTTCCGAGCTCTCTCCGAAGCCGCGGAGCGCAAATACGCCAAGGTCCGGGACATCCCGACCCACGGCCACGGACCAGGCCCCACTAACCACTACTTTCCCAAAGTATTCAAAGCCTACATGCGCCTATGGAAGTTCCAGCAGGAGAATCGGGCGAAGCTCGTCGAATCGGGGCTCCAGCGCTGGGAAATCGGCGAGATCGCTTCCCGAATCGGTCAACTCTACTTCACGCAGTACATGAGGACCAGCGAGGCTAGGTTTTTGCTCGAATCGTATATTTTCTACGAGGCGATTTTGAATAGAGGATATTTTGAAGGATCGAATTCGAGTGGGAGGGATCGCGGGTTAAGGTTTAAGGAGTTGAGGTTTTACGCTAGGTTTTTGCTGGTTTCTTTAATTTTGAACCGGTGGGAAATGGTGAACCTGCTTCTGGACCGGTTTAAGGCTCTTGTTGTTGATAGCCGGGTTAATTTTCGGGTATGTATGATCCCGGTTCTTTGCTTATATCTATTTGAATTCGAGCCGTGTCTTGTACAATTTATTTCATATAAGTCGCAATTAACAGTATTTTATTGTAGTTGTTTGATGATGTGAAGTTTAATGAACTAAAAGGCTGCTTCAGAAATGTTTGTTGGATCTTTCTTTGATATTTGTTGATTTTCTTTATTAGGCCTGCCGGTTTCGTGAATATGAAATTTTGATAAGGTGAATTAGTCAATTAAAAAGTTTATCTAGATTTGGTGTATCGGCTACTACGGCTTTCTGAACTTTACCCTGCTAAGATTGTTGACAAAAAAAAAACAAAAAACAAAAATTGCAGTAGGAAGAACAATTTTTACTGGTTGGAAGGTTTGATGTGACAAGAAGGGCAGTATTTCATGATAGTTTTCAGGCTTTGGTAGAGTGTGGTATGAATGATCGACTCAGAACCCCTAACACTATGAGATTCAAACCTGCGAGCATTAAGCAGCAGGTGGACTGTTTACCATTATGTTGATCCTTGAACTCTGGATCTCTTAGCCATTGTCTTTTGAAGTTTGTAGTTGTGAGAAATTAAGGAAGGTTGGGGTAATCAATTAACAGCAATTTGTTATATTTGAGTGAGACGTCATGTTAGGTTGAAAGAAAAAGGAAGTCAGAAGTTTAATGGAGCCCGTGTACCTTTGACATAGGAAGGAGCGTTTGAAGAGAATTAAAAGAAGATTTATACCGAGAGATTTATTGGATGCTCTTTTGATGTATGATTCTAAGTAGATGAATCATGTTTTAAGTTGGAGTTGATTTGGGAGTTAGATGATGAGATCTAACCAAATAAGGTAGGTAATCTTAACATTCCTCCCCTCCAAAATAGAGTCTTGGTTTCTATTCGTGTCGGAGCCTAGTCGCATTCTAGAAGTTAAGCTTATATTACATATTTTTTCAAAAAAAAATTCTGTTTGTGAACATGATGTTTTTCTTATGTTCCATAACAGATATAGTTTGGTGCAATTTAAAGAAAATATTTAAAAGAATTGTCGCAACATAATAGAGTTTGACTTGTATAATGCAACAGTTTTTTAAATTCTTGTTTGGAGGAAGTGCATTCTAAGTTTGACTTTGAGGATGATTCCTAATGGACATTGGATTGATTACTTTTGCCATAGATCTGTGGTGATTACTAATTTTCTATCATCTCATTTAGGGCCGGATCACAAGTGCAATATCGTGGCAGATGAGTAGATCGGTGCAGACGGTACTGTGCAAAATATTAGATGGAGTAGATGGGATATATGATTTTTTTCTTTTAAAATGTCTGTTTTACCCTTCGTACCTTCCTTCTCATTAAAAAGTCTTTCTCCTTGAGCTCTCTCTCTCTCTCTCTCTCTCTTTCCTTGCAGCCATATGTGGAAACTAAAACGTTCTGGAATTCGGGCATAACTAAATAGGAAACAAAATAATACTCACATTTCAAACCCAACCATACCCAATTTATTGCAAATTACAAGAATCCAAACATAAAATGAGGTAGTAGTGGGTGGAGAGGTTTCTGTTGAGAAAAACATTTCAAACCCAACCATACCCAATTTACCTTTATATGCCAAAATCATACATGAAAAAAAATGTTACAAAAATAAAATAAAATAAAATAAAATTAAGCAACACCTGGGTATGGTCAACCACCAGATTTAGAGATAGAATTGGATAGGTGGGGAAAAAAATGAGGGAGAATTTCTAAAGGGGAAAAGTAAGAGTAAACGATGGGAATGGGAGGAGGAGGAGCGAGAGAGAAGAGAAGTGCGGCATAATAGTAATAGTAGTGGGTGGAGAGGTTTCTGTTGAGAAAAACGATTCCATCCGTTGCTGAGTGTTGTTGATGTAAGATGAGGAGGAAGAGGACTTGTTGAAGAATTCTTCTCATCCTTCATTGCTCTATCTCTCTCACTTTCTCACAAAATGATATCACGGGTCTGGAAGGAGGGAATCACAGATCTTTGGGTTTTGATCTGCAACAAATCTGGGTTGAAGTGGTGCGGCTCAATTTTTGCCCGATGGTGGAGAGAGTGGGCTGCGATGGAAAGAGATGAAAAGGGAAGAAAGAGATGGAGGGAAAAGGAAACCCAGATGGATATTTTGATTTAGAGAATAGAGAATTGATTGAGGAAGGGGTGGGGGTAGTTGGAAGTGAGAGTTGGGGTAAATATCATCGCAGTTTGGGAGGGTGGGAGGAAGGCAGGGTTTGAGGAGGGAGAGGTGGGAGCAGTGTAGAAGATAGGTGGATAATTTGGAAATTGGGTTTAGTCTTTGAAGATTGAATTTGTTTCAGTAGAGAGAGAGGAGAGGGGGAAAAATTATTTAAGTAGAGAGAGGAGAGAGGAAAGGAGAGGAGAGGAAAAGATATTAAAGTAATGTGATGTGATATTTAATAGTGTATAGATATAGGGGTAGTAGATGAAAAGTGATAATTTTAGATGGTGATATATGTGATATAAGGGTGTGATATTTGATAAGTGATCTTCCGTATACTCCGTATTTCCATATTCCATTAAACGTGATTTGTGATCCGGCCCTTATAGTTATTTGCTCCATAGATTGTTGGGATTATTTGACTTTTGGGGGTAAGATATAGGATTACTTGAGACTTGAGTTTCAGGTAAAGTAATAGAACCTCCCATTCAGGTTGATAAAGGGTTGCTAAAGATTACCTTGGAAATTCAAATCAATTATTAGGAGAACTAGTGAAGATGATGATTTGATGTCAAAATTCAGTTTAATTGAATCCCTTGCGCTCATTATTGTCATTTTCATTGCACCCCCTCTATGACCAATCTCTTGTTAGTAGAACTTGGGTGACTTACTTCTCATTTATTATTTGCCACCCTAGTTAGTCGAATGAGCATAAATAAACCATAGTCATAGTCTATGCTCTCAACCAACTTAAGTATTTACAATATCAATCAATTACTAATTACGAGTCAAGCTACTCGTGGAATTAGTATAAGTGGGAAAATAGAGTTTTGAACATTGAAAGTTGATGCGCCTTTTGGGATCCTTAAACTCTGAGCTTTTGTCCGGTGGATAATATCTTGAGTCTAGCGATTTTTAGATTATTCTTCTTGAGTGAATTAAGATTTTGATGATTTGTTTACACATTTAAAGAGACTTGAGGGGGTACTACATGTCGTTGAGGTTATTTGATGATTACCAAATGTGGCTGCATCTGATCTTGGGTATATTTCAGAATTAGGTGAGAGCAATTTAGAAGATTGTTTGCAGGTTTGAATATCAGATTTGAATCATAATTGTGAATAAAAGTAGTTGCAGATTTATGTACCTCGGTCTCTAGATCCATATACTACTTGTATCTCTTTTTCAGCCACTCTCTTTTGGGTCTCCCGCAGAATTATGCTCATCTTTCGTCTATTACCGAAACTGCACCCAAATAAACAGACAAGCACCCAAATATGGAAGAATCAACATGAAATCATTATCATTCAGGCTTGTTTCAATCTAGGTGGTCTGCAACATCTTCTGAAAGACCCATTAGCATAAATTTCAAAAGCCTTTAGCAGAAACAATGAGAGCGTGTGTCATTAGCAATTTTATGTACTGCAGTCAAGCATTTTTACCTTTCATTCTCTTTTTTTTTGTTCTTCTGAATTGTGGTCAGGGGTTTGTGTGTGTGAAGTGGCTCTTTTCAGAGGTTGGTTTATGTTATTACCTACGATTATGACCAAAATATTTGAACTAATTCCGTGCAGGAAACCAACTTTAAAGAATGGAAGCAAATGGTGCAAGAAATGGCTCGGTTTATGAAACTTGAAACAGCCTTCGTAAAAGTTAAGCCTCTACGATATTGTGCTATGTATGATTCTTATCCAGCATCTCTTCCATATGTGGCCCGTTTCCATGCAAAGAAAGTTCTTAAATTGCGAGATGTATTGCTCACGAGCTACCACCGAAATGAGGTACCTGCTATGAGATATTTACTTAGTTGCTTAAGTTTCCATGCATTTAGTTTTCTGCCCATGAACTTAACCTCGAAACTAAGTTATGTTCCATGCTTGTCCATCTCTTTTCAGGCTAAATTTACAGAAATTACTTTGGACACTTTCAGAATGTTGCAGTGTTTAGAGTGGGAACCAAGTGGCTCTTTTTATCAAAAGCATGCTGTCGAATCCCAAGAGAATGGTTTTTTGCCCGATTACTCTGCTACTTCTGGATTAATTGATATCAATTTGGTGGCAGATATGACAGATCCTAGTCTACCTCCAAATCCAAAGAAGGCTATTCTCTATCGACCATCAGTGACACAGTTAATAGCTGTGAGTATATAAAGCCTCTACACTGTTGTAGCTGTTGGTTTCCCCGCTTTCTGTCTATAGTAATCTAAATGAAGGTGGCTTTTTGTTAGAAACTCTAGACCCGCACGGGTGGTTCAAATCCAAATATCTGATTTCCCTTTATTCATTTGCCATTAATGTGGGGATACTGATCATTGTGTATTAAGGGTGTGCTGGATACTTCACATACGAAGTGTTAATTGTTTTTGTATGGTTAACTGACCAATAATTTACCTTTCTCTTCTATGACCAGGCGATTGCTAATATTTGTGAGGAGCTCCCTCCCGAAAGTATAATGCTTATATACTTAGCAGCCTCAGGTCACTTTCGCTTTTTAGACATAGATTGACCAGTGTGCATCTTAAGGTCTATCCATGCCATAAGCTAATGTCAGTTTCCTTTGCAGGAAGTTCTGGTAACAGTAGCAGCTCACCGATAGAATTATCTAGAACTTCACGAGCATTTTCAAAGCTCAACGTTGCTTCTCATAATTCTCATGATCGGGGTAAAACCATCCTTGAGAATCATGTTAATGGCAAGAGAGATTCTAATCAACACTTTGAGAATTATATCTGGTTGGGTCCTAGCAGAACTGGAGGTAGAAAGCCTTATTATTTATATGCTTTCGCTCAACAATATACTGATAGACTTGCATGCAGAAAGTCCTGAGGGTATCGCATTACTTACGCATTGATGATTTCATTTTCAGGTTCAAACAATCTATACCCGGCAGACATAATTCCTTTCACCCGAAGGCCTGTGTTCTTGATTATTGACAGTGACAACAGCCGAGCATTCAAGGCAGGTTTGTCAAAACTTGTTATAACCTACACCGCCACCACTTTGTTCATAATTACCTAAATCAGAATCCTTGGTACATATGGAAATGACATCTTATAATAGCCGTTTCATCGTGACTTAGAGAGGTCGATTTTATGAATGATCTTGTTTCTGAAGAAATGAAGTGACTTGGAAGGTCATATGATATTTAGATGATACTGACTCGACGTGTGGCTACCAAAATCTGAGCTCGGTGAAAATTGTTGAATGATGGGTTTACTTAAATAAATAAATTTAAATATGCTGAATACATTGTCAAAGGTGAAACTGAAAGACTCTTTCGTACCTTTGGCCATCCTGACTATGATTCTGCAACTTTGTAATTTTTCTCTGAAATGCTGTTCTGATTTAAACGTTTACAGTATGCTGTTTTACTGTCAAGTTTTGGTATCTTGTTAATGCTAATACCGTCTTCCTTAGCATCTTGACTGAATTTGGCCAAAGTGTTGTCTGAACCAGGCATGACAACTGGTAGGCGAGCACGTGCTTGCTGCCTTATATAAATAATTTTGCAACTCCTAAAGCTCCAACGGTATCAACATCCTCTAGGCTTTGTGCTGGCTTTTGTGACTTAATACATGTGTGTTTTTGTGTTACAGTAGTTAGTAATAGCAAGCAAATGCAGATCTTGGACAGATAAAGCCCGAGTGGGTGAGATCTGTCGATCAACATTGCCCCTTTCTTAACTATAGTTGATAGTGGAGCATAATTACTAGAGCATAAGACAGAGTAATTTACATATCTTAAGTAACTATGTGAGGTACAGAAGAGTGGGGAGAGGGAGGGAGAAGTCACCTTCTCCTACGAAGATAATGGTCCAGAACCTGTTGACATGACTTCTTTGCAGATGACTATGAACTTTACTAGTTAAAATTTAGCTGAGAGATCAAGTTTGAATGTCAGTTCAACCTTTGTTTTATTAAGTATCCTGTTGACGAAGTAAGAAGTTTCCTTTCATCATTGAGCAACTTTTATGCTTATTACTTTACAGGCTCTACATGGTGCAGAAAGGGGTGAACCTGCAGCTTTACTCCTTTCTCCTTTGAGGCCAACATTCAAGACTCAGTCTGGTGCTGATATAACTCAAAATGGAAGTCAGTTCACATTGTTCTTGACTGCTCCTTTACAGGCATTCTGCCAAATGGTTGGCCTCACATCTACCGATGATGTCGTAAGTTGATTATTAAACGTAATGAGCTCCTCATGATCGTACACACACCAGCTTGCTTAGTCATTTCCATCATGTCATTCTTTCAGAACATCTTTGAAGATGCTGAAAGCATTATTGCAACTGCCTTCTCAGAGTGGGAAGTGACTCTCTGTTCATCAACAAGCATAGATCTTGTGTGGGCACAAGTTCTATCCGATCCATTGCTGCGACGGCTTATTCTCAGGTAATTTCTGTTCTATGCAAGTGTCTTGCCATGCTTAAAATTTGGAGACATTTAATGCTACATGATTATATCTTGATATTTTGTTAGAATGATCAAGCACATACTTATTTCATGTCTTCCCTTCAGATTTATATTCTGCCATTCTGTGCTTGCTCTTTTTCGCCGCCGGGAAGATGATGATGAGTACTTGCCCATGTGCCTACCAGAACTTATGGATACCGTCTCTCCGACCTCAAAAGCGGTACAGTCATCAATTATCCGGCTCACAGATCATCTTAGGGTTTCCCATTATTTTCAGTTTGATGACTTGTAGTCGTAGTTAGAAGATGAAATGTACATGCAAATCTAAGTGGATATACTACATTTTCGAAGATAGGAAGTGATATTGTCTAGCGACGGACTTGCAAAAGTCTTATCAGAAGGATGTCACTAGTGGTGGGTGGTCGGTCACGCGCATTAGTGCATATACACTCGCCAGCTGTTCCCGAGTGTGCACAGAATCCGTACAGTTTTCTTTCTTTGTCTATAATTTCTGACGGAAGAGAGTGTTGCGGTTAAATAGTCTGTTTTGTGGTCTGTTGTACCGATGTATAAGGTTGGTAGAGAGAGGTTTTTTTAATTCCCTTTATTATTGCTCTATTTTTGTGGCACATTCTGCAAGCGGTTTGGTGAACCCAGATAATATTGTACGCAGTTCAATCGTTCCATTGGTGTTCTTGTAAGCTCTTGGCTCTCTTGATACTATGAAGATGTGAAAGTATTTTTGCCTAGTAAAGTTGTTTTGAGCAAATATTTCGCTACCCTCGGCCCTTTGGTTAAGCGATGATGCATTTGAGGTAGAAGCATATCCCAATTGCATTCCATTCCAGGTTCTAATGTCCTTTAAACAGAAACTACCTGATGAATCTTTTGATTTTTTTTTTAGTCAAATCACAATTATGTCCGTGAGCATGAACTTCTTAATTTGCAATCTATATGGTTTACAGCCTTTAACCATTGGTATGCAATTGGAATCTTTTTCTAAACCTTAGGGTTCAATTTCAAATTTTCAAGGGTCGGGTCGATGTGTATAACTGTGATATGATACGATATAATGATTAAAGTAATAAAAGAGTGAAATAAATTTGAGCGAAATGAGTAAAATATTTAGTGGTGGGTTCGTGTTATAAACTATTGATGTGTTTATATCATATGTGAGGAATATGTATGTTTATAAAAAAAAAGATTTATAAAATGATAACGTGACATAACGTAATATTGTATATAAACCTCTAAAAATTTATACATTATGGATATCTAATTAAATATATATGGTCTGCAACTAATAAGCATCGTGTATAAACCTCTAATTAAGTTTATACATTGTGTATAAACCTCTAGTAAGCATAAACATCATAACTTGCGGTGCATGTGATTTGCAACTTTTAACCATTGGTTAGTCACCTATGATATGTTGCTAATTTGCTATGCTATATTTTGAGGACTACAACTTAAATATTTCATGTGATGAAAAAAAAATATTTTATAAAAACAATTTTAATGGGAAGAAAAATAAAGAGATATACCTCTTAATTTTAAATTAGGTTAAGTAGAAAAAACTCCGTGTACTATTCGCGTTTTAGGAAATACTTACATGTGCTATTTTTCTTGCGGAATCACCTACCTATGATATGCACGTTACGAGAGTTGTCGTTATCTCATAATATTTAGGACTGAACCGAAAGGAAGTAAACTTTGTAGTATGTATAATGACCAAATCACCCTTCAACTTAATACATAAAACCTAAACTCCTTTCCATCAGTAACTACTCAGCAAATGATTACATTTTATTAATATAAATAACTAACTATCAAACTTAAACATATCTTAAATTTATAAATTAACAATAAAAATTTAACTTTAAATTAGTTACCTTAATTAAATTTTTTAAATTCAATTCTTATCCATTAAACTACTTGTTTTAATTCCCTCCTAAAATATAAAATTTGATTATATTTTAAATTTTGATTATATTTTTAAAAATATAAAAAATACATAAAAAAAGTTAAGAATAATTTTTTTTTTCAAAATATATTACATTGGAAAAAATTAAAAATAATATATGCTAATAATAATAATTAATTAATTGAAATAGTAAAAATACTTAATTAATATACTAATTATTAAATTAAAAACAACATCTTAATTAATATACTAATTATTTTATACCTTAATTACAATTACTTAATTATATTATATTTTAATTAAAATATTTAATTATATTATATCTTAGGGACAACTTCATAAATGGTCCCTGAACTTTCTCTGATTTTATGGGTAGTCCCTAAACTTAAAAACGCAATATAGATGATTCAAGTTCGTAAAATCGTCCCGTAAATGGTCTCTGCCGTCAATTGGATGTTAAATTGAAGTTAACTGAAGAACAATTTGGGAAATTGACTTCTCAAACTAATGATAAAATGGTAATTTTGTACTTCTCTTCTTCTTCCTTAGATGAATCCACCATCCACCACCACCACCACCATCTACAACCGCCACCCAAAGTCAAAAATCAAAATCAAAAAATTAAAATTAAAATCATTCCACAAATTAAAATACACACACCTCCACAAATTAAAACACAAGCACACAAAACACACACACAACAACCCACAGCCAACAACAACAAACGTGGGTTCTTCAAGCGAGGGGGGAAATCAACCCACCTCTCTCTCTCTCTCTCTCAACCTCGTAAGTCTCCTTCTCAAATCACGATATGGGTTATGAGAACGCCGACGATGGGGGGCCACCGACGAAGGGACAGCAGCAGGAGAGAGAGGAAGATGAAGATTGAAGAACAAGATTCAATGGTAGGAGATCTCGTGGCTGTTCATACAGATCTGGAGATTTAATGGCACAGATCACCTGCAACCATCCTCTTCCGCTGGAACTCAGGATCATCCATTGGTGGGGTTCTTGGAAATGGAAGAGAAGGAAGAAGGTGACTCTTGTTTGTTGATCTTCTCTTTATTACCGGTCAAGGAGAGAGAGGAATATTCGGGTTTGTCAAGTGATTTCGTCTTCCATTTTTACCGGCGAAACCCAGATCTGGGGCTGTATTTTCGTCTTTCATTTTCATGTTTGTTCAGATATTGATTTGGTCAATCTGCTTACGAATATTAATTTATCGTTTTGGTTCAGAAATTTATTTGTTCTGGGTTTGTTAACCGAAAGATTAAGGTGATTTCGTCTTCAATCGGGTTTCATTACTGTTTCTCTCTCTCTCTCTCTCTCTCTCTCTCTCTCTCTCTCTCTCTCTCTCTCTCTGGGTTTATGAATGTGAAAATTGCATCTTCAAAGCTTGAATTTCCGACACCAACATGAGCAGAGGTATGCTAGAAATTTCTAAGTTCATTTCTGAGATTTCTTAGTCTTCTCGCCGGTGTCTCTCTATCTCTCAAAACGAGGTTTCTAATATGGGCGATTTCTTAGTCTTCTGCATTTTCATGTTTGTTCAGAATTTGTTCTTGGTTTGAAAGCCCCATTTTTGAAAGCCCCGAAGTGGCTAACGCCTGCATATTGAAGATGACTTCTTTCTGGTCCCATTTTTGAATGTTGTTTGTTAATGTTTGGAGGTTGCTGTTGTTTGTTAATGAAGATGGCTTCTTTCTGGTCGATTTGGTTCAGAAATTGAATTGAAAATCGAT
>JAOWAN010000050.1:1232160-1243430 GCA_028566635.1 Lobelia cardinalis | reverse complement strand
ATATTGATAGGCTTGAATACGCGATAAATAGACATTTATATTAAAAATATTTTGAGACAATTAATCAAATCTAAAAAAGAATAAATCCTAACAGCATTGTCTCATCATGTACTTACATTTAAATCATGCAATAGAGAAGAATGTACATTTTGTTCATGTGAAAAGATAAAAAGAGCATTTACATTTTATGTAAAGAATATACATTTTGATCATATATTTGAAAGAAAAAAATTTACACTTTAGTTATGCAAGTTAGGAAAAGGATTTACACTTTAATCATTTAAATAAAAGAATGTCTATACATTTTATGCAAGGAAAACTTAGGAGTAAAGCTCATTTCTTTGTTATCCTTCAAGCATCATTATCCAAGTCATTGAAGGATTTTGGAAATAATACTATCATTTGTAGGATATTTTGAAAAAATATTAGTATATTTTGAGAAAGAACTTATATGTGCAAGAAGATGTATGTACATTTAAAAGAGATGGCCATTATCATAAATTATGATTGGCTCTTAGTGTATTCATCTCTTTGAGACTCCAAGAACGGAGTGAACCTTTGTGAGGTTCATGAACACATGCATTCCTTCATTTCTAGATCTTTTAATGATCATTTGGAAGAAAGAGTTGAACTTTAACTCAAAGATGGGATATTAATCTCACACTTTGAGGATCCATTTGCATAATGTACACACACACACACACACATATATATATATATATATACATAGCAATATTTATAAATCAACTCAATGAGTGGCATTTGTAATCCCCCTTAAGGACTACACATTATGTGCTATAATAATATATATATAAACATTTTAAAGAAATGTAAAGACACAATCAACTCACAAAGTAATGAGATTTGTAATCCCACACTTAAGAGGACTTGCACTATATATGCTATATGTGCTAATATATACAATATATATATATATATATTAGCACAAGTGGTGAGATTTGTAATCCCAATCTTAGAGGACATGCACTTTATGTGCTAATATATACAATATATATATAAGAAAGTTTATAGAACAAGTATTTGAAAGGAAGTAAACTCACATTATAATGAAAGATGAACACATAATACCCGCTTGGTTTATCACCAAGTGGGCTTTCAAGTTGTTTACATAACAATGAATGAAAGAAAAACTTGTACAAGATTTAAAAGATGAGAAGTAAACACACCTACTCCCAATGGGTTTGGACAAGTGGATTATAAAGGATGAATACTCCTTTGTTTAGGGGGATTGAGTTAAAGATGAAAGAAGGGAGTAAAAAAGCTCAAGTTAATGACCTATCTTAATTAATACCTTCTAACTCTTAGTACTCTTGATGATGATGTGTTTATGAGTGGTTGAGAATGCTTGTATTTTTGATGATAGTATTTAATAGATGAGAGAGAGAGAGGGATGATTGATGAGAGAGAGTGGATTTTCTCTTAGTAAGCCAAATGATCAAAGCTTAGCAACATAGTAAATGAGTTTGTAGGCTAATCAAAGGTTTCTCTCAAGCGGATCAAAAGTTCGCTAAGGGTTCCAAGGTTGTTGAAACGAGTAAGTGGTGTGGTATTTATAGATGGAGGAGGAGTATCCAATCTTCTTTAGAGGCCCAAAATGTCCAAAATACCACTAGGAGTAATTATGAGTTTACCTTTTTGCCCGTTTGAAAAAAGGCAAAATTTTCAGAAACAGCTCACCTGGGTCGGATCGGCCCACGTGAGGCTGACTGAATTTTTAGTCTTTTTTTGTCAAAATGAGTTACAACCTATTGTTCAATGTGCCTAAATATTTAATAATTACATTCCTTAATTGCACATTACTTAGCAAGATTGATCACTCTTCTTTCATTCTTGATATGCATTTATCTCCTACTTGGGAGTCTTGATTGGATGATTTATTTGTGAGAGGAAGTCTTCTCTTTTGTCTTTTCCTCCATTCATCCTACAAAATAAATTGTTACACCACATTAGTAATGTATGAGTGCAATATTTGAGTATATATATTTATTCAATGCAAGTAACATAATTATTAATGTTACTTGGGCTCTTTAATTTATTTAAAACTCTCTAGAAAAATATTTTATTTACTAAGGTCAAAAATGGGGTGTTTACAAGTGTAATATTTTTTATATGTGTAGATATTTTGTGTATAAGACTTGGACATGAAGAAAAACTATTTGGACACATTCAAAGGTTAAGGGAAACCCAAGTACTTCAAAACAAGCCAAGAGGGCACAAAAGCAACATGGGAAGGCTAGAAGACAAGCAAGGACAACCTTTCCCGGCCAAAAACCAAAAGGATCAAGTACAGCAGGATTTTGGCCGATCCAGCCCAGATACCATGCATCTTGGCCGATCCGGCCAATTTTTCCAGGATCCTGGCCAGTCCGACGAAGGGGCAAAAGGGAGATTTCCCAAGGGGTTTTAGGGGACATTTTAGACCTTTTAAAATGTATTAATGATCAGGTTCAAACCTAAGATCACCCCATATGTAAACCCTCACTTTCTAAGCCAAAGTGGAGATCAATCCTCCCTTTAGAGTGCCTTTGAGAGATATTTGCCTCTTTATGAGAGAAACCCTAGTGTTTGTGAGTGCCTCTTGGATATTTCATAATTTTTATCTCCCTTCCATACATCTTCATCTTTGTTCATCCATATTCATCCATCTTCAAAGACAAAACCCTCAAACACATACCCATTCCCTACCAAGAAATGACATAAACACATCTTAATTTTCAAAAATCGTTCAACATTGTCTTCAAGCCTTCAAAGCCAATACAAATCAACCATCCAAGCCATGGTCTAGGAACATCAAGGAATTCATTATCTCTTGTTCATTTCATATCTCTTTGGAGTAGGTATACCCCTTTCATGTAAATCTTCTTTACTAGTTTTCTAGAATATATAGATTTCTATCTATGTTTTTCTTTACTCTTGTGAACATGCATGTTACCATGTATCTCTCTTGAGTGTAATGAAAGAGAAGTGATTTCTTAATCTTCATTATGGAGTTATCTCCTTCCTTGCTAAGAGATTTATGATTATATGTAAATATGCATGCTACCTTGCTTCCTTAATTTTTACAAAGTATATGAATGTTTTAATTCTAGTATTCATGAACTTCTATGCTAGACCCTAGATCTAAATGTCAATGGGAAAGAATCTAGGCCTTAAGCCTTCCTTTAAAATCTTCATACACAAGCTTTCATGCTTTTATGAACATAATCAACTCTTGGACTCTAAGATGATCTTGAAGTGAGGGAAGGTCCATGTTCTTGAGTCATTCATAGGATTCCTACCCTTTAATGGGAATATCATGAAGAACATGAATAAATCATACCTAATCTTGTGATTAGAGTCCATCTTGTAGTCATCTACTTTTATTGCTCTACACCTATGTGGATGAAGTGCTAATCTTCTAGCCTTAATGATATCTTACTAAATGTTTTGATTCTTGAGTCTTGAAATGACCTTGAGACGAAGGAAGACTCATGTTCTTAAGTCCTTCATGGGACCTATACCTTTAAGGGTGATACTTGAAAGAATACGAAATGACCATACCTAATCTTGGGATTAAGACTCATGTTTGTAGTTTCCTACTTTCATTAAACTCATGCTCATGTGTGTAAAGAATTAAGAATACTACATTTCCTTACATGAAATCCTTGAACATCAAAATTTACCTCATAGCTTCAAATGAGTATGAAGGTGCTTTCAAAGGATATTATCAATTACATGTTTTCATGTTCAAACCATCTCTCTTTATGAATATAGGTTCACCTATTTGTCTTGACCATAGACTTAATATGCCTAGAGCCTTACACATGTTTCCATGTCCTCTTTCTTCTTAGTTTAGACCCAAGTGTCACAAAACTAATGCTCACCTTTGTGTATTCTTTCACCTTAACCAACATAGGATAACCACTTGACTCACCTCTAGGTGGCATGCATGCTAGATATTTAGAGACCAATATGGGGCAAATTGGGTGATTCTTGTTCTTTCCAATTCGTAACTAAGCCTCCGAACCTAAAAATCTCACAAAAAGGCTTGTGCTTCCGAAGCTTAAGACCAAACGGAGGTAGCGATTCTCAATTGAAAGAATAATAAGTTGAGTAGTCACGAAGAGATGTCATATATCGTAAAAGAATGTTCTCTCACAAACTAAGCAACCGATGATCATCATCCACTTTCAAAGAAAACCTCGATTAAGAGCCGCCTTTTGGCCTTAATCATCGAGGACGCGGAGAACGGGGGTTCTCACAGGTAGTAATATGATTAGTAGCTCCATTGTCATCAATCTAGTCTGTCTTAGCTAAGAAAATAGGACTAACAATATGTGAAAAAAATTCAATGATACATGCCAGATGCCCTTTAGGATTCTCCAAGAATGCCGCAGAGGAATTAGAACCAGCTTGAGTCAAGAGATTGATGAATGTATGATAATGTTTTGCAATTGATTCAGACATTGGATTAGAAGAAGTGATCTCGGAACATGTAGGAGTAGTCACAGCTGCAACAGTAGAGGCATTGCTTTGCTTGTTCTTGTACTTGGTTAATTTAGATAGACCAGGTTTAGTACCATGTAGAGGATGCCAATCATGATAGCCAATAATAGCATTTCTCTTTGGTATGAGATGTGTCATGACAAAAATCACACCGGAATCTTCCTTTTTCTTGCACTCCTTTATTCTTGTAAGTCATCTGAGTGTTCTGACTAAATAAATTCATAGGTCCTGAGGGTTTACTCAGTAAGGCTGGTAGAGATTTCACACTGGAAATATATTTTCTTTGACTCTCTTCTTGCGTAGGCATATCACAACCTTTTGCATGGTAGGTAAATGTGTCATCCGCAATGTCTGACCTCTAACATCAGTGTAAATTTCTGACAGTCCCATCAAGAATTGAGTTAACTTCATCATATGTTCAAAGTCATCCTACATTCTTGATGCACCACAGGTGCAATTGCAATTGTATGTACATTTAGGAATATGCATAAGACTTGTCAGGTGATCCCAAAGTCCTCTGAATTTGGTGAAATAGCCATTAATTGATAAATTTCATTGAGTGCAAAATAAGATAGTCTTCCTAATTTGGTATTGGAGCATCACTTTGGAAAAACCTTCTAGTCAAGTCATCCCAAATTTCATTAGCTGTAGTAAAGTAAGTAACACTTTATCTACTATCTTAATTCATGGAATTCAGTAGCTAAGAAATTACCATATTGTTACATATGTCCCAGAAGGGCCAATATTTAGAGGTTACGATAGGTTGTTTATGCAATCCATTAATGGGTCCAATTTTATTCTTGGTTAACAATGAGCGCATCACCACAATTTTTCATTGACTAAGTGGTATATCCTAAGGGTTCATTAGTTAATAACATGCCAGGACGATTATTTGGATGAAGATATAGTGGATGAGAAGCTTGTAATTGAACAACATTATTTTCCTATTCATATTCATCAATTACATCATCCATCGTGACAACTTAGGGATTTCACAGTCGAATAGAATAATGATCAATGAATTTAAAGTAAGCAATCGGAAGTAGCGGCAAAAGCAAATAGAGAATTAAATTCCAAGAATCAAAGAAGGAACTACTTATTTGAAGAACCGAATATGAGAAATCCTCGAATTCTAGTAGAAAACCCTAAATTGCAGAAAGTTCAGAAATAGAGTAATTCAATTGGAATTGTTAGTCAAAGTAAATCACAAGAAGAGATCGATTTGCTTTGATACCATGATAAAATTCAGAAAGATCAATCAAAAATTGATTGAATGATCAAATTGATTAATTGAAAACCCTTAAGTCAATGGTTGATGACTACAAAGTATCAATAAGATCGTAAAAGAAAAACTACATCAATTACAGAGTCTTCAACTATTTATACTAGGAGGGAAATAATTGACTTTTGAATTAGATCCCTTGCGCTAATCCTCACATTAATACAATAGATCAGCATAGTCCATCAATTTTATTCAAAGGCCTTCACCAGAAGCCTTTTTCGAAAGCCTTTATCCACAAGCATCAAGTCTTATTCAGAAGCCACTAATACAATAGATCAGCAGAGTCCACCGAATTTATTCGGAGGTATTCACCAAAAGAATTTATTCACAAGTATCAGAAGCCTTCTCCGAAAGCCTTTATTCAAAAGCCTTGAAATCCTTCAAGTCTTCCGTCCACCTTCGGTAGACTCCTTCTCGGTAACATTATCAAAATATGTCCCTAAAATTTTAAACACTATAATGTGAGAAGATAAGATATTATTTGAGACAGAAAATCTGAATTATGTTGCTACGCATCATGATAAAATTAAGAAACCACTCGAGTAAATGGAACTTTTCATCCTTGTAGGGATAGGAAGTTAGTTGCTCTTGTTTATTTTCTCTTTCTCTTTGGGTAATTTATTTGTAAATTGATTGATTAAAAATTATAAAATTTTCCCAATAATTTTGATTGAGCATAATATTACTCTGTCCTTGTTTAGAATAAGTGGAATCAAGAAAATATAATGGGAACAACACAATGTTAGTCTTCCCGACAAGATAAAAGTGCTCAACTTTAAGCATAAATCTACTGCATAAAAGGGGACCCAAAAAGGGGACCACGACGTGCTGATGAGCTGGTCTTGGTATAGAATGGCACTAGTCTTTCCGCACAATCTTAAGCTCCGAAACTAGCGTTCTTGTGGGTGTTTTTTACCCAGTTTTTTTATTTTTTGTTTTTTCTCTCTCATTGGTCCAACCATCTTTCTATCTATCTCTCTCTTACTTTTACTTTAATCATTACAAAAACTCAAAAACCAAAACAAAAAATCACTCGTCCAAATGCGTCCGCTTTTTAAAGAGGGGTTGCTGCTGCAACTAGTAATATTTGCCAAGTGCCATAGTTTGGTGGGTACTAAAAGCCTTTGTACTTCCGGATGATCACTGTCACTCTAAATTCCATGCCCACCGGGAAGGATGGGCAAATATTAATAAGCTCTGGTGGGCAAATATTAATAAGCTGCGAATCGCAGCAGTAAATGAAACCACAATTTCCATGGACCAGCGAAATTCAAGTTGCTACTATCACTCTGTTAAAAAGTTTACTAAAAGGCCCAAAGGAGCCAATAAGAGGACCAGGTTTCCCGAAGCCAGTCAAACTTTGTGGGTATTGAGTCCATCTCCTTTACAGCCTTAAAAAAGCCTGGGTTCCGTACAGTCGAGAGTATTAGAAGAAAGAAGAAAAAAATGCAATGCAATCTCGACCATTCGAAATCGATAAAAGACGGTCCGCTTTCCAGATCCAAATTTCAATCCCCCAAGCACGGACTCTTTAGTTAAACTTCCCAGAATCGATTTCTGTTTTAGTCGCTTCTAATCTCAAATGATCCAGATTTGTGAATGGTTAGGTAGCAACCTTCTAATGGACATCATACAGATGCACATCAAACTAAGAAAAAGGAGATGTTCAGGTAGGAAAAAAGGAGATTGGATTGAAGGCAGAGCACAAACATATATCTTATGAAACTTAAATATGAAAACACCTGAAGATAAAGGGAAGCCAAAACTAAAGCAAGTTCAAAGTATTGCAAATCATGAATCCTATGACTAAAAAGTTGATACTGACAACAAGCAGCATTTTCAATTTAAACGCAACAATTACAGAAGCAAAAGGAAGATCCAGGCTTGAGTAGAATAGCAATTCACTACTCATTATCACCCTTGGGTGCTTCTTTAATTTCCTCTGGGCCATCATCCTGGGTTAAAACCAGCAATACATTCAATCAGCAAGACAACTGAGTGAAGAAAACAAAAAGACCTGATAAAGATTGAAGCAATAACCAGTACCTGCATATCGGAAGTCCACAATGTGAGGTTGTCGCGTAGAAGTTGCATGATCAGGGTGCTGTCCTTGTAGGACTCCTCTCCAAGGGTATCCAATTCCGCAATCGCTTCATCAAAAGCCTTGCCATAACACAAAGCCAATATCATGCCAAGAATTGAAAAGAATAGACAAACTAATGAAGTCCAAAGACCGTCATGATAATAACTTGTGAAGACCCTTCGCTCATATGGTTTATAACATAAGAACGTACACATTACAGAGTTTTCAGCCACAACCGACAATTATAATCAACCATTCAAACCACTTTCTAACCTGCTTTGCAAGATTGCAAGCCCTATCGGGGGAGTTCAGAATCTCATAATAAAACACTGAGAAGTTAAGTGCCAGTCCTAGCCTGATGGGATGGGTTGGAGCAAGTTCACCATTGGCAATATCCTGCAACCACAAAAACAATGACAATAATTAACATTGTAAAATCCTAGCAATACAGTAAACATACACAAATTTCACGATTAGCGTCCAACACTCCTCAAAAACAACCAGACTTTTACATCAATACACAACACAGTGACACACCAACTAAATTTCATAATGCTGATACTGAGGCCCAGTTTATCCCAATGCAAAATATTCCCAAAAGATAATATCCCTTCATCCCAACAACCTTCCCACTTCCTTTTTTATTGGTCCCGAAACAATCTTCTCATTTCTAAAAATAAAAATAGCAAAAATTAGTATAATTTTAAAATGGTACAAGTAAAGCTTATTTAAAATTGGAAAATATATAATGGGAAAATTTTATGGGCCGGATGGAGTACAAATGAAAGAGAAGCAGGCAACTAAACTCCTGTGGAGAATATAATTTTTACTCCTTGGATTGAACAGGTAATTCATTATGGTGTTTCCAGATAGTCTATTTTTCTCCCTGAAAAAGAAAAAGAAAATGAAATAGTATGTCTTAGGTGTTGTTTGATTCTTTTTGATGCTGATTGCCAAGCAAATATCTTAAAGCTGAATCAATAAACCGTTTGGTAACTAAACTGAATGAATTATGTGAAAATTGTCTTTTGTCCATTTTAACCCTCGAATAGAGATTGTTTATTGTTTATAAGTGTTGAATAATGATCTGAACAAGAATGCTTACCAGGTAAATAAAAGTCATGATGCATTTATTATGTACATAAAATTTATCATTAATATTTAATTAATTAATATTATGTAGTTACTTAATTATTTATTACTTTTCTCTTTAATTTTAACTTAATTTATTATTAAAATCACATATGGCTAATACATTTTGCTAACATACACCCTTAATATTTATAACTACCAACAAAAGATGTAGCAATAAAAACTAGGGACTTGTTTTCCACTAAACCGCAAGGTTAAGAAGAAGAAAGCCACCCTCGACTTCTACCATTTCCACAACCTCCTTCTTCCTCTTTTATCCAAATCAAGTTCTTCAAAAGAACACATTCTTTTGTGGCTAATTAGATGATTTAGTGAACATATTCTCTCTCCTCAATTCCTCTCTTCATTTGTTCTGAAAAAATCAAATCTCACAAACTCTTCACAATTACCAGCAATATAACTTGTAATTGCAGCCTTCGAACAGTACATTGCCCAAATTGATGGTCTCGCACTCGAAGTTGGATCTCAATCTGGGGGGCAGCCCAAGGAGAGCAGGGTAGCTGTCAACCTAAACGACCTGGACTGGAATTGGAATGGGGGAATAACACTAGGGTTAGGGTTTTGGGAAGTAGTGGTCGTGGTGGTGGCTGGACGGCGGGGGAATGATGGAGGGAGAAGGTGATGGGTGCGTGATGACGGATGATGTGAGTGGGATGGCTCGCCGAGACCATGTTCAAAGGCTGCAATTCTTCTCCCCATTTCAAAGGGATAAACCGATCCAAAATTAGCTTTAGATAAGGCTTCGCAATTCAGCCTTGATTTTACATCTGATTGGAAACCTGAAAATCAGTTGTATCCAGAAGGAAAAACTACAAATGAGCTCAACACTAAAATGTCTGACCGCATCAGACAAATCAGCTTTCAGGCGGTGCTTCAGCACAAACAAACAACACCTTAGAAACCCAACATTCAGTTCCTGGATCATTAATAAAAAACTTAATTTTGTTAATCAAAATTGTTTTCATGTATCAAGAATAATCTTCCCAAAAACAATTGCCACAACGCTTAACAATTTAGACTAAATTCATATTCTTATGATTCTACCTTCGCATTGCTATAATAAAATGAAAATTTTCCAAACAGCATCTGAACAAAAATAAACGACTACCCCAAAAAATCATGAAAAGTCAAATTGGAGTAACTTATACAAAGCTATACTCGGCCCGGTATCATGACATATTCCAATTGAACTTTTCTTTACAACAAAAAATGCATATATAAAATAGCGCTACCAATATAATGCCGCAATATCCAATCTAACAACCAAAAATGGATAGCATAAGCATGATGTTTTGAGGAAAAAAGAAAAACTGAAACAAAAGTCAAATAACAATCACAATTTCAGAGATACAAGCAAATATTGAAAGGTAACTAATAAATCAACTAAGCAAATATTTTAACCAAATAGATCAATTAAATAGCACAACATCATAAATCAACACACTAGATGTAACAGAGATCAAGACAGAAGCCTCACCTGAGCTGCTTTATAAGCGGAGAGCGTGTTCTCAGCAGCCTCCTTCCTCTCAGATCCGGTCTTAAACTCGGCCAAATACCGATAATAATCTCCCTTCATCTTCAGGTAAAACACCCTGGAATCGCCGCTGGTAGCGGATCCGATGAGTTTAGAGTCGAGCAACTTGAGGATACCGTCGCAGATCGATGAGAGCTCTGACTCGATCTTAGATCGGTAGTCGCGGATGGTGGCGACGTGAGCCTCGTTGCCGCGGGACTCCTCCTTCTGTTCGATGGAGGAAATGATGCGCCAGGAGGCACGGCGTGCGCCGATGACGTTCTTGTAGGCGACGGAGAGGAGGTTGCGCTCCTCGATCGTGAGCTCATCGCCGCCGTCTGCGGCCGCGACGACCTTCTCCATGAACTCCACCATTTCCTCGTAGCGCTCGGCTTGCTCGGCGAGCTTCGCCATGTAGACGTTCTCTTCACGCGGAGAGGCCATTGATGTTGGATCTAGAGAGAGAGATGAGAGAATGAAAAGTTTAGAGAGAGAAAGTGAAGATTTAGAGGGAGAGAGGAATGGAAAGAAAGAACGATAATTGGACCCCCTACGTGTTTGGGGAGAGAGAAGGAAGAGAGGGGCTGCCAGCTGTTGGTGAATTGCCAAAATATGAGAAAATTTTCGGTTGTGTTTAGCTATAGAATTTTACAAAAACTTACGGTCAGATCAGGAATTCGATATTGTGCGATATTTGATTTTGATATTTGATATTTGATATTTGATATGGAAAT
>JAOWAN010000050.1:1171990-1201000 GCA_028566635.1 Lobelia cardinalis | reverse complement strand
TACTAAGATACAACAGTTTGTACGTTTGTACGATATTTATGGTTTGTATTTGATCATTTTCCTATATATATATATATATATTTTTTTTTTTCTTTTTGGCCCCAAGGGGGCATTAAAAGGGATCGAACATGAGACCTTATATATTGTAAAGCTCGGCTCTACCACTGAGCAACCCCTTGATTCCCGTGCAAAGTTATAAACCCAATGAAGTATAATTTTATTGAACAGACAAATTATATATAGTACTCCAAAAGAGAAAACTGATTACTATAATGTGTTTTTTTGTTCGAAGTCATGCAATTTAACCAAGAGATTTAGGTAGCAAGTGAAAGTTGGAGTTTTGATAATCTATGTTTTAAATTATACAAATCTTGTTTAAGTGATTATATTGCCTCCATATTCAGTAAATCTGTATGTAGTTTTAGTCTATTATATAAAAGGAACTAACTTGAAACAACTGAAATATATCAGAAGCATATATTTTTTTTCTTGCTTTGCGCTTAATTTATCATGAATTATCACATAAAAGATAGTGTCTTTTGCAATCTCATCCTCATAATTTACATCTCCGGCACTACCTATGTCCTTAACGGTGCATTCGCCGAGATGAGAGGAGGGAAAACCCAGCCTAATCATAAAACTTCGCAAACAGTTTTGTTCAATGAAAGTCGTGTGTATGTTGATGGTAGAGATGTGAGACTATTGGATTGGAAAATTTCTCAACAGGCGGAAAAAAAATCAGAATATTGTTCTTTTTTTCGAAGAAAGTATCACGTTAATATTCACAATGGCATTTCGGATGACATCACGATGCAGTGCCAATCGATACACCATGATCTTGGACGTATAACACTTTTACCCTATTACGAAAATTCTTTCTCATTCTGTCAGAATTTCAAGAAAACGACTCGTTTCTTCTGCCATTTTTGGTGGGAGGGAAAGCAAAAAGTGTTTGATGTTTTCAGCAAAATGATTGCTGATAGGGGTATGTGTGGAAAAGTGGATGGCAAAAATCAATGCAGTTGGATAGTGCAAACCGATGGATTTTATTGGTGGAATGAGCAAAATCATTCATATGCGAAAGATCAAGTTTGGGGTTCATGAAATATTTATTCATCGTCGTATATGTTCTATAGAATAAAAAGGAGGTTATGTCTCCGACTTGGGGAAAATTTGGCATAATTATAGAATAGAAAGGAGGTTACGACTCCGACTTGGGAAAAATTTGGCATAATTATAGAATAAAATGTATGGACGAAAATTTAATTTTCGTTTCGCATAGAATATGAAACATCATGATTTAAAAGCTCTGAAAAATGAAAATAACCTCTACCTCCTATCAATTAGCCGCAAAGTCAAATCATATGTGATCAAAATTATTATAAATTTCTACTTCTTTGCTTTAAAATAATAATTAGCAATTTTTCGTTCTTCTTTTTTGTAAAAGCTATGTAACAAGAAGCTCGATCTCATTACAAATCAATCAAGTTAAAATAGAGAACTAGCTAACTTCATCCCCTTCGATAGTCACTACTTTGCCCTTTTATGAGCTAAGTAATTATCATTGCAACCCTTCCTTGATTGAAATCCCAAAGGTAGTAATTTAGGCTACATTCGGTATCACATTCTCAGTTCGATCCCTTTTTATGTCCCATTTGATAAAAAAAAAGGGAAAAAAAAAAGAGAAGAAAAAAAGTATCACTTCCTCGAGGTTCAATCAAATGCCAAATGTCACCTTATGCTAGGTCCAAAGCATGACCTATCACGTTCGATATGAAATTCCCGTGCACTACCTCAATCGGACTTAAATAATTTCTATGAAAGTAATAAGTAGACTTTAAAATCACTAGATATTTTCAACACAATATAATTTTTCTTTAATATCGACTCTAATGAGACGTGGTAACAGAAAGAGAAGAATATATCATTTGATAATTTTTCATTAATACACTTATTACAAATGAATGAGAAATTTGACTCATAATAATTCATAATTTAAACCCTTACGATAAATGGAGTAACATTTAAATACGTGAAATGAATAAATTCTGGCTCTCCCCTAGTCCCCTAATTTTTACTCCCCATGATTTGTACCTGATGGCGTCCCTAGACCCCGAATTTTTGAATGAATGACTAGACTGAATTCAATGTTGCAAAGTAACTACAGTTTGGGATTTAAGTCTTTGTTGTTGTTGTTGTTGTTGTTATTATTATTATTTTGAAACTAAGGGCACCTCTAAGGATGTTTTTATTCAATCAAATTGTTGCGAAGTGCATGAGAAAGAAAACGGAGAATACAATCATTTCAAGAAACAAGATCATACTTAGAATCTGAGGTCCTAGCAAGGTTGTGAGTGACATGATTCGCTGATGTACGAATAAACGACACCAAGGCACCGTTAGCATCTAGAAAAAGTCGACGATAGTCTTACATTATCATAACAATAGGTGTTCGATCCATAAGCGTAGAGTTAAAAGATTTAACCTCAATTTCAGCTTTTGATCCGGCTTAAAGCTTCACGAAAGCTGAGAGCTTCCACTAGAGAAGGATCGAGGCAACCTCTCCTTTTAACACAAAATGCAGCTACTGCCAGGCCCTAATTATCCCGTAAAATACCACCGCATCCATATTTCCGTGACTAGGCAAAACATGCGCCATCAACGTTACACTTCAGCACACCATCGACCAGCTTTACACTTCAGCACACCATCAAAGGAGTTTTCTCTTTCACCGTCCTCCATGCTAGAAGAGAGGAGGAACCAATGTTCAAAATATCTGAAGCGGATGAGCTTTTGTGCTCCCAAACCATAATATTTTGAAAGGCTCCAAAGAGTCATTACCGCCCCACTAACCATCTCTCTGTCATTAGCCTTTAAGATAAACTTTAGCCACTCAATAAAGGAATTACAAGTGTCAGAAGGATGCTTGACGGAGAGATTATTCCATCAGCTTTTAGCCACGTTGCAATAAGTCAGAATGGGATAAATGGATTCATCATAAATATTGCACATGGGACAATAGATAACCTTTTGAATTAAAGATAGACGCACCGAAAGATAAGCTTTGCAAGCACACAAAGGAAGATTCGTGCCTTGGGTGGGACATCAGTATTGTGAATTTTCTTCCAAAATGGATTCTACAAGCATTCTATAAGCAAATTTCAGACTAAGCACGCAAAATGAATTTTCACCCCATTGTTCTTGATTTTTAGACTAAGCATTCTATAAGCAGATTTCACGGTATAGTTTCCATGTTTATCACCTATCCAGAACCATTTACCATCAACAACAAAGTTACTTAAATGCACATTTATTGGCCGTCTTGGGATCAAATGTGCAGCCCTATTGACCGAGAAGGTTGTGGCTTCCGTCGACTTCGTGATTTTAATCTTGCTTTGCCAGGAAAACATGGTTGGAGGTTCTTGATCTATCCAACTTCTTTGGTAAGTCACTTATTTAAAGCTCGGTATTTTCCTAACACCTCTTTTCTCCAAGATACTGTTGACTTCATTCTAGCTCCTACCTCCTCCTCATCGAACGTAGTCAGAACAATGTCTTCATTCCAAGAGCGAATCCCTGGTAAGAATAGAGTGTCCACACTCGCATCTTTTGAATTACCTAGTCTATAGGATACTGGATGCTTTTTTTGAACATAAAGAAGCCTAGGGTCTTCAAAGATTTAATCATAATCCCAGTTCCCACACTCAATCAATAGCCTTTAGAGTGAAGATTCTTAGTAGCCAATAAACTACTCCAAACGAAGCTAGCATTTTGGACAACGGTAGCTTGGAGAAAAGAGGTGTTAGAAAAATACCAAACTTCAATAAGCGACTTACCAAAGAATTTGAATAGATTAAGAACCTCCACCCTATTGGTCCTACTTAGCTCAATATAGACTAGAGGGGGAGGGGGTGAATAGCTTATTAATAATTTTCTCCTTAAAAACAGATAACTTAGAAAATTCTCACCCTTGAGTTGATGAAGGGGTTTTAGTGCAGCGGAAGACTAATCAATTTTCTAAGCAATGATTCTGTTTAAAAGATATAGTAAAAACTTGTGCTCAGTCGGATGCCTTTGGTGGAAAGAAGAGTTCTCTGATCCTGAAGGATTTGAGTTTTTCAGACAGAAAATGAGGTAATCAAAACAGAAAGGAAATTGCAGAATGTAAAGTACACAGGATATATAGAGGTTCACCAACTAACTGGATAGTCCTCTACCAAGTTGGTCAGACTTGGATTTGTGAGAGAGATCCACTATTTTTCTATCTATTACAAGTGTCAACAAACATCAAACTTGGGCTGCAGGCCTTTACAAGAAAATAGAAGATAAACAGAACACTCTCAAATAAATACAACGCAAGCAAGTTGACCGGTGTTTTTGTGAGTGTGTGAAGCTAAGTGTATACACTCACGTGTGTGTTTGTTACGCGCTCAAGACACGTGTCGGAAGCTGACTTGATTTGTTATGCGCTTAGTACTATGATTTGTCTCTTTGGATCTGTCCAACGCTGTAGCACAATTTTATCTGCCATGATCTCTGTCCTGACTTTTCAGACGATGACAGGTGTCCTTGTAGCCGTTGTCCTTCAAAGATATTTGAATTTGAACTTGGAGACAACGAAAGAATGATCAAGATTTGATTGTTAGAGATTTCTGAACGGAGAACTTGAATCAGCAACCTTCACTGGAAGTCTTCTGATGAACGCAAACTTCATACTTGAAGTTTTCCGACAGATAACTTTAGCTTGTTAAATTACTACTTTACCCTTGAGATAGTTTGGAACTGATACCTTCCTGTTACATAGCCATGAAAAAATTTGTTTGTAAGTACTAAGTTGTTAAATGTCCATTTATATTGATAGACTTGAATATGCGATAAATAGACATTTATATTAAAAATATTTTGAGGCAATTAATCAAATCTAAAAAGAATAAATCCTAACAATCTCCTCAAATTTGATTAATGTCATGATATTTTTAACTTGCTGCTAAGTCATCTAAGGGACCTAAAGCTAAGAGATTAGGCACAAAATTTATGTAGTGATTATCCTAAGTGACGAAGCATGTTTTAATGACCTAAGACTGTTCCTATGTCTAAGAAGTTAAAACGGAAGCTCTTCTATAAACCTTAAAATACATAAAACAGTTTATATAAGGGAGCAAACACAAGTATGATAGAATATATATATGAAAAGAGTCCCTTGTGTGTGCTGGTGTAGCATAAAAATATGGTAGTTAACATATGCTACAGTAATCCAAAAAATATCAAGAAAGAGTTTGAGTTCAAGAGAGGGGTGCAAGTAGTCCGTTCTGCAAGTCTTCTGATAAGAGTCTTCTGATCAGCAGCCTTCTACATTTTGACTATGCCTTTATCCAAGTGCTCAAAAGAAGGCATGTTGTCCTGGTCATCGTCAGAAGGGTTGCTGTCGTCTTTCTTCTTGCTTATAGAACCTGGACCAGATAGGTACTTCTTCAGATCACCTCTTATCGCCTTTCTTGATTCCTTCAGAGCCTTCTTGAAGTCCAGATCGAGCCAATCGGAACCCTTCAAGTTCAAGCTTCACCCTAAGCTCCATTCTGCTCAGCTGGTCAGACAACTCCTCCTGTCTAGCCAGGACTTCTCTGATAGTGGCCAAGGTGGTCTCATGTTGGTCCAGAATGGCAGATTCAATATTTGGATAAGAAGGGCCAGCTGTATGGGGGAAGTGGTCTAGGAGAGGAGGGAAGGGGTCTGATGGAAGGGAGTCTTCTAGCGGAGTGAGGGATCTGATTGAGGAAAGAATCACTAAGTCTGAGTCAGAATCAAGGATATCCTCCATAATGACATCAGCAGGGTAGAAGGGCTGAAACAGAAGCCTTAAGGGAAACTGTTGAGATAGATAAAGGTTAATGAGAAGGAATAGTCTTAAGGCTTGGGAATGAATATAGGTGAGGGCTTGAAGATTGAGGTTCAGAAGGTAGAGGGTAGGTCCTCTGAGCAAAAGGTCAAGTAGGAAAATGGTAGGGAAGGGAATGTGAGGGTGATAGAGGGGGAAAGGTAGTCTGGGTAAGAAAGTAAGGGAGTAAGGCAGGTTAGGAAGGGTTATGGTTTGGATAGAGTTAAGGTTAGGGGTGAGGAGGTCTTCTGGTGGAAAGGGGTCAGAGATGCATTATCCTCACTAGCTCATATTTCCAGTCTCTGTCACATAAGTATGTCAGAATTCCTAAAAGTTCTGAAAAAATTCATTTTTCCTCAAGTCATTTGTTCTTCATTCTCTCTGTCATATTTCTCTTTGCATAACTGTCATATACTAGATCATTGTTAGGATTTTCAGATACACTTGTGTTCTCCAAACATACTCCTGTTCTAAATATTGTCAAATTCTTTAAATTTTTAGAAAATGGCCCCTGCTGCTGGTGTAAATTATGAAACTGGTAAAAAGGTCAACTCAGATGAGTTTGTTAGAGATCCCACCGGCTCTACGGTGATTTATCATTTGAGGAAGCACAGCCTGTTATTTCTCTGTGACTTCCAGTTGAATGTATTCAGTTATGATTGGTCCAAGCAGTTCTACGAAAATGCTAGGTTAGACAAGAAGAATAGGGAGATATCCTCCAAGATCAAGGGAAAAAGGCTGAACTTGACCTCTGATATGATTGGAGACACCATTGGTGTTAACAAAGAGGGTAGAAGGAAATCTGAATTGACTTCTGAGCTGATAGCCAGCACCTACAGGGATTGGTTTGATGATCCCCATGCCAAACTTTCCTCAAACAGCTTAAGGAAGGACTATCTCCTTACCATCTATATGATTAGTGACATTGTGGGAAGTGTGCTGATGTGCAAATTAGGCAACAAAGATAGATTCACAGATGAGTAGCTGAGGCTCACCATGTTGATTATGGGAGAATAGAGAGTCAACTGGGCAAGGGAACCACTGGATCAAATCTATGACTCAGTAGAGGAGTACGAGAGAAATAAATCCAAGAAAATGAAATATGTTAGGATTCTAAGTCTATTATGGAGAGAAAATGCTGGCATCAAAGTTTCTCCAGAAGATGAGTTAGTAACACATACTAAGAACAAAGAGTTCAATGAGAGATCTTTGAGAGAAGCAGCTAAATTGATAATGTCCTCTCAAGGCCTACATGAGCTGCCAAAACCCTTAGGCCAAGACCCAGTGCAACAAGAAGGAGAGGAGGAGGTAGAGGCATCTGAAGCCCTTGCTCAAGCTACTGCTCAGCCTGAGGATAGTGAGAGAACAGAGTTTGTTGAAGCTCAGAGATTAAAGAAAATTGAAAAGAAGAGAAAGAGATCAGAAAGGAAAAAGGAGTCTAGGAAGGAGAAGAGAGCTAGGGTTCAGGAGGAGCCTGAAGCCCAAGAAGATAAGTCTGCTGATAAAGAGAGAGAGAGAGAGAGAGAGAGAGAGAGAGAGAGAAGAGGACTAAAAGAAGGAAAGGAGTCTACTGGTGCCAGAACTGTAAATGCACCTACTTCCTTGAAGCCCGCTGAGGGAGAGTTTGCTCCCAAGAAGAGGAGACTCTTGAAGACATACCAGAAGAAACCTTCTGCCTCTACCTCAAGACCTATAACTAAAGAGGAGGAGTTGGCCTCTGAAGTTCTGTTCTTCTTACCTTTAATGCAAACAGACTTCAGATTCACCAGCAACCCGTACTCCAATCATCCCAATTCTAAACTTTTTCTGTCTCATGATAACATCTCCAAAGGCTCTATAGCCATCTAGCCTTCAGATGACCCCACTTCTTTCCTGGACTTACATCAAACATTTGACTCCAAGTTCTACAACAAACCTGCCACTTGGGTATGTCCAAACCTTGTAGACCCTCAAGTTATCTATCCCATATACCACCTACCTATCATTCAAAACTATCTAGCCTTTCTCTATGAGGGAAGACATGATCCCAGATACCAGTCCCTCTTCCTTAAACTTTTGGAGAAATGGTGCCACATACCACCATTGAAGGGTTAGAAAACTGGACAGCTCTTGACATCCTATTTGGCTTTGGGAAGTACTTGAAAGGACAATCTCTGGAGTAAAACACCAATTTTGCTCTGAGTGGATGGAAGAAGCAAACTTCCATGATCCACAGACAAATCAATCTCTGGTGTAGAGCCAACCAGTGGAGACTAGATAAAGATGACATCTTCTACACAGGAGTAAAGGTGTCCAACTTTGACTTCCAAAAAGATTATGGCAATGTGCTGGTTTCAGACGCCTCATCCAATGACATGGAATTGTTGAAGGCACGAGACTTCGTGGATGCAGACAGGTATCAGATTAGAGAAGCCCTATCAGACACTAATGATAAAGAGTTGGATGCCTTAATTAATGGCAGATATTGACAGCTATAAAGCATCCTCATCCAAGTCTGCTGCTGCCGGGCAAGAGAGTGATGAACTGGATGTGGTAATGGCCACTATTGCAGAGTCTTCTATGCCTAAAGGAGATAGGCAGAGTTTGGAATCTATGACTGTTCATAGCCCTAGTCTGGACATGTCTCCTTTCAGAGGACTTGCAGACATAGAAGAAGTGGATTCTACCACCTTGGGTAAGTCATCTGTTGTACCTAGGCCCTCTGGTGAGCCATCTGAACTGCCCAAGTTCACTGAAGATAGAAGAGATGGTCAATCCACTGATGTCTCCGATGAGGATGGTGATGATAATGAAGATGGAAGAGATGGAGGAGGTGAAAAGGTTGTGAGTTCGGTTGCTAAGTCTACTACTAATGATGAGAAGGAGTCTGCTCGATCAGGGATCTTCTAAGTTGATCTCCGAATGCTAAGTATACTACTGATGATGAGAAGGAGTCTGCTCAGGGATCTTCTAAGTTGATCTCCAAAGAAGATGCCTTGGTTAGAATTGGATTGGTAAGCCCACAGTCTGCTATGGTTGAAGAGGCTGCTGGAGTTAAAGTGGGAGCACAGCCTGAGTCTTCTGTTGAGGCTGCTGCTCAAGTTTCAAACACTTCTGTTTTGGTACCTTCAATTCAGAGAAGAGTGGAGGAGCATGTGCTTGAGTTTGACCTCAATCAGGATGCCCATGTTTTGGATAGATAGATGGTTGATATGGAGTTAGTGTTTGATGCTGGAGGTGCTCAAGAGGAACAGCCACTTGATGTTGTTTAAATCCCTATATATCCCTGAAGGATACCATTGCTTGTGGAGTGTAACAACAGTGGCAACTTGTCGAACCCATATAGAGTTTGATTCCTTAATGGTTATGGTTTCACCATCGGAATCCTCTTGTGTCTCATTGGTCTATGAGATAGATTACGACCATCACTTTACTATGTCATGTTTAGAGTAAAAATCTTCACAATGTGTTTGTGAATGGATATAGCCAGAAGTCGTGTTATACATGACTTATTTTTCCTGTGAGTTGTTTACCGCAGATGATCCTACGATGGTGTTCGAGGATACGCGTACTTGTTTTAAGCAAACAAAGCACGTCTGATATGAGGTGATGATGATGGACACGCTACTCTGCTTTCTCTAATCAGAACTAATATGATATGAACTAAATTTCATTATCCAGTCGATTGAAGCTTTTAAGCTCTCCTCCCTTTTGATTGAGGGGGAGTTGATTTGAGGGGGAGAATCCTATCGATGTATCATATCCCGTAGATATCCACTGAGTATCGGCAAATACTTGCGCCCCATACGACTGTGTAAGGGAACGTCCCGTCGTATGTTCCGTATCCTGATCAAGATACTCATGAGCTATCCAAGAGATTACTCATGACCTATGTTGTACCCTTTTCCCTTCGATCAAGGTTTATTTTTCCCAATGAATTTTCGCTACCTAGCAAGGTTTTAATGAGGCAACATGATGCTGATTGGAAAGATTGTGCATTGTACTATTTTTCCTTACCGTAGTTATTTTTTCCACTGTTTAAACAGAAGGTTTTAACGAGGCAACATGTAGTGCACAATGGTTGCTCAACTAAAAATATTCAAGGGGGAGTGTTGTAAATATATCACGTTGAATGGCTATTTCTAGTAGATTTCATTGTGTAGGGTTTATTGTGTAGCTTGTAACCCTAGGGATTTCTATTTATTGATAAGGATTTTTCCATCAGATTAATGATAATACGACTCCTCTTTCTCCCTAAACTTTGTGTATTCTTTACTTTATGTTCTTCTGTTTACGATTATTCTAGTTAGGTTGTTAATTAATCCAACAAGAAATTATTTACAACAAAACACAAAATTATTTTGAGCTTACCACTAATTCTCTTTTTGTTTTACAAATGTGTATTAGTTGAAAACGCTGATTTAAAATGAAAGAAATATATTATTTTAAGTATATAGTAACAATTTAATATAATAATAATAGAAAAGAAATATATTATTTAGAACTTTCAAAATAATGTTAAATTGAAAAATAAATATTATTTTTGCACAAGCGATGATTATTGATCCATACCTAGGGGTGAAAATTGGAACGGAAAATTTCGATTTTCGCCGATTCCGATCCGAAAGTTTCCAATTTTAGAATCAAATTTATTTTATCCAATTTTCGAATTTCCGATTTCCGATTTTTTCCGAAATTATTTGGATTGGAATTGGAATTAGTTTTAATAATTTTGGAAATTCCGAAATCTGATCCAAAATATTTTCGAAATTATAATTTTGGAATTCCGATCCGATTTCCGAAATTCCAATTTCCGATTTTCAATTCATGGAATATTAAAAGTGGATGTATATAGAGAGATAAACAAACTCATGACTTCTTACACTCAAAGCAAGAAACAACCACTAAACCAATATTTAAGTTATATATCATTCATACATATTATTAATATACTAAAGAAAATATAAACATCATTATTGATTTTAAAGAAAAAAATATAAATAGTAGAATAATTAAATAATAGAATTAATGACAAAAATAGAGATAGTCAATTTTTATTTGCATGAAGGTACAAAACTCTAGACTTTGAAGCTATATCGGGAGACTCAACGTTTTTAAATATACAAGGGGCTCCAGGGACTGCAGAAATGCTTAATTTACTACTTTGAAGAGACCACTGTTGACATTAAAGTTATTTGCTACTGCTTATTATCATCCAAAAACTATACATTGACCCTTTTTGAATTGTTCATACATGTTTTCTCAAAAAATTTCAGTCTTTAATAGCTTTCGTTTTCTTTTCGTACCTATTTTCACTCTTATATGGGTGGTAAATTGTAACAACTATAAGTTAATTTTGAATTCTTGCATGTTTATTTTAATTATTATGATGGATGTAATAGCTCTATAAATTATTTTCTATATATCTAAAAAATTTCAAGATTTTCAGAAAAAAAAAACAAAATTTCAAAAAAATCAAAATTTTCTGGAAATTTCCGAAATTCCCTAATAATTCCAAAGTTTTCGGAAATTTGAAATTTCCGAAATTCCGAAAAAATACATGATTTCGGAATTGGAATGTATTATACATTTCCGATATTTTTTGGATGGAAATTGGAATAGACTTTTCCATTCCAAAATTTTTTAAAATTTTTTCGAAATCCCCTATTTCCGATCCGATGCATCTGATTTTCAGCCCAATCCATACCCAATTTGTCTGACACTCCTTGTGCAAAATGAGACCAACAAAGTATAGTTTTATAAAAATAGATAAATTAATGATGTGACCAAGTCCGAAAAGAGGGAAATTTTTTATTTATAATCCCGTTTTTGTGTGTTCAAAATCAAACACATATGGCAGTCGTAGTAATCTTATTTAAGTATTTATTATATTTATATTTTGTAAATCAAATTTTAGACTCTATTATATACTAGAATTTTCATTTTCTAAACTGCTTATTTTTAATTGCTCCATTTGTGCAAAGTTATAAGACCAATGAAGTTTAATTTCACTAAATAGAAAAATAATATAAAGAATTCCAAGGGGAAAAAATTGATTAAATTTTATAATTATAATATCATTGCACCTACGGAATAGAAAAATGATATTAAGAAATGCAAGAGAGGAAATTAAATTGATTAACTTTAGTAATTATCACGCTTTTATATTCAACGTCACAAAAAATCAACCAAGAGAATTGATGTAGGTACGTACCAAGTAAGTCAAAATTTGAATTTAGATAATCTACTTGTGCAATTATATTGATCTTGTTTATGTAATTAATTATATTACATCCAAATTCTGTGAATCGATTATTGTTATTTTAGTCTCTATTATTATATAAATGAGCTGACATGAAATAATTGAAACATATATCTTTTTTCTTGCTTTGCGCTGAATTAATTAGTCATGAGTTATCACATAAGAAGTAGTCTATTTTCCATTCTCATCCTTATAATTTACATCTCCGGTACTACGTTCGCCGAGACGAGAGGAGAGAAAGCTCAATCAGAAGATAGAATTTTGCGGAAAGCCGTATTCAATGAAGATCGTATGTACGCGAATGGTAGAGAGCGGGAGGAGGGGAAAGACGCACAATTTTGCTTTTTTCGCAGAAAGTATCACATCACCATCAACAATGGCCTTCCAAATGACCTCTTGATACGCTGCGGATCTGGGGATGACGGACACGAGAATGCGATGCATATTGAACCCACTTATTATGTAACTATTCCAATTTGTGAGAATCTCCACCGGACGACTCTTTACAACTGCCAGTTTTCGTGGAACGGGAGACATCAAGAGTTTGATGTTTTTAACAATAGGACAGTTGCAAACGGCATGTGTCATTTAAAGGATGACAAGTACCAATGCATTTGGTATGTGATGTCTAATGGATTTTTTTGGCTGGATGGGCTATCTCATACATATGTGAAACATCGAGATTGGATCCCATAAAATATTCGTCCATCATCGGTCTATGTAATAAATAAAACGGAGGTTAAGTCTCCGACGTTGAGAAAATTTGGCATATTTATTGAACAAGTTTATGGACAAAAATGCAATTTTCGTTTTCTGTAGAACATGAAATATCATAATTTAAAAGCTTTCAAAATACACCCGTTGTTCCTATCAATATTTTGCCGTCAATTAGTCAAGTCAAAAGAAATCAAAATTGCAGTAGACTATTTCTTTGCTCTGAAATAATTATCAGCATTTTTATTTCGGTAAAAGCTCTGTACTAATGAGCTCGATCGATCCCATTGAAAATTATGAATCTGATTTATTTGATATTTGATATTTGAAGTCACATCATTTTCTTTGTATCTCTCTCCTATCTTTTTTACTTTACATATCATAGGTCCCACCATTTTATTTCTATCTCTCTCATATTTTTTCACTTTACGTATCAAATATCGCACGATATCATATTCTTGATCTGAGCATAAGTAAAAACAAATAACTAGCTAGCTTCCTCCCCTTCGATAATCACTATTCTGCCCTTCCGAAAGCTAAGTAATTTCAAATGCAACCCTTCCTTGATTCAAAACCCAAAGTTAATGGACGGGGTTCTACTCCCTGAATTAAGATTCAATCAATTGCCGAAGGCCAACTTGTGCCAGTGCGTACCATTGTGGGAATGAAATCCTTGTACGTAATCAATCAATCGAACTTGAATTTCCAATTAATATATTATTATTATTATTATTATTTTCAAAAGGTTATATAAAGGGAATATAGATTTTTATCTCAGCTCTTTTTATTTGTTTGTTAAATATATGTCTTATAATAAAAGTAACGAGTAGACATTAACGTCACAAGATACTTTTAACAAGACATAACTCCCCCTTAATATCGACTCTAACAACGGATTATTACAACTGAAGGAGCAATCTTGCTCATTATAATTCATGATTCAAATTCATACAAAGTAACATTTAAATATGTGAAAAGACAATATTTCGGCTCTCTCCTGGTCCCTGTATTTTTAGGCAAAATCTGATGAGAGCCTAGGCTCTCGGTTCTTTTATGAGCGCCCAATGCACACATATGTTATAAATTATGCACATATACCACATATTAATTATGAATATATTAATGGTATAATTAATATGTGCATTTTATAATACGTATATGTGCATAATTTATAACATATATGTGCATTGGGCGCTCCTAATAAAATCGAGCGCCTAGGCGCTCATCGGATTATCTGGTATTTTTACTCTCAAGGATTTGTACCTGTTGGTGTCTTTAATCCCCCAACTTTTTAATCAATGATTTAGACTTCAATGTTGCAAAGAAATTAAAATTTGGCATTTAGAGTATTTTGGTAAATTTAGTACATTTTCATATCATCCACAGCACCGTATCACAATATTGTGAACAGCAATAAATCGAACAAAATCGACTAAAATCAAATTACTAATCCAACCCTTAGTTTGATGGCATAGCATACCAAGGATCGTATAGGGATTTTCCGTAAGTTTTTGAAATTTCCCTTTTTGATGAATAAGTACTAATGAGGGTTAAATTTGACTAATGAGTACTAATGAAGGGTAAAGTACTGTAATGATAAATAAATTGTTTAACAAGTGAAAACATAATTAAGGTAATATGAGAGAATATATGTGAAGCGGAATAGAGAGAAATAATTTTATAAAAGTTGATGATGTCAATTTTATGATGAGAATAACAAAGACACAGTAAGACGAGCAGTGGATAAATAACGCAGTAAATTGAAAATTTAAGAGTTACATATGCCTGACACGAGATATTTTCAAGCGGTTCCAAGCAAACTGCAAGTACATCCATCTCTTGTTGTCCTTTGATATACAATGCTTATTTTCTATTAATATCAATCTTTATTACAACATGGTCAGTATTTATAGGCGTTTCAATTGCAGAGTCAATTGGCCGTCAAAAGATTTTCGATTCTCCTTTGACTGCTTTTTGAATGCTTGTCTCCTTGACTGGTCGAAGTGGCATCTCTCTTTTTTACCGCGACCAATGGAATAATTTCGTTTAGAGTTTGACTCGCCTGCGTGCCATTATGATCAATGAAATATTTTCGTTTAGATTTTGACTAAATATACGTGAGATTCATTTAAAATTTCTTACAACATCTTTGTGTGAATCTGCTGGAGCTTCATAGTTCTGCCCTTATTTGGCTGTTGGCTCTGAGAAACACTATTTGAATGATGCAGAGTTTGCAGCTTTGTCGTATGTATGATCAGGAACTTAGTTGAGAGTATATTAACCATATAAAACACATTTTAGTCAAGGCTCTTTGCCTCGGTGATCACATGACCGACTGTTCATAGACTAGCGGTTGAATCGGTATTCCCATTATCTTTATAGTTCTGATGAAGAATCATGAAATAATGGTTAACGAATATAATTATTGCCTTCGGTGAATAATCTCAGGCATTCCTGTGAGAGTCATGAGGATTTTGAACATATTGACTGAACTTTGAATTGCACGAGTTAAATTTGACCGTATATAGTTTAGATATAAAAGTCCGCCCAATCTCCCCTCTCCTTTGTCCACCCACCCCATCCGTGTTGGGAGAAGTGGTTGTTGGGTGGGGACTAGCTTAAGCTTGGAGATGGAGGGTGGCAGCTGATTGTGCTTTTTATGAGTGGTGGACGGCGGCTGTTTGGTGAGAGATGTGGGTCGTGGGAGGAATAACAGTAATTGAGAGTTTCTGTTTCTGGGATTGAGTTACTAGCGTGAAGCATGTTTGAAATTAGGTCCGTCAAAATGTTATCTATTAATTCATTACAATTTGTTAAGATCTAGAGTTTTATCTCAAAATTAATTGTCAATGAGAGGAGTAACCCAAGATCTTTATTAAATGATTGTGCGATTGCAACCTCGGATGAGTCGGGCAACGCGGACTCTCTTTGGTCTGTTCGAGTGGCCGTTGGGTGGTCTGTTCGGGTGGCCGTTGAGCTCGCACGTATAGAGTCTGCTTTGATACCATGTTAAAGTTTGGAGTTCTATCTCAAAACCAATTGACAATGAGCGGAGTAGTTCAGGATATTTATTAAGTTATTGTGTGGATGCGACTAGTTTATTCACAATATGGAATAGTGTCTCAATACGCGCTTTAATAATAAATTTATGTATTAGAATGTGTAAAAAAAATCTGCAAAAGAACATTAAACATGTTAATTCGAATTTAACTTAATCCTTTTATCATACAATAATTTAACTTAACGCATTTATCATACAATTGAGTTGATCGATCGATTAAATGGGTCATAATAAATTGAACTTATTAAAACCTATTATTTATTATAACTCGATCAATTTGAACTAATTTAACTCAAATTGCCGAGCTTACTTAAAATGATATTCTATGAATTTCTTGAAATCTAAAATTAACGTTAATCAAAAAGCATAACTGAAAATTAGTATTCCCTCTATCCCTCTCACTATGCGGCTATTCTGTTTGCTTTTTAAAAATTTAATTTAATCATTAGAAACATAATAATTAAAATATGTTTATAGAGTTTTAATTCTAAAATTGCAGTATATATAAGAATATGAGATAAATTATTCATTACATGTTTTATAATATCAAAATAATATCTATTTTCATTTTTTTTAAAATCCAAATTTAATTATGTGAACAAAAAAACGTCAATATTTGGGGGCCGGAGGAGGAAGCACCAGTATTACTACAGCTTGCAGCATTTTATCATTCATGATCACGGCCGGGTATTAACTACTCTACAGTTCCTCCTAATCTCTCCTGGCTGGCCAGATTGCAAATCTCCCATCTTTATCATTCCCTCCACAAAGTCCTTAAAGAACTCCTTTTGATCAACACTGTACTTGAGAACAAACTCCCTTGTTTCAGGAAACGTAAACAAAGTTTGATCAGAGTTGAGAAAACCTCTTTGGTGGACCAAATTCTTGAAATACTGATTATCGAACACTCGAGGTGTCGCATCTAGACTGCCCGTCACATTTCCATCTCCACCTTGGGGGCATAGCTTGTCTAACTTCCTTCTGAACTTGGGTTCCATTGCAGGGTCGGGATGGCCAGAGCCAGATTGGTTGTATAGCCGAAAGACGATTTTGAAACACCGAGCTTTCCCAATGGTGTGAGACCCCGAAAGGGATACTAAATCTTTCGCGGAGAGGTTGAATTTACTGAAGAGATCAATGAGAAAGCTTGCATTTGCTCTAGGACCCGGCATAATGTTGTCTGAATGTTGTAGGCTTGCAGTTAAGCTGTCTTGTCTTCCCAACTTGACCTCCCAATTCGGACCTCCGCTCTGGTTTCAGACCAATCCCAATAACAGAGTCAACAAGTTACAACCATTATAAATGCCGATCTTATTACACGCACAGTTCAATGATGATTCATGGGAATCAAAGATGAAGAAACTTACCAGAACAACTGCATCTCTAGAAGCCATGATTATGATATCTGCACAAGAAACAATGCCTGGACAGACCTCCTCCAAGGCTTCCTTTATCTCATCAATAACTTCAGTAGACCTTAAAGAATTCATATTAGCCAAAGAAAGTTTCTCCCCAAGCATAGTAGGGGTGTCATCCAGCAACAAAGATCCATCACAGCCCTGTAAATAAAGGAAAAATGTATCAGATTGAAGTACTCACTACACAAGAAAATGAAAAGAAATTAAGAAGAAAACTATTAGTGTAGTTGTAGAGATTTGGAGTGTTACATCAACAAAGCAATCATGAAATTGCATTCTCAAGACAGAAGCAACACTTCTAGGTTCTCTGGTCATGGCCTTTCTCATAACATCCCTGACTATTAATTCAGCTTTGGGGCATGTTTTCAAGTAATATCCTTGCCGGAGTGTTGGCGCTGCAGCAGCAATAGATAGTTGGAGGAGAGAAACTAGGAGGAAATGAGCAGGAGACATTTTCATTTTGGATGTAATGAACAATGGTTGTGACAAATGAGTTTCTAACTTGGTATTGACTTTTAAATTATGTTTGGATGTGCATGCATGGGAGGCTAGAGGCTACGAGGGCAATGGGCCAAAACTTATCTGGTGCAAAAGATCTGGTGGGGTGCAACTCTTGCTGTGCAGGTAGCAAATATTTCTATTGCATGGTGCAAATGGAAAATGGATGTGTGGCTGTGCGAGAAACTCTTGAACCCCCTTTGATTTTAACCCAAAATGATTGGCTAGGATCACCAATTGAGTTGGATGCACTCATTTTATTTTTCCTGGGTGATGGAGATGGGTACAGGAGGGATCTGGAAGAGCTTGTGCAGCTATTTGCTAAACCACTCGTTGACACTCAACCTGCTCCAGGACCCAGGTAAAACTCAGGCTCTGAAAGGTAAAATTTGAATATTTCATAACCAGCTTTAATTTCACCAATCCATTGCTTTTGAAAGCAGAGTTGGTGCATCTGGAGCATTCCCTCTAGGGCCTCTACACACTAGAAAAAGCCCACACCAGCAATTCCAAATCCCTACAATAGTTGCTGGACATTTCTTTGTGCAAGTGAGACCAACACTTGTAGGGTTATGTTTTGCCATGGGAGTCTGAGTGGTTCGCTAAGGTAAGATTTATGTTGAACGGACAGCTGAAAATACATCTGTGAAGGCCCCCCTCCCCCTAAGAGATTCATTCGGTGAAAAATGAGAAAAACAAACAGCCCACAACCCTTATCCTTACACCGGAGAATTGGAGCAGGGACAACTTTCTCCCTGAGCTGATGTTTCTGTCTTCTCAGGTCAAACAGTAGCACCAACATCCAAGCCAGATATCCACCGTTTCCATCTCCCACCGTGCATTGAAATATCTGGCAAGATCATTAACATGCGTGATCACATTAAGTAATATTTACTTCGCTGTCCTAGTTACTGTTTAAAACAATTTCAAGTTGTTTAAGCCATTAAAGCTCGTGGTGGGCTAGAATTTGAATTTCATTTTTCTGATTGAATTACAATCATGCTAAAAAAAAATGCTCATCCTCAGATATATGCCTAAAATAAATAACAGTTGCTATGGTGGCCTAAAACAAAACAAAGATATTGTGGTGCCCTAATAACGTTGGAGATGAAAGTTAACAAGCTGACGCGCAAAATTAAGAATGAAAAAGAATTAATATCGGAGCCTCCCGCTCGTTCGCCATCACGCCCAGCCATCAACCACCCTGCAGCGCATCCTGATCTCCCCAGGCTGGCCAGATTGCATGTCACCCATTCTTATCATTCCCACAACAAAGTCCTTAAAGAACCCATTTTGATCAACACGATACCTATGAAAATTTCCTTGTTTGAGGGAAAGTGAAAAAATTAGATCCAAGTTGAGAAATCCTTTTGCATGGACCAAATTTATGAAATATTGATTATCAAACAGCCCAGGTGTTGCATCGAAACTGCCTGTCACATTTCCATCTCCACCTCGGGGGCATAGTTTGTGCAACTTCTTTCTGCACTCGGGTTTCATAGTCTAGGGTTCTATCTCAAAACCAATTGATAATGATAGGAGTCCGGGATCTTTATTAAGTGATTGTGAGGCTTGTTTGTTCCCGATGCGGGATAGTGTCTCAATAAAGGATGGCCTGAGCCGGATTGGTTGTATAACCAAAAGACAATGGAGAAACAACGAGCTTTGCCGATGGAGTGAGACACTCAAAGGGATACTATATCTTTTGCACAAAGGTTGAATTTGCCGAAGAGACCAATGAGAAAGCTTGCATTTGCTCTAGGACTTATAGCGAGTCTGATACGGAGGATATGCAACATCAAAGAGGTAGGGGCAGGGTTAAATTCAAACAGCCAGAACTTCATAAAAGATATGCCTCAATGGATTCTACAAGAGATGTTTTTGATGGGAAATATGAGGCCAAGATCATGTTTTTAATAAACCATTTGGCTAAAACTCACCAGAAACTTTCCATTCAAAGGAAATTTTTTAATGATGAATTGTCATTACGCTCCTATATTAATAAAAACCGAAAACTCAAAAGGGCAGCAGCTTTGAAAGAGTTCGAAAAGGTATCCATTCACCAACAATCTTAATTATGAATTGTCTGATTTGGAATATTCGGGGAGGGAGTTGGTAACACGAATACTATGGATTATCTTAAGATCTTAAAATCACAGCACCACCCTAAGATTTTGGTAATTCTTAAACCGATGATTCATGCGAATTGAATTCACAGAATTGCTAGAAAACTCAGATACGAAAATTGCCTTCAGTGCGCTCCTATCAATGATCATATATGGATATTTTGGGAGGACAATGTTAGGGTTACTTTGGTTGAGGCCCACCTGCAAGCCTTTACCGTGGAGATCTCTCTTGTCAACTCAGTTTCTTGTCTTGATTCGTTTGTTTATGCAAAGTGCACTCGAGGGGAGAGGAGCGAGCTTTGGGCTCATCTTCTTCGGTTACCTCATATTACCACTAAACAGTGGATAGTAGGTAGAGACTTTAACACTTTTGTTCACTCTTCAGAGAGGATTGGGGTGGCGTACCATGATCATAATAGCATTGATGAGTTTGTGAGCTTCATCAACACTGCCTATTTAGCGGACAGTAATTTCATGGGGAGTAAATTCACTTGGTGTAATAATAGGGATGGCTTAGCCAGAGTTTGGAAGAGATTAGATCGAATTCTTGTTAACAGTGTCTTTAAAGCTGCACTCCCTTTGCTTTAGGTTTCTCATTTGGCGAGAACACACTCGGATCACTCCCCTCTTCTCTTTGAATCAAAGGACTCTATGCGGATCAAAAATAGCTTCAAATTCCTTAAGATGTGGTGTGATCATACTGACTTCCAATCATTTGTTGAGCCAAATGGAGCAGACCCGTGAGCGGCTCTTCCATGTTCGTACTTCATAAAAAACTTCTTTATCTCAGGAAAGCTTTGAAACACTGGAATTAGAATCTTTGGAGATATTAGAAGAAAGATTGATGCTAGTCAAGACAATATTATTCAGTTAGAAGTTTCTTTACAACAAGCTTGGGATGATGGTACTTATTATAATCTTATGAGAATCGAAAAGGAATTAGAGCGGTTGGTTTCTTGGGATGCAGACTTGTTAAAACAGAAGGCTAAAATCCAATGGTTAGAGGAAGGAGAAAAAATACTTCGTTTTTTCATGCTAAGAATAAAAGAGAGAAGACAGCTTTCCCCGGTGAAGTTGAAACTGGAGGATGGCAGCTGGTGTACTAACGATTCTTCCGCTGCCAACTCAAATCTTTTCGCCTCACAAGATTATGTGGTGGATGAAGACTTGTTTGCTCACTTCCCTGCTAATATTACTTCCTTGGATAATATTCAGATGAGCAGAATTCCAAACGAAGAGGAAATATGGCTAGCTGTGAAATCTCTTGGAGCTGATGGTGCTCCCGGTCCGGATGGGTTTACAGGCTGTTTCTATCAGAATTGCCAGAATATTATAAAAGGGGAAGTGTGTGATATGGTTACAGATTTTTTTCAAAGGGTGCAAAATTGATAGAGGGTTGCTTCCGCTTGTCTTGTTCTCATTCCCAAGGTAAAAGATCCTAATAACCTTAATGATTTGAGACCTATCAGCATGTGTAACTTTAGCTGCAAAATTATCTCAAAGATCTTGGCCTCTAGATTGGGTGATTTGCTTCTAAAACTCGTCTCTCTTGAGCAGACTGGATTCATTAAAGGGAGGAATATACAAGAAAATATTGCTATTGCTCAAGTGATGGTTTTCCATATTGATCGAAAGGTGAGAGGGGGAAATATGATCCTAAAACAGGATATGTCAAAAGCTTATGATAGACTGGAATAGGGCTTTATGATAAGAACTATGCAGACCATGGGTTTTGATTCTAAAGTTGTGCAGCTTATCATTCTCTCTCTCTCTCTCTCTCTCTCTCTCTCTCTCTCTCTCTCTCTCTCTCTCTCTCTCTCTCTCTCTCTCTCTCAAGTTGACCGGACAGAATAATCATGGTTTCTTCAAATCATCTCGGGGTGTCAGACAAGGAGACCATGTTTCTCCTTCTCTGTTCATCTTGGCTCAAGAGGTGCTTCCCTTTAATCTCAGAAAAGGTGTTGAATCTGGGAAAGTAGGACAATATTCGCAAGAAAGAGGTGGTTCTTCGATCTCTCATCTCTTTTATGCAGATGATTAGGACAATATTCTGTGATGGTAGTAAAGCTTTTGTGCTTGCGTTGAGAGATATCCTCAACCAATATGAAACAAGCTCCGGTCAACTCATTAATATGCAGAAAAGTAGTTTTCTTATCTCCTCCAAGAGCTCCGCTACGATGATCAGTTTCAAGAAACATACCATAGGAATGCAACACCGCTCTTTGCCTATGAAGTATCTTGGAGTCCCTCTTTTTAAAGGAAAAACCAAAAGAGCATTTTTTGAGGATGTGAAAGCTAGAATTGTTAAAAAAAATCGAAGGATGGAAAGGGAAGCTGCTCTCAAAAGGGGGTAAACTCTCTTTACTTAAATTTGTCCTTACTATTATTCATGTGCATATTCTCTCCTCTACCACACTTCCAAAGAATTTCCTTCATAAACTTGAGATGCATGTGGCCAACTTTTTCCGAAACTCAAGAGGGGAAAGAAGAACTCATTGGGTAGCTTGGAGGAAAATCTGCAGACCCATGAAAGAGGGTGGTCTAGGCTTGAGACCTCTGGATGAAACAAGGAAGGCTCTTCAAGCCAAGCTTGCTTGGGCAACAATTGAAGATAAATCTTTATGGGCCAAGTTTGTTAATAGTAAGAATAGAGTTAAGGGTGACTATACTCTCACGCATGGGACCTCTCACATATGGAAAACTATTTTTCCCATTATTCAGCAGCTCTCTGAGGATTGTGTTTGGATTGTTGGTGAAGGTAACAAAAGATTCTGGGCCGACAATTGGCTGGGATCGGTTTTGCAGCGTCGTTTACCTATTCATTACTCTCTTCTACTGAAAGAGGCTGTGGTTTCAAAAGATACTCTTCTTCCTTTGATTCCTAGTCAATTCCATTATGCTATTAACCATCTCATTTTGCAACATGGAATTCGTGATAGATTAGCTTGGATACATGACTCGGCTGGAGCTTTTTCAGTCACAGGTTTTTGGAAGAAATGCAGGTATGTCAACCCGCCCAAGACATGGACAAAAAACATCCGGCAACCTTGGATCCCTTCTAAGGTAAGTATTTTGATTTGGAGTATTTTTCATAAGGGTCAATATTCAAGGTAAACATGTTCACCTACATTTTAAATGTGTATGTTGTACTAACCCAAATTGTGAGTCCATCAACCATTTGTTCTTGCATTCCGAGATTGCGGTTCATCTGTGGGAATTTTTTGCTGCCATCTTTAAAATCCCTACACATTATAATTATTTTGCCCATCTCAAGAAGTTGTGGACTAGGAGATCCGTTTCTGACCAGGTTGGGGCTTGTATGCTCGTGGTTTTTAAGAATGGTTGTTGGGAAACTTGGCCTGCTAGATGCTCAGCCATGTTTGATCGGTGCTCCATGAATGGTGATAGGATTATAAAGAGAGTTATTTATCATCTTCAATCGCTCTCTTTTATCCTTAAACTGAATATCAGTCTCAACACTAATGACGCATGCTGCCTTCATAGGCTGCACATTGCTACATGTCAACCAACAGAAAAGAAAGGAAAATGGTGTAAATGGTCTCCTAATCTGAATTTGGAGGCTATCCTTAATGTTGATGGTTCCAGTAAGGATGGTTTTTGTGCAGGGGTGAGGTTCTCGAGATGGAAAGGGTAACTTCATCACTGCATTCGCAAACTTCTATCACCAAGGCTCCAATCAGAACTCATGACTTTGAAAGATGGTCTAACCTTGTGCAGGGGAGTTGTGTTTAGATGAGGTCAGAATTGAAAGTGACTCAAAAGCTGCCACCCGAATGCTTCAATAACAGATCATGGTTCTTTGGAAATATGTTTATGATGTTAGAGAATATATTGACATGTTAGGCGACTACAAAATTTTACATGTTTAAAGGGAGGCTAACTATAGATGTTCAAGTTACTCTTGCTCAGCTGGACTCCTATGGATTGTTTCACTATAGAAAATGATTTTCAGTATCTTCTATTTCTTTTTCCATAGATACGTTGTGCTGTAATTTCCTTTAGAGGTCAGGCTACATCGAGTGAGTCACTCGATAGTCCCCCTCCTTGTATCTTTGTCCTTTTATTAATAATAACAGGTAACCATTCCCGCCAGGTGCCGCTTTGGTTCTTAAAAAAAAATAAAAAGGATATGACTTACGCCAGCATCAATGACACTAATTGTAGTGCTAATGCTTGAAAGTGGTACTCTCTTCACAACATAAAACACGTAATGCAATATAAAGAATCCCATTATTTGGTGCCACAAGTCCAAAAGTGCTTATCCATAGCACTTTTGATGTGCCTCCACCTTCCTTTTTTAGCCCATTCCCAATGGTATATCATAATATTATGGCATTCATTGTTTCTTACTTTCATAACCTTTCTATTTCAAATTCATAAAGTATGAAGGAAATTAATTTTGAAAAGTTAAAAGGGAGGGGGGAAGATAAAAAAAATTCGGAATAAAAGATAGTACTCCCATTATCCCAAATAGATCTTCCTATTGTACATTTTACAAATACAACGGATGACGCTTTACATGCTTCTACACAAAATTGCACCAAGATGTCCGATTTTATTTTTATAGAAATAGGAAGATCATTCTGGGAAAACAATGAGGAAAGCAAGAAGATCTTTTTGGGACAAAGGGAGTATTGTCAGATTTGCTACCCATGTGTTTTTTCCATAAAGTTTGAATCTGTAGTTGTACTAGTTGTTCGAATAAAAACTTTCATGTTATCCTTCCCGTACATTTCTATCTCCTTCTGAGATCCACAATTCAAATATAAATGAGCAGGAGGATGAAGAAAAAAATTACCCGAACAATGGCGTCTCTAGAAGCCAGGATCATAATATCTGCACATGAAACAATGTCCGGACAGGCCTCTTCTAGGCTTCTTTTATCTCATTAACAACTTCATAAGACCTTAAAGAGCTTATACTTGACAAAGAAAGCTTCTCCCCAAGCAGAGTTGAGTATCATCCAGTAACAAAGATCCATCACACCCCTGTAAATAAAGAAAGCATACCTCAGTTGACTGTCAGCACCCACAGAAAGGAAAAAAAATGAATTTCAATTTACAAAATTATGAGAAAAAAAATGATAATGGATAGTAGATGTTGTAGTGGTACTGTGGCAGCGGGGATAGATTGTTAGAGGAGAGAAGGAGAGGAAAAGGAAAGGGGACATTTTGTTTTGGATGGAATGAAAATGGATTATATAGTAACTTGGTATTGGCTTTTAAACTATGTTTGGATGTACGTGTGGGGAGGTATTAGATGGCTGCATGGATGCATGGTATGGGATGAATGGATGACTATGAGGGATGATGCGGAAAAAGCTTATCTGGTGCAATAGATCTGGTGGGTTGGTGCAACTATTTTATGTGCAGGTGTCAAAAGGTTTCTATTGAATGGTGCAAATGGAAAATGGGATGTACCACACCACTGTGTGAGATACTCTTGAACCACTTCAAGTTTTAATGCAACTTGATTGGCTAGGATCACCCGATGTGATGATCGGTTGCAATTGTTTATAAGTTGACAGACATTCCTCAATGCAAGTGAGAACAAAATCCTTAGTTAATGTTCTCTCATTGGGATATTGAATTCCTGAATTTGCGATCTCATATATTCCTGCAGTTCTCAGTCTAAATGAAGGATGTGTCAGCAACCTTGCTCATCCAAGAGTGGGCTACATAGCGAAAACTCAAATGGTAAACTTGGCAACCCCTAAAGCCCACCATCAGATCATAAATAAAATGATGGTGGTGTTAATCTGGACTGTGATTGCAAATAATACATCTCAACACAGGGGATTTCAAATGCAGAGGTTCTGAATCCAGCCGAGCCTTGGACTGCACCCTATGCTGTCTATGAAGCAATGTCCTTGAATGAATTATGAGGGGGTCCTAAACTTCTTGATCAGTGGTGGTCCTCTCGAATCAGGACGGTGTGTGCCAGTAGTGACCACCACCTTTTGAGGTAATACGGCCTTTCAGGGTCGTGCACTTGGTTGATCTCATTCTCCCTTTTAAGAAATTTGGGAGACCTGTTTTAGGCAGACCCTTATGAGAATCTTTCTCCTTTCTTATTTTGGTTCTTTCTGTTTTTCAGTTTTTTTTTTTCTTATCTTAAAAGAATCCTATGCAAAGGTATCATATACATAACTATTTCAACTGAAATATCACAGCAACTTATATTTATCTAATGAAAAAATACTTCACAAACTTATAGGGAAATGAAATACTGGCAAATCATGTCATGGATCATGGATGGGGACCAAATTAGCAAAGTTGTGGTTTAATATATTGCAGTAATGCACTAATCACCAAAGCTTTGAACAGCTATTTACATTTAGAGACGAATTCCGAGCTTATGAGAGTTTTTCTAATTAAAATCAAGAATGAAATCATTTGGACAAACCTGGTTTTCTTTTGTTTAGTAGGCTCTGAAACTTACAGAAATCTTTTATTTGTATATTCTGACACTGCTCAGGTGGGTGTCAATTTTATCATGACGAGAGTTTAAATAAAGAAAAAAATATATATATATATGGAGGATTGAAACTCAAGATCCATCACCGGAAAACTGACCTATAATCTAACCAAGGAAATCCCAACAATTTTGAAGAGTAGCAGATACTCTGAACTTCAACATCTCGATGTATGGGATCAATTCCTATAAACAAAGAACTAAGACAATTTAATGTTACTCATGTTAGGTGAGATTTGACAAAAACACAGGAAACCATTTGGTAGCATAATAACTACCTTAACAATAATTCTAAATTAAGGATAAACTGCACAAAAACAGCAGATTTTATTCTTTAATAATAGTGCCTAGATTCTACAATAGCAACAATATGTATACATGGTATTTGCAATTTTCCCTAACTTTTTATTTATTTTTCAACCATTTGGTGCAGCGAATGACATGATTTTCCTTTCCCTTGACCCTCTTATGAATATGTTGGTCGGCCTGCTATTAACCACCCTACAGTTTCTCCTAATCTCCCCTGGCTGCCCGGACTTCAAGTCACCCATCTTAATCATCCCTTCAACAAAGTCCTTAAAGAATTCATTTTGATCCACACTGTACTTCAGAACAAATCCCCTCGTTTGTGGGAAAGTGAACAATGTTTCATCTGAATTGAGAAATCCTTTTCCGCTAACCAAGTCCTTGAAATACTGATTATCAAACACTTGAGGTGTTGCATCTAAATCCCCCGTCACATTCCCATCTCCACCAAGGGGGCAAAGTTTGTCTAATTTCTCCTTGAACCCTAGTTCAATGACGGGATCAGGAAGCCCCGAGCCTGATTGGTTGTATAGTCGAAAGACAATGGAAAAACACCGACCTTTGCCAATGGAGTGAGACCCAGAAAGTGCTACCATATCTTTTACGGAAAGGTTGAATTTGCTGAAGAGATCAACGAGGTAGCTTGCATTTGCTCTAGGACTTGGCATTATGTTGTCCGAGTGTTCTTGGCTTGCCGTTAAGCTGTCTAGCCTTCCTAACTTTACTTCCCAATTCGGACCTCCACTCTGGTTAGAGACCAACACAAAGATAAGGATTATCATGTCAGAAAGTGCTTATCCATAGTGCTTTACATCAATTCCACTTACATATGCATTAACCATTTTCAAAAGAAAGTGATATTTGTGCTCCAACGTTTCAAATTTTCCTTTTCACTTAGTGAGGGAAGATTAAGACAAGCATTTCACAGAACATCTAAAGATCACACTTTAGTGGTGGCCATTCTACTATAAATAATTTTTGAAAGATTGCCACTAGCTTGATTCATTGACTCCAAAAGAAAAACATGAAAGAAAGGAAAATTTCATGGGGAAAATATTTTTCCAAATTTATTAGTTCCACCAAAAAAAAAAAACTAAATTCTCCATTCTATTTGGTCAGCATCACCACTTTTTTCTCTTTTTCGTTTAATCTTAAAAAACAATTCTTTTCTTTTTTACACATTTCCTTCATAAAATCCATAACCCATGGCTTTGTTTGAATTTCAGAAAGTGGCAAGGAAAGAAAATCGATGTGTCTTAAAAAAAAATCGAGCTTTGTAATTACATTTATAATTGGAATTGCTTTAAAATTCAATTAAACTAAAATAAACACAGAATTTCTGCATAACCAAACAGAGCCTTGATAAAATTCAAGAGGAAGAAGAAGAAGGGGGAAATATTATACCAGAAGAACAGCATCTCTGGAAGCCATAATGATAATATCAGCACAGGAAACAACGCCAGGGCAGACCTCTTCTAATGCTTCCTTTATTTCATCAACAACTTCATAAGACCTCAATGAATTTATATTTGACAATGAAAGCTTCTCCCCTAACATGCTTGGGGTATCATCCAGCAACAAAGACCCATCACACCCCTGTAAGTAAGTGCAAATAACACCAAACCATTCAAATTGAATAACCCACCACCAAAAAAATAAGGTAATTTAACTTCAAAAGTGAAAGGCAATTTTTTTTCTTTTTCTTTTTTTGGGGTGGGGGGGGGGTGTGGGATGGGAAATGGGAGATGGTTATTTTTATAGCTTACATCAACAAAACAATCATGGAATTGGAGTCTCATGACAGAGGCACCACTTCTGGGTTCTCTAATCATGGCCTTTCTCATGACATCTCTGACTACGAGTTTAGCTTTGGGGCAAGATTGTGAGTAGAACCCCTGCCGGAGTGGTGGTGGTGCTGCGGCGGCGATGGCTAACTGGAGGAGAGAGAGGAGGAGGAAAAGAGTAGAGGACATGTTTGTTTTAGGATGTACTCAGAAGGGTTTAACAAGAAAGAGATTTGGCATCGGCATTTTATAGCAAATGGGATTCATGTATGTATGTATGTATGTATGTGTCGAGATATCATGTGTATGGGCGGATTAGATGGATATTTGCACCATAGATTTTCAGTTGGTATACGGAGCTCTAAGAGCTCCTAGCAAAGAGCTCCCTTTTTTCACATAAAATGAATATTTAATATTGAAAAATGAATATTGATTATAAACGTTAAATTAAATGAATAATACAATTATGTAAAATGAACAGAACATTGAACT
>JAOWAN010000050.1:1153349-1168045 GCA_028566635.1 Lobelia cardinalis | reverse complement strand
AGAGAGAGAGAGAGAGAGAGAGAGAGAGAGAGAGAGAGAGAGAGAGAGAGAGAGAGAGAGAGAGAGAGAAAGAGACGTACACATGATTTTCTGCTTCGGATATACTTCTAACAGATGCTTAGGGCCATGTTAGGTACATATTTGTTGGCAAACTTTATTTGTTTTTTGGATTTCAATGTATTATATTTTATGGGAGAAAATGATCCCCCCCCCCCTCAAAAAAAAGTCAAATCACGGCAATTTGTCAATTTGTTTCCAAACTTTTTCTCCAACACACACACTCACTGATGCATGCTGGAGAAGAAGTTTGTCCACAAAAGTCGTCAGAAAAAATGTAAGTCATCTGGTGGCCCTTACTTTACGAGGTAAGTTTACTTTTTAATTATCTTGTCCAGGCTAATGATGGGGGTGAACCGGAGGGAATTAAACCATTGCCTTGGTACCCTGAGAATCTTGCCTGGCAGTCCAGCTTTTCTCGGATGCAGCTGCGAAAAAACCAAACTCTCGAGAGGTAAAGTGCGAAGATGAAATATTTCTTTTTATTTGCAATCAAGTGGATTAGTAAGCTGGCATTCGTAGAGGAAAAAGAATAGAGACAAAACAAAAAGAAACTACGGGTGCGTTTGGAATTGAGCTTTTTCTCACTTTATTTGAGAAAAAGTCAAAAAATCGTTCACAAGTTAAGTTTCAAAAAAGAGTAGGTGAGCTTTTTCTCTCACCTACTCTTTTTACATATCCCTATACCACCTTTATATCTTATCAAACATCACATCAAATCATAACCACCACTCTCTCTCTCTCTCTCTCTCTATATATATATATATATATATATATATACACATCACTATCATGTAATTCTTTAAATTTTGAAGGAAAAAATTGTAAAACTCCTACAAAGCCAAAATCCACACAAAATATAAATAGAATCAAAAAATTCCAAAAACCATCATTCCAAACGCACCCTACATCTGCATTGTTGAAAACAGTTTTGATCCTTCTATTATGTTAGTAAATGTTTATGGGGCATCCTTGGGTTCATACGGGCATTTGATTCATCCACTTGCTTGTGAAAAGACGGGCATTTGATTCATCCTTGGGTTATAATATTGTTGATACGGCTGTGTTTTATTGCAGTCTGCATATATCATCATACACTAAAAGAAACCATGGACTTTCAGTGATTATGTGTTCATGTGACCTGCTTTACCTGTTAATCCGTTTTTACTAGCTTATCTCTAATTTAGTGTTTATTTATTTGTTTATTGGCTTGGCATAAACACTTTTTACTAAAAATCTGATTTTACTTACAAAAATTGTAAAGTAGTGGTCAATACATACTCATAATTGCATGGTAGATATTCGGTTCCGTGAGAATATATGATTTTTTCAGTCTTGGAGGACAGAATTGAGGGTGTTGGTTGAGTGATATGAATCAACGTTGCGAACTTGTGACTCTTCTCCAGGTTTGATAATTAGAACGTGGTGTACTTAGCTCACGAAGAAGCTTATTAAGATAGATAGAGAGAGAGAGAGAGCTGTGCTTACATCACTTCATTCACATGATCTTTACAAAGGAATTGGTTGCCTACAGTGCTGATGAACCACCAAAAATTCTTTACACGGGCCCTATGTGAACTTTTGTTGGTATGAGTTGCATTACTATCAGGAGAAAAACTGACCAGGCACCATTATTGGAAATCTTCTCAAAAGCTCCTTACTTAAGTAGGTAATCTGTAGCTATACAATTAGCCAAGCATGACCAAAAATGGATGCAGTCAATGCTGATCAATGTTAAAAGTTCATATTTTTTCATCTTGTGGTTCTGATCTAAAATATTCCAGGTTTCACAAGTTCTTAAAGCAAGAAAATGAAATTGGGAATATCACTAGGCAGGAGGCTGTCAGCATGGTGGGTAACATTCGTTTGTTCCTCTGTTGGATTATTTCTTTTGATTCAGTTGGAATATCACGCAAGCTGCATCCCAAACCAAAACAAACTATTAGAATAAATTGAAGAAGAGATGACATGTTTTTTATTTTTTGGTTTATTGACTTCTGTTTTCTGACTGATTTCATTCAGGTCCCTCCGTTATTCCTGGATGTACGTCCAGATCACTTTGTTCTTGATAGTAAGCAATGCTACTACAATTTAGTGCTCTTGAGTCTTGAAGCTTCTTTGCATTTTGTCGTTGTAAATGCTTGATATCACATATATGCACACTTGGTATATCCGTACCCCCGGACACGTGGGGTGCAATTTCTTTTTCAATTAAATGCATTCTTTAAAAAATGGGAAAAGAATTGGGAGAAATGTTGAAAAAAAGTAAAAAAAAAAAATTGTAAATTTGGGCTAAATGTGGAAAATTCAAATGATTGTAAATTTGGGGGGAATTTTGAAAAACTTCAAGGGGTAAGATCTATTTTCATCCAAGGGCTCATAATGTGACACTTCCTAAGGTGTCAAATTATGAGCCCAGATGCTATCATCATTGTAGATGATCTTATAAGAGGACATGAAGCCACAAACTTGTTAATGATATATAGTTTGATTATCTCTTTCTCTTAATGCAGTGTGTGCAGCTCCAGGTTCAAAAACATTTCAGTTACTGGAGATGATACACCTGGCAACAGACGGACCATTACCTAGTGGAATGGTTCGATTGCTTACCATGTCTTACTCTCTTCTGAATATTCTCTTTCGTGTTATGACATTGGTGTACTTCAACATTTTGCTCTCTAATAGGGAAATGCAAGTCTGTATGCCTTACTTATCAGTGCACGCTTGAAGTTCTATTTCTTAATAGATGTTCACTTCCAGCATACCATAATATGGTGGTCGTCATGCTTTTCTTTTCCAGGTTATAGCAAATGATGTTGACGTCCAACGGTGTAATCTTCTTATCCACCAAACGAAGAGGATGTGTACGGCCAACTTGATTGTCACAAATCATGAAGCCCAGCACTTCCCTAGCTGTCACATAAGAAAGGACAATGCTAATGGTTCTGATACAGGTATCAACCAGCTTTCATTTGACCGTGTCCTGTGTGATGTTCCATGCAGTGGAGATGGTACTCTTCGCAAGGCTCCTGATATCTGGAAGAAGTGGTATATTCTCTTAATGTTTGTTAGGGTCAGATCACGAGTCTTACATATCATTACATTTAAATATCACTACATCTTACATCTTACATTTTACATATATTTTCAATATCACACTCAAATATCATATATCAATATCAAACACTTTCCATATATTACCCCTACACCTATACACTCTCACAAATTAATTCAAACCTTTCACATTTCTCTCTTCTCTCTCCTCAATTCTCTCCTCACATTCAAACATTTCACATCACATTCTCTCTCCTCATATCACATTCAAATCTTTCACATCATGGGGACAATTTAGTCTTTTACTTTATAAACTCATATCACTCATATTATCTCATATTCATATTGTGAACAGTACCATATATCGTATTTGTGATCGAACCCTTAGTTTTTCAAACTTGTTTCTTGTTGACCTTATTTTATAGAAACACTTTCTTTTTGTTCTCCTTCATCTTGCAGGAGTGTAGGAATGGGAAACGGTCTGCATTGTCTACAGATCCAGATAGCACTACGAGGTTTCTTTAACTTTTCTTTTTGTTTATCATGTACAAGACTGGATAAAGGAGGAGGGTTGCATTAGGTAGTCTGACAGCCAGCATAAAAAATTATCAGATCTCTATGTACTGTTAGGCTTGTGCTATTTTACGAAACTGAGTGTTGCGCTACTGAGAAAGAACATGGTAACAAGATGAGTGTAGCGGAATTGCGAATGCTGAGATGGATGTGCGGTAAAACTAGAAAACATAGGTTTCGTAATGAACAAATACGAGAAATGGTAAAAGGAGCTCCCATAGTAGAGAATATTAGGGAACCGCCTAAGATGGTTTGATCATCTACAATGTAGGTCCCTTAGTGCTCCAGTTAGAAAGTGTGAAGATATTAGTCTTAATCATGGTAGGGGTAAGGGCAGGCCAAAGTTTCGTCGGCAATACGGAAAGACATGAATTTTGATCTATATGCTGACTTGGCATTGGATCGCATGGAATGCATGAAAGGGATTCATGTACGACCCCAAGTGATTGGGATTAAGGTTTTGCTGTTGTATCAAACAAGTTCATGGTCATCCACGTGCAAGTGTTTTGTATGTTAAGAAATGTTCAATTGCTTGTGTCTTCTCTAACTGTTCAACATATTAGTTGTCATGATGAGGGCTGATAGTAGATATAACCTTATAACAAGCAGTTTCCTGAAGTTTGGACCTTTCCCTTTGCCTGCACTGTGTTTATCTACTAACTCCATTTCACATGTACTGCAAACATTCTATTTTTTGATGTGTATAATTTTTGGCGATATGGAAATTTTAAAAAATTGATTTCCTAATTTATCAATTTCTCATTATTTCTCTCGCAAAGTAAAGTGATTACTCATTCATGCGCACTTGTGGAAATTAAAATAAATAGTATAAATGGAAACAGAACATCTGATAATGGATGAGAATTCATTTATGAAAAATCCTAATATATGAGTCTTGTCTTCAATATTTATGAGACAGATGGAGTATTTAAAAACTTATGAGCGTTTCAGTAAACTTATACATCCAGCTTTAGTATCCCATGGGTATAATTGATGTAATTTCATAATTTTAACTAGCTAAATGTCTTTTGGCTTCTAGCGGTTGAATTCCTTTGCTTGTGTCATTGCATGTTTTATTAGTATGGATATCAGTTGCTCTAATGACTGGTATGTATCAACTGTCAATTGATATAAGAAAGAATGCTTTGGCATTCTAGATCTTATATTTACCCCAACATATTCTCTATCAATTTCAGCCATCCGTTGTCCGCTTTATCGATTGTCAAATAAAAGAAGTTGGAAATTGAAGAAAGTTTGTCAACATTTCATTGGATCATCCTCAATAAATCTTATAATACAAACCTTCTTGCTGTAATATTTCTTCCTGTTGTCCTCCCCTGCCTGAGCCCTAGTTGAAAGACTAGTTTAATTTTGGAATGATCCCTATCGAATCTATTTTACTAGAATCGAGTGTGGAAATTCAACCCTGTTAAGACTCAAATCTGATTGACTGAGAACCTGAACAGTTATGGACAATACCTGCCCCAGCTGTCTGGATCACTTCCAGTCTGGAAACTGAATAAATAAACCAAAAAGAGGATAGGAAATTCCTGGTCTTGCTTCCATATATCGGTATGCCATTGAATTTCTTTTCAACGCTTTCGAAGAATGATGAGTAGGAACGGAAATAAATTCTATATTTCTCCTCTTTTGGGAGAGTTTAGAAGATTATTATCCATTTTGAATGGTCTCTCAGTTTGATCTCACCATGAGCTGTTGAAAGATCAAAGCTTATACTAGAACCACATTTTTAAACATTTGTAATACGTAGGGAAAAATGGTTGTTTTTGTTTTCTGATGGTTAATTCCTTTTGTTGCATCGGGATCGTGTTCTTCATAAACTGTCTATCTCAATAATATTTGCAAACAACATTCAGTGTGGAACTTGTAGATTGTTTCAGAAAAAGTGGAATTATTCTGTGTAGATTCCTTTCTGCCGTGACGGGTCATTTTAAATAGAACGCTAAAGCCTACCAGCATACCTGCGAAAAAGTCATCTAGTGTGTTCCAATGGCTACATTTGGGCAGTGGGTTTTTGGCTTCTTTGTAACAAGTCAAAATAAGAGATGTAGAGAGATTATGGGACGGGTGAGACAGAAAGCAGAAAATTTCAAAACTGGTTCTCCAGATATTTCTCCAGATATAGCTTTCTTCTTTTCTTTTCCCTCTCGAAGAATTGAGGTATGCTATTCACAAATGGAGGATTGTCCAGCTGTGTGTTATAATCGCAAACTATAATTACTTTTTTCTTTCTTTGTTTTTCGTGTATGCCAATGTGGAAGTCAACCTACCACAACTTTTATTCATTTATTCAAATCTCCCCTTCTATATCTTTCACTTAGTTAAATTTTTATGTCTTAGAATTGAGATGTCCAATACTGAACTTGAAGTCAATATTTCTCTCCACTTGATGTGGAATTCCCAAACAATTGTGTTTTTTGTAGAATCTGCCGTGACTATGATTCTAATTGTAGTGGAACTGTGGAAGTGAAGGTGTTTAATCAGCAAGGTAATGATATCCATATTTATTTGCTGTTCCTTGTAGGTCTAACTTTGCTCAAAACTGGCGGAAGGATGGTTTACTCAACCTGCTCAATGAATCCAGTTGAAAACGAGGCTGTAGTTGCTGAGGTAAGCTATGTTACATGGATCCTTCACTTTTGCCAAAGCACCCGTGTCCGACACGACATGTGTGTGGCTGTTTTACACTACATTGGTGTATCTATCTTATAAGAGAGAGCAGTCTCCTGTTCATTGAAAGGACAACCACAACAGTAAAAATCACAACTCTCAAAAAAGTCGGTCTTCTGCACATATTCTGCTCCCTCCTGCACGTGCACTGCTCCCCTCTCAAAAGAAAAGAAGAAAAAAGAGTTGTCCTTGCAACAATCTGACTCTTACAAATTTAATCGGTTTCTTGCAGGCTTCTATTGTTACCATTTTTTCTGTTGTTTTCATCCAAAAAAAATATTTACAGAAAATCTCCGAACTTTTTGCAAGAAAAATTCATCCCACTATCAAACTCAACACTGAACAAACTCAAAACAAATATCACAACTAAATACAAAAGTCATTACACCATACAAAAATTCATCCCACAGATTTTCCCTTTCTCTCAACTTCTGCCTTTAGATATAACTGAAATTTAATAGAAAAGAAAAACGAAAATAAAAGTTTTTTTCAGAAACTTAGAGAATAAAAAAATAAAAATATTAATTTTGGCTTAGAGAAATAGAAAAAAATGAGAGCATGTGGGGATAACGAAATATCACAATTTAATGATTTAAATACCTTGGATGTTGAAAATACAGGTTCCAAATTGTGATTTTATGATATATAAGAAAAAAAGCAGATCAAAATGGAATCTTGAAACCCTATGTTTGAGGACAAACTGAGAGACCCCTAAGAGACCATATGCGTGCTTTTTTGCAGAACCTTTGAGTGAGGAGCAACGGAGATGAGAGAGAGGGGGTTGGAGATGGAATGACAGCGAGAGGAGAGTGACAGTGATGGCAAAGCGCCGACAAGAAGAGGGAAAGGGAAGCGGCGCCGACAGTAAGAGTGAGGAGCAACGGAGATGAGAGAGAGATGTGAAATGATTGTGAGGGAGGCAGGGGCGGAGCTGAGAGAAGGAGATGGACTGAACGGTCGGTTGGAAATGAAGTGAAAGGGTTTTTTAGGTTTTTATATTTGGGTATTTCTATTGGGCTGGGAAGGGGCTGATATTGGGCCAATTTTATTAGGTTTACAATTTTTAGTAATGATTAATAGTGAAGATGTTGGGCCGGAAATAAATTCAAATGTTAGTGTACTAAACTTTTTATAAATCAAAGTTTTGATTTCATATATTTTTACTGTAGTTATTATTATTATTTAGTTAAGTCTGTCTTCTTTCGCATAGAGTGTTTACTCATATTTAGTGTTTACAATCCATTATGCAAAACACTAAATTTAAATTAGATTTGTGATCAAGTAATATATTAAAATAATTATTTATTTGCATTTAAGAGATGAAAATTTTAGTTCGATATTTTTTTGCTCGGGCACGGGCATGGGCATTCACTAGTAAGTTTATAATTTTGGAGGATCCGACATTCGGATCCGCACTCATGGATCCTCGTAGCCGAGTCGGGTAACATAGGAGGTAAGTTATCGATACCATTTGTCTGTAGAGTAACATCGTGATTAGGCCTCAATGGGTCAACAATTTTTGTTGTTTTAACTTTTCAAAGACTCAGTACATTTATTGTACCGTTGTACTCCCCTGTTCCAAAAAAGAGTCATGTCCTTACACAGTTGAATGCAAATCAAAACTTGTGGACACAATTAAATTGGGATGGGTCCAAAGGAAAGTTTGTGGATACAAACCATCATTTTTATACCTCAAAAGGAAAGTGGACACATTTTATTAAACACCCCGTAAGGAATAATGGACACTTATTTTAAATGGAGGGAGTATATGATATGATGAAAGTATATTGGACATACAAAGACTTAAACATGATACTGTTAGGCTATTTCAATGTCTTGAGGTGCATCTTATGTCATGTGTCTGGCTACTGATATAATGAGTTTGAGTGGTTTCATAGTCTTTGGCTTGGTTTTGTGTGTTTGTGTGTAATAATTAGGTGAAAAGTAAGAGAGAGAGAGAGAGAGAGAGAGAGAGAGAGAGAGAGAGAGAGAGAGAGAGAGAGAGAGAGAGAGAGAGAGAAATTGTGGGATTGATGAGAGAAAAAAAATTAAAAACACAAAAATAAAAAATAAAAACTATGATGCCCTTATTTTCAGTTGTAATGCATTAACTTCTTTGTTTGTCTCTGAGGAACCTTAATGTCTCATTTATTCAGATTTTGCGGAGGTGTGGAGGGTCTGTTGAACTTCTTGATGTCTCCACTGAGCTCCCTCAACTTGTTCGCCGGCCAGGTCTCAAGAAATGGAAGGTGTGTGGCCTCACAAACTTATGCATGGTCTATTAGGCAAAGGGTACTAGCGTCTCATAAGTGTCACCATTTGCTTTAGTATGTCTGCTGGTTAATGTGTTTGAACTTTCTTACTGGCATCCTGGTCTTGTCACTTGGCACCTGACCTTGAAATGCAACTCAAGATCCCTCTTTTGCTAAACTTGCTGTGATTCATTTTTCAGTAGTTAGATGGGCCATGCTCTTGAATGCTCGAAGTAGCCTGAATGCACATTAAGTCCATGATATCCATGTTCGAAATGTTAAGCTAGTACTGTTCTGTTGCAGAATATGTATGCCCTTCATTTGTTTCTCCTTTAAATATCATCACTTGGAGATGCAGGTCCGAGACAAGGGCAAATGGTTAGCTTCTTACAGAGATGTCCTCAGATATCGCAGAACTGTGATTGTTCCCAGCATGTTTCCTTCTGGTGAAAGCTTAGTGGACACTACTGACAATGACCATAAAACAGCCTTGGGGGAAGAATGTGATGATGGCAAGGATGAAATTTCTGAAAATATGGCAGAACTCTTAGAAGCTCAGGTGGCCCAAACTGATCCTCTGGTGACAGAAGTTTCAGCTCTTCCATTAGAACGTTGCATGCGGATAGTGCCTCATGATCAGAATACAGGAGCCTTCTTTATTGCTGTTTTCCAAAAACTTTCTCCATTGCCCGGTAATTACCACTAGTAACTTTCTTTCAGTTAATGGACAATTCAGGATTAAGGGGTCCTGTCATTGGATCGACCTTATCTGAAAATATTTTGCTTTGAATATTTTGATTCACTTTCATGACTAGGCTTGAAATGACTTGATGACTACATATGGGAAATACAAATATTCCGTCTTGGAAAACTGGGAGATTTGCAAGGGTTGATATTGAATCATCCTAAGTGCTTAAGGAAGCTTTTAGAAAGCTCAACTTTCCAAACATTTTATGCTTAATTGTGCCAAGGGTTTTTAGACTACTAATACCCTGCCCAAGGTCACAGAATACGAAAGAGTTAGAGTGTGGATTTATGAATAATAGTTTCCTCTACATCCACATTTTCGTAAATAATCATTTTCGACCGATTAGATCCTTGTTGATACCTTCAGAGAATGACTCGTCTTTTTTGTCCTTGTGCAGCCTCACACTTGAAACCTGTCACACCTCGTTTGCAACCAAATTCTAATGAAGATGTAAAAATTCAGAATATAAGAGATGAGGTGGATGAACATGGAAATGGGATGGAAGTTGATTCAGTAGATGTTACTGATGAGCCTTTACCTGAAGCAATTGGTGTTGATGATATTACTGAAGAGCCTCTACCGGAGGCAAATGTTAATATTGATTTTCATGTTGAATCTGAAGAGGCCGTCTTGGACAGCGATTCAATTAAAGTACCCAAGGAAACAGAATCTCAGCAAGTCCAAGACGCTGATGATGCAGAAACAGGTGGCGAGAAAGGCAAAGGAAAGAGAAAGATACAGACTCAAGGCAAGTGGAAAGGGGTTGATCCTGTTGTGTTTTTCAAGGATGATACTATTATGGCTGGAATAAAGTCATTCTATGGGATCAAGGACTCCTTTCCATTCAATCACCACCTTGTAACAAGAAATAGTGATACTAAACATGTGAAGAGAATCTACTATATATCAAAATCAGTGAAGGATGTTCTTGAACTGAATTTCCTTGGTGGGCAGCAACTCAAGATAGCTTCCATTGGTCTAAAGATGTTTGTAAGTTTCCATGTCTGCTTACATTACTATCTCTCCTCAATTTTTTTACGGCCTCGGCTGTGTACAGTTTGCTTTCTTCTAGAAGTCGACTAGATTTATTATTTGGCTTGTAAATTTTGGAAGAAAAACTAGGAATTATTTAACCAAGAAGATTGTAGCAAAAGAACCATAATCTTATCAACTATCAAATGTGACGATTATGTGTTTCATCATCCAGGAACGTCAATCATCTAGGGAAGGAACTGATTCATCTTGTGCCTTCCGGATATCATCTGAAGGGTTGCCATTGCTGCTTCCGTCTATGACAAAACAGATTCTCTTTGCATCTGTGGTGGACTTCAAGCATCTTTTGCAGTACAAAGTTATCAAATTCGCAGATTTTGTTGATGCTGATTTAGGTGAAAAGGCTGCAAAGCTTAATATGGGCTGTTGTGCAGTGGTTATGAAAAAAGGTTTGTGTGTCCCTGAAAAGGTTCATAGAGATAGCAATTGTTTGTCCAGTATTTCTTATAAACTTAGCCATCCATTTTCTGCAGGTGAGCAGATAGATCCTACCAAATTGGATGCATCGACAATTGCTATAGGTTGTTGGAGAGGTAGGACCAATGTGGCCGTGATGGTGGCAGCAATCGACTGCCAGGAACTGCTTGAAAGGCTATTGATCCGTTTGGACACTGAAAAAGACTCGTTCTTGCTGGAAGACAAGATATCAAGTGATCAAGGGGATCTTGTGGACAAGGCAGTAAAAGTGAAGGAAATTGAAGTAAAAGAAGATGATGAAACTGTGGCACCCGCAATTATTTGCTGAACCAACAGACTTTTAGAGTAGTGATGTATTTGCAACTTACAAACATTGAACATTAGTTAAGATTATGTTACCTGATGATTTTGAATGAGAATTTGCATTGATACTCCTGTTGTATCTCATAGAGACAACATGGCTGCCACCCTACTGATTTTGTTTTGGGATTTTTGATCTGTACCCTAATATTTTACATAGTACCAAATATGTTCCATTTTACCTAGTACTGTCATTTTGAAATTTCAGCTTCAGGGTGTAGCCAAGCCCAAGTACACCAGGTTTTACGGTGAAACTTGTGAAGTCCATGCGTGCCAAAGTGCATGTCAAATGTTAACCATGTTTAGTCAATTTAATTCAAATGCCTATACAAATCTACTTATTTTGAGTCTCTCAAAATTGTTATTTATAATGTACTTGCTGTAATTAAAACAGTTGAAATACTAGAATTTAAAACATTATATAAATACGTTGAATAGTAAATTTTTAATATCTTGTGTTGATTTTCAATAAGAATTACAACTCATTTTGCGGCAAAGGAAGTAGAAAGCAAATATTTCATACTCTCTTCCTTTCAAAAGGATGGACATTTTGTTCTTGATTAACAACAAAAAATATAACAAATTTAACACACTGTGCCAAATTTGTTTTTCTCATTTTTCATTACTTGCTCCAAATTAATATTTCGATTTCTAGAAGACAAACTATGCAATATATACAATGATTTGTTTTTTTTTTTTAAGGGGCGGGGGGGAGTGTATGTAAATTTAGGGTGGTGTTATTTTTTGGTTAATTACTTTTGTTTAATATTTAGAAGAAAGCAAAAGAATGTGGTCTAGATGCTTTTGAAACTTATGTTTTTTGGAACATAGGTTTAAGCACATGCATTGCTATTTCAACATTGTTCTTTTAAAAGGCCATTTATTTCGAAACCAAGAAAATATATTTCAAGTCAAAAAGAGTGTGAACATATAACTTTTATTAGTAAGGATATTATAATACTTGTATTTAAGATCAAAGGGTTTAACTTAACATCAACATTTCATTTGTAATTCCGCTGTGAAGCTTGGAAAAGTTTTAGCTTTCTATTTTATTGCTTCCAAAATCAAGTACATGCATTGCTATTTCAAAGAGATGTGTAGGATCAAAAATATGAGAGAGAGAGAGAGAGAGAGAGAGAGAGAGAGAGAGAGATTGCAAAGTTTCATGGAGTGCTTTTCTTCCCAAGGTGAACCATCTAATCAATCAAAGTTTCTCTTGAAACTACCCTAACATTTAAAAATATACACCAGAAAAAAATTAATACACACCATACAACTCGAAAAATACCCTCAACAACATGGCATCAAAGATAAGAAATCCTCAGAAAATTAGGCAAACATATTATGAAGATGTACAGCACATCCCCCTCTTAGCTGGGATGACTTGTGCAGGGCCGGGGACGAGTATCTTCTTGCCAGCCAAGGATGCAGGGTTGCCGTTACCTAGTTCTTCACCAGCTACAAGATTCTTCTTATTCACAATTCTGAAGATCTCGGTCAACACAGTCAGAAATGCATCCTCCACATTTGTTGCTTCCAGTGCAGAGGTCTCCAAGAAAAATAGTCCTTCCTTTTGAGCAAATTCTGTGGCATCCTCAGTGGGGACCGCTCGCTGATCCTCAAGATCACTTTTGTTCCCAATCAGAATTATGACAATGTTCTTGTCAGCATGACCTCGTAACTCTTCTAGCCAACGAGGTATGTGATCAAATGTCTGCCGTTTGGTAATGTCATAAACCAACATTGCCCCGACCGCCCCTCTGTAGTACGCACTTGTAACTGCTCTATACCTGTTCAATTGCCAAAATGTGCGACTTAGACCAAGCAGCTCGACATAAAGTTCACTAAATATAATACTCCTCTCCCCAAAATGAGGTCAAACTTTTGTTATAATTTTATTAGACCAAATTATTAAAAAATGACTGTTAAGTGATTCATTTTGGGACAAAAATTGACCCTCATTTTAGGATGGAGAGAGTAACATTTTTCCTTCTAGACGAGTAAAAGTACATGTGGCTAAACGTTGACATATTGAATGCCATAAATACCATACGAGAATTCATCTGAAGAAGGCTCAACCATGCTAGGGTCAAAGTATAAAGTGGCTGCTTGAACAACAAGAACAAACTAGCATTGAATTCTTTCTATTTCTAGACCTCGGACTGGTGCTCTAACTGAACTTCACGACCAGAAAACTTATTCCTTTATACACAATGGATTCACGTAAACTGATTTCACTCTCTAGGATCCGCAGTGTGATTTTCTCCCTTCTTTTCTGCTTCTTTTATGAATCCATCATCTAATCAATTTTCCTTTTCTGCTTAATCCTGAAAATCATACTTCATTGCATCTTCTTACTATCCTAAAACACCGCACATTCCCTAATAATTCCTTTGGCATAGCAACTAAGCGCCTAGCAGTTCCGTTGATACTTTTCATGAACATTCTGTTCTCAGAGAAGTTCCTGGATTTCCTCATTCTAAGCCTGTTAATGCCACAAAGAACAATATTTACTACAGCTCCAGCTCCCCAAAAAGAATCCTACATCGATAAGCAGTGCTTTAAGAACCTTTGCACTGCTGCTTCACATCAATTTGAAGAAAATTAAAAAAAATGCAGTTGAAATATGAGATTTGAATGATTTCCTCTCTTTCTTTCGGAGGTGCTGATCCGCAGCGAGGCAGAGATGACCAAGTGACAATGAAGGAGATGGAAGTCTTCTTTCGTTTCTTAAAAGAAATTTTACAAAATGGACCAGGCCATTTCTTAGACATTTATGGATTGTTACTAAATAACAGAAAGGTCTGATCACAGTCCTGGTGTAATGGAAGAAGATAACTATGTAGACTGTGGACATCAGATAGTACGACAAACCTGAGGATGCACTGTAAAGTCCACATTCAGCTAGCTACATCTTCCGATAAAAAAAGGCACATTGACGGAAAGGTCAAAACAAGTGCAATGTATGTCGTGCGGGGGTTTTAGACTGGATTAATGACCAGACCTCAAACAGAGTATAGGGTGAAAGATCTAGGCATATCAAGAAATAGATTCGTAAGACATCAAATTGACTCGTAACATTTTTATTCGCTGATAAAGCAGTAGAACCCTTCATAAAATATGACACTTATGACTTTAAAAAGCAAACTGCAAACTTGAGGCCCAAACTTTGTTTTGACCAAAAGACTAAAATTAAATTATCTTGCAATTAGATCATAATAATAAAAGCCAATATTCTATTATGACAGCCCAAAGACAATATTATGAAACTACAATTGATGATGAAATTTATGTGTAACAGCTACTGACCTAAAAGATAAAGAAGGAACAAAATCAAATGATATTGATACACTAGACAACTGAAATCCTCCAAATCGTGTCTATAAAATTTGATTTGTACTTTTTATTGCATCACTTGATACATATTTCTATACAAGATAGCTACTCTTTACTTTCTTGTTGGCCGGGGGGGGGGGGGGGGGGGTGAACCT
>JAOWAN010000050.1:1112864-1123030 GCA_028566635.1 Lobelia cardinalis | reverse complement strand
CATGATTTCCATTGTGTGTACATAAGCTTATGTTAATTGCTAACCTTAAAATAATTAATAATTTTTACAATTAAAAATTCGTCAAGATTTGTTAAAAGTTCGTCAAGAATCGCTAAAAAAGTCCGTCAAAACCCGTTAAGGTTCATAAAATTTATGGCTCGAAAAGTCTCACGAAGGCTCGCGAGCAGCTTGCGAGTCCGCCATGAGCCAAGCTAAGCTCAATCATTTTAGGTTCGACTCGAGTTCGTATAAACTCGACTCGTAAAAAAATATGAAAGATCGACTCGAATCCGTAAAAGCTCGACTCGATCCGGCTCATGTACAGCCCTAGTGGCAGTATAATAATAAAGCAACAGATGGTAGGCTTTTCTATTATCATACATCAATTATTTTCCTAACCACCACCATTCATGAAAAGTAATGTGCTGCAAATGATACTTGCTGGCCGTCAATGGTATAGCCATCAAAATAACTATGTAATAAAAAGTAATGTGAACTAATACTACTGCTGGCCGTTAAATAAATGCAATTCTTGTCTAAAAAGGCAGATTTTGGAAAGATATTGAATTCTCATGACAAATGGTTTGTGAAAGTTGCATTTTAAAATTATTCAGGCCATCTTGCAGAGCAAGTGCCAAGCAGGCAAGTTGATGAGAGTAAATATGATAACAGAGTCAACAAGAGCAATTCTTACCAAGATTGAATCGAAGGGGCGTGTTTTGAGACCAGACGGCGCCTTGATAGTATTACCATGCATTGGATCACAAACCCAAGTCACGATCTGACCAGCGCTGCGAACGGCTCTGATTAAAGGGGAAAGCTTGACTCTCATGTTCTCAGCTCCCATTCTTACAATCACAGTTATCCTTCCAGGTTTGTTATTAGGATTCAAAATATGAACGAGCTTTACTAGCTCATCAGGATCCATCTTCTGGCTCACCTGCAATGGTAAATGGTTAGTTTCTCTTTGCACATAAATGGAATATAGAACAGCAAATTCAATTGAGGAGGGTTTTTACTTTCTTAGTTTCTTATACCACCAATTATTCCCTAAGAACTACACACGTCTGCACATTAAATTTCATGCATGGATAAACCAGGCAGTAACCTTTTGCTGATGAAAAGATCGTCAAAGAGCATCAGACACAGTTTATAGCAAGACTCACTAAAAGTAAAAGAACAAGAATAAATAGGACTCACTCCGTAACAAAAAGAGTGTCAAATTTAGTTCGTGATCATGTACAAATTTGACACTCTTGGGATGGAGGAAGTAACTCTTTCTAAACGATTACAGTAACAAAGAAAATTTTAGAATGAGCAGACATTGAATTTTGCGATGAAGACCAGTTTGAAGTGCATAATTTGTTTGCAGTCAACTACCAATACTTAGGTGGCATGTGGTGCAGGACAGCGAAACATGATGAGTTAACAAAAGACACATAACAGAATATGGTTGATCTCATGAGTATGCAACTGATGTGGTATCTAGAACATTGTTCTAGTGCTCAAGTTGCATATTCTAAGAAGTGATGAGAATTTTATTGAAAATGCAGAGAATTAAAGAAAAAGAGTCCAAAAAGTTGGTAAAAGTGCTAGAAATTATGACCGGAAAAAGTAACATGTTGATGAAAACCATAAGTTACAGAAGTGAATTGCCTATTAACTGGAAAATCTTAGAGCAACCACTAATAAGAAAGTTGAGAGGCTCGACAAGAGAAGAATGCTGCAATAGATTTTGTTGCCAAAATATAAGCCAACAACTGACGGTTTACGAAAGTATTTCATTGCCATTACCTTGATTCCAAGGGGATTAGCAATGCCTCTTAAAAACTCTACATGAGCTCCATCTAATTGCCGGGTACGCTCCCCAACCCAGAGCATGTGAGCAGAGCAATCATAGTAAAGGCCAGAGGTTGAGTCCTTCCTTGTGAGTGATTGCTCCAAGGGTAAAAGCAGGCACTCATGTGATGTCCAGAAGTCAGTTGTTGCCATGATTGGGTGATCAACAGTGATTCCCATAGCTGACATGAATCCTATGGCCTCATCAACCCTGTGAGCCAGTTCCTGGTACCTATTGAGCCATGCAGAAGATTCCAAAGATGAATTTCAACTAAAGTAGTATGAAAATCTTGAATTAAGTTAAACGACTTTTTCTAATATCTAGGGAAGTGTCATTATAAAATTAACTAAACCTCTGTTTCACAATAGTTGACCTCTTGGAAATAAGAATTTGTTTCAAAATAGTTGATGGTTTACATATTTTTACTACACTTTTCCTAAATTTCCCTTTTATCTTAATTCAAGACTAAGAAACAATTAATGCCTCAAACGTTAATGAGAAAAGAATTTGAAGAAACTTCATGTGTGAAGAGAGGGCAAAAATGAAAAATTAGGAGATACTTAATGCACTCCTTGGTTATTGTAATCAAATCTTAAACATCAACTATTGTGAAACGGAGGGAGTATATCTTAATTTAAATTTTCTCTCTCCGTTTTTACAAACCTGTCTCCTTGCTCACTGTTCGCCACAAAGTCAAGATTCCAGTCTGCTACTCTCTGCATTGCAGCATACCCTCCAGTTGCAAATGCCCTAAGAAGGTTAAGAGTTGCTGCAGACTGAGCATAAGCCCTCAACATTCTTTGCGGGTCAGGAGTTCTCGACTCTGCATCAAAAACGTCACCATTAATGTTGTCTCCTTTGTAGCTTGGTAGTGTCACTCCATTTATCTCCTCAAATGCATCCGATCTTGGCTTTGAAAACTGACCCGCCATTCTTCCCACCTATTAAACAAAAATTCTATATCACTCAATTTCATTCTCATCCAATTCATACAAAAAGGGAAATGATGGAAAATTGAAAACAATGTCATGTTGTAACCCTACGTTTTCTTGGATATATATGTAGTGGGAGATACAAATAGGGCTATCAACGGAGCGGATTTTAATCCAATCCCTTAGGATCTCCGTCCACTTAAAGTTGATTTGGATTGAGTAAAAACTATCGACTAACCAGTTAACCTATAACTAAATGGGTCGGATTTGAACTTCGGCAAATACAGTCCGTTTATAATTATTAATTAAATAAATTAATATATATAAATATTTATATACTACTTATTAGAAAAAATAATAAAATATTTTTATAAGAGGGATTAACGTAATATTTATACCCATTTGATGATATGATAATAAGTATACTATAATATATTTGATTATACTCCATCGAATACAATCCTCATCATTTTAGAACATTAACATATATATTAATTACCGGTCATGTAACTTAATTATTTGCTTAGTTTCTTTTTTTTTTTTCTTTTTAAACGGTGAAGATATAAAAGAAGAATGCCTCTTGAATCAAAAGCCTGAACTCTCATTAATTTATGAAATATATTTATAAGTAGAATACTAATTCTTCCACTAAATGTGTCCTCTAATTTTGATCTATTTTGAGATTTTGGCCTTGAAATTTATTTAGAGTTGAATTTTATTAAATTGATGTTTTTAAAATAAATATTTCTTGTAAAATTAATATAATAATTATACAATATATATTATAGATGGAATAATCTGGTTCCTTAATCCGAAATCCAAATCTGAATGGATTTGAATTTGGATGAGTTGTTGACTAATCCAATGGTTAGTGGATAAAATTTGAATCCGTGATGAATTCAGTTAAGCAAATCTGAATTTAGCATGATCCGTCCATTTAAGATGCATTTATAGCTCTAGATACAAATATAAAGTAAAAGGAAGTCTTTACAAATAAATCTTTAAATGTTGATAGGAACAACTAAATTATGTTTCCTACTTTGCTCCAAAACATATTAACTCCAAAATGCAAGACATTCATGACAACTGACGATAGGTACAAAAAAAAAAAAAATAATAAAAAAGAGGAAAGAATTTACCTTGATGATAGGGACTTGACCACCAAACATGAGAACAACACTCATCTGAAGAAGAATCCTAAAAGTGTCACGAATGTTATCAGCACTGAACTCCTTGAAACTCTCAGCACAGTCCCCACCCTGCAACAAGAACGCTTTCCCCTTCGCCGCCTCCGCCAGCCGCTCCTCCAGATGTCTGGCCTCTCCGGCAAAGACAATTGGCGGGAACGTCTCGAGGGTCTTGAGAACTGAGTTGAGATCATCCTCATTTGGGTATTCAGGGAGCTGCAATGCTTTCTTGGATTTCCAGCTGTCAATGGCCCACTTGGGTAATGATTGTTTGGGGGTGCTGCTGCGGTTGTTGAGTGTTTTGGTGGGGTCTGCTGCGGCGTGTACGGCGGATATACGGTGGTGGGGTTTGGGGAGGCGGGAAAAAGTTGGGAGGTGGGTTTGAGAGGGATTGAAGAGGGGGGAGATGGGTCTAGGCTGGATTAGTGGTTTGGTGAACGTGGAGGAAGTGGTTGATAGAGCCATTGTTGTGTGTGTGTGTGTGTGTGTGTGTGTGTGTGTTTTCCACAGTTTTCTTGAATTTGAAGGGAGAGGGGAATGAGAAGTTTTCTTGGTCTATATAAGGTTTTTAATTTGAGTAGGAGATGGGAAGTTGGTGGGAGGGAGGTTTTCTTCTACCCCTGGGTCAAAACGGTATGTTCCTTAGGGTGGAAGGGTAGTTTTGGTATTTTTGCAGTATTCCATGGATTATTGTAATTTAATTTAGTTTTTTTTTTCTGTTCCCTTTTCTTATTTTCTGGGGTTTATACTTAACAGCATTGCATCAAGTAAATTAACTAGGGTTGAGGAAATTAAACCGAAATCATAAACTCGAACTCAAATTCTTCTTCTTTTTGTAGCAACAACGATAAAGACCACTCTTAAATTTGATAAATTAGTTACGAATTTCGCCGCTAATAATTCTCAAAGCGCGCATAATAATAGCTCAAATATAAAAATTATCCAAAAAATAAACATTTAAGTTGCAACACATTGGACGTCTTATTTTTTGGGTTTAGTTTTTGAATTTTTGAAAGTTGGAGAAAAAGAGAGACAAAAAATGGTGGAACAAACGAGAAAAATTGAAAAATTAAAATCAAAATTAAAAAATCTATCGAGCACACGCACCCTCGATGATAGCTTGAGTCTTGTCCCTTTATTTTTAATTCTTTGACATAGAGACCCTGTTCTTACTAATTAACATAATTGTTATATTGTGTGTGCTTTTTCACCCTCTCCATCGATGAATTTAGCAACAGATACATCAGAGACCAGGATGTATGATAGATGGACACCCCTCTTCGGTCATGCGTTAAACTTTTACTTGCTTCATTTCAAAAGCGAAAACCTAAAGGGACTTAAGTGAAACATTTGCAAGACAATTACGGTGAGCCATTAAATGTGCTATAAGATGAAATGAATAGTAAATGGTAAATGTAACTATACATATTGAATTCGTGATGGTAAATGTATCAATACATATCGGATTCGCAATCTTAACATTACATAAATAGAAACAAATACAATGAAATACAAATCCAAACCCTGCAATCCAGCTCAACAACGCCATGATATTCGTAGCTTTCAGTCACGGCACAACGGTAAGCAGTATAAGGTTTGAACCTAAAGCGATCCCATGTTTGGCAGTCCGCAAGATTTGGCTGACAGAGTTGCAGGCCTTATCATCACCAATCGTTACACTTACACCAGTTGAAGAAATGGGAATCTTTGTACTGCTGCTTAGAAGTTCAAGGAAAGCGGTTTGGTATGATTTACAATCCTTCATTTCCTTAATCTTTCTGCAACAATGAAGGACAGCTCAAGTGCTTGAGAAGCATTGAGCCTAGGGTCACAATGTGTGTGGTAGCGGGAGCTCAGGTCGTCGTATGTCACAGTTCGAGACCCACCAACACACTCAGTCACATTCTGCCCTGTCATCTCCAGATGAATCCCTCCAGGGTGGCTCCCTTCTTGCTCGTGAACATCAAAGAAAGCTCGAACCTCCGCCTGTTAAAGACATCCTACTTTCTCAGCATGATCATTCTACAGATTATGAATTTTCAACAATGATGAAATCTCTCATGATAAATTCCCAAGATAATTGCAAACCACGTCATTAAATCATAGAACCATCTTAAGACCATGTTACGGACAGCGGGCCACTAGTTATAGTCACTCGAGTACAAGTGTTCTTTTTTTTTTCCTTCCTTTTTTTCCACGAGCGTTGAAGTGATTGACCAAGATTTCAATGTTTCAACTAAACCATTTGTAGCAGTATAATGATAAAGCTGCAGATGGTATGCTTTTACACTATCATACGTCAGTTAATTATTCTCCTAACCACCACCATTCTTGGAAAGAATATACTACTATAATTTTGATGGTTCAGCCATCAAAACATCTATGTTAATGGAAAGTAATGTGAATGATACTACTACTGGTCCTAAAATAAATGTAATTCTTGTATAAAAAGGTGAATTTTGGAAAGACATTGAATTCTCATGCCAAATGGTTTCTGAAAGTTGATTCTTTAAATTATTCAGGCCATCTTGCAGAGCAAGTGCCAAGCAGGCAAATTGACAAGAGTAAATATGACAACGGAGTCAACAAGAGCAATTTCTTACCAAGATTGAATCGAAGGGGCGTGTTCTGAGACCAGACGGTGCCTTGATAGTATTACCATGCATTGGATCACAAACCCAAGTCACGATCTGACCAGCGCTTCGAACAGCCCTGATTAAAGGGGAAAGCTTGACTCTCATGTTCTCAGCTCCCATTCTTGCAATCACAGTTATCCTTCCAGGTCTGTTATTAGGATTCAGGATATTAACGAGCTTTACTAGCTCATTAGGATCCATCTTCTGGCTCACCTGCAATGATACATGGTTTTATTTAGTTTCCCTTTGCACAAAAATGGAATATAGAACAGAAAATTCAAATGAGCAGGGTTATTACTTTCTTAGTTTCTTATACCACCAATTTTTCCCTAAGAACTACATGTCTGCACATTAAGTTTAATGCATGGATAAACCAGGCAGTAACTTTTTGCTGATGAAAGGATCCTCAAGAGCATCCGACACAGTTTATAGCAAGACTCACTAAGGAAAATGTAACATGTTGATGAAAATCATAAGTTACGGAAGTGTATTGCATATTAACTGGAAAATCTTAGAGCTACCACAAAATAAGAAAGTTAAGAAGCTCGATGAAGGAGAAGTATACTGCAATAGATTTTAAAATTTGGTGCCAATATATAAGATGTCAACAACTGACGGTTTATGAAAGTATTTCTTTGGTATTACCTTGATCCCAAGGGGATTAGCAACGCCTCTTAAAAACTCTACATGAGCTCCATCTAGTTGCCGGGTACGCTCCCCAACCCAGAGCATATGAGCAGAGCAATCATAGTGAAGGCCAGAGGTTGAGTCCTCCCTTGTGAGTGATTGCTCCAAGGGTAAAAGCAAGCACTCGTGTGATATCCAGAAGTCAGTTGTTGCCATGATTGGGTGATTAACAGTGATTCCCAAAGCCGACACGAATCCTAAGGCCTCGTCAACCCTGTGGGCCAGTTCCTGGTACCTATTGAGCCATGCAGAAGATTCCAAAGATGAGTTTCAACTTTTAAGTAGTATGAAAATCTTGAATTTTTTTTAAGTTAAAACGACTTTTTCTAATATCCAGGAAAGTATCACTATAAAATTAACTGCATCTTAATCTTAAATTTCCCTCTCCATTTTTACAAACCTGTCTCCTTGCTTGCTGTTTGCCACAAAGTCAAGATTCCAGTGTGTTACTCTCTCCATTGCAGCATACCCCCCAGTTGCAAATGCCCTAAGAAGGTTAAGAGTTGCTGCGGCCTGAGCATAAGCCCTTAACATTCTTTGAGGGTCAGGAGTTCTTGACTTTGCATCAAAAGCAACACCATTAATGCTGTCTCCTTTGTACTTTGGAAGTTTCACTCCATTTATCTCCTCAAAATAATCCGATCTTGGCTTTGAAAACTGACCCGCCATTCTTCCAACCTATCAAACACAAATTCTATATCACTTAATTTCATTCTCATCCAAATATTCAACGAAAAAGGGCAATAACAGAACATTGAAAACAATGTCATCTCGTAAGCCTATGTTCTCTTGGATCCATTTTTAGTTGGAGATACAAAAATAAAGAAAAAGGAAGTCATGACTAATAAATCTTTAGATGTTGATAGGCACAACTAAATTATGTTTCCTACTTTGCCCCAAACATATTAACTCAAAAAAGCAAAACAATGACGACAACTGAAGAGGCAGCACCGAATTTACGGAGCATTTCTCCGATTTCAATTCAACCATGTTTTCAAAAACAATGAGAAATCACAATCTTTCTCCATTCATATTATACGGAGCAATGATAAGATGTGCATGAATAGGGCTAGTGTTTTTAAGCTAGCATCTAAATGCCTAAAGATTAAAACTTTCTCCCGGTCTATACTCTCAAATTCCAACAGTTAATTTAAGTGCTAAAATTCAAAAGAAAATTGTGATGTCCAATATGTTAATTCCTCCGTCACAAAATGAGTATCTTTATTCCATTTTGCAAATTCAACCAAAGACATCATCAATTTACTATACATTTTTTTTTGTTTTAGATTCTAAAATTTCAATCTTTATAAGAAGATTAAGCAAACTATCAATTACAAAATCTGGAAAATCATCAATTTACAAACACTTAGCAAAATCATTCAAGCGATTCAATTGAACTCGTGAGGAACAAAAAAAATAAATAAATAAAAGAATTTACCTTGATGATTGGGACTTGACCTCCAAACATGAGAACAACACTCATCTGAAGAAGAATCCTAAAAGTGTCACGAATGTTAACAGCACTGAACTCCTTGAAACTCTCAGCACAGTCCCCACCCTGCAACAAGAACGCTTTCCCCTTCGCCGCCTCCGCCAGCCGCTCCTCCAGATGTCTGGCCTCTCCGGCAAAGACAATTGGCGGGAACGTCTCGAGGGTCTTGAGAACTGAGTTGAGATCATCCTCATTTGGGTATTCAGGGAGCTGCAATGCCTTCTTGGATTTCCAGCTGTCAATGGTCCACTTGGGTGGTGGAGGTGGTGATTGTTTGGGGGTGCTGCTGCTGTTGTTGAGGGTTTTATTGGGGTCCGTTGCGGCGTGTACGGCGGATACAGGGTGATGTGGTTTGGGGAGGTGGGTTTGAGAGGGATTGAGGAGGGGGGACAGGGGTCTGCGTTGGATTAGTTGTTTAGTGAACGTGGAGGAAGTGTTTGATAGAGCCATTGTTGTGTGTGTGTGTGTGTGTGTGTGTGTGTGTGTGTGTGTTTTACACAGTTTTATTGTATTTGAAGAAGGGAGGGAATGAAAAGAAGGGTATATATAAGGTTTTTAATTTGAGAAGGAGACCAGAAGTTGGAGGGAGGGAGGTTTCTAAAAGGGTTTTTGATATTTTAGACCCTAAAGTTTTTGTGGGGGTTAAAAATAGGTCTCAATGTTCAAAAAAAATTAATTTGGGTCCTATTGTTTGAAAAATCAATCAATCCAGGTATTTTTTAACGGTTTCGTCAAGAAATTGACGGACATGGACTCACGTGCAAAGCACGTGAGTTTTTCAGGGGCAAATAGGTCATTTCACACTAAAAATATATCACACTCAAGTAAATTTGAGGGTTTAAAGTGAAAACAAAATAAAAAGAAAAAAAAACCCACCCAAACTGCCCCCCCCCCTCTCTCGTCTCCTCCTTCTCTCTCTCTGCTCCTCCCTCTCCTCTCGCCCCAACCACCATAACCACTGCCTACACCCACCATCCACCACTCCTTTCCTCCATCTTCAACTCGCGGCGCCCCCATGCCCCTTTTCCATCTCGCCTCTACCATCAATCGCCACTGCCCAACGCACCACCCTCCATCTTCAACCCATGGCGCCCCCTTCCCCCTTCCCCAAACCCATCTCCCCCGCCTTCTCCAAACCCATCTCCTCCTCCTCCTTCTCCGTCACCTCTCCCTGGACCTAAACCCAGATCTACGATCGCGAGTTGAAACCTAGGAACGAAGGTTGTTGAACCTAGCCCGTACAAATCAAATCTCGCTGGAAACAATGAAGAACGGTCCAAGCGCTTTGCATCCTCTGGATTGGCGGTGGTGGCGATGGCGCCGATCATGGAGACGGCCATGAAAGTGAAGACGAATTCGGCGCAGTTGGGTAGGAGAATCATAATGACGTCG
>JAOWAN010000050.1:1099268-1112764 GCA_028566635.1 Lobelia cardinalis | reverse complement strand
GCCTCTCATTGGTAATTGAAGGAGAGCAAGGCTGAAGGCCGGGCTGGAGTTGGGCAACTCCCGTTCAGCCTCATCCCTTAAAATCTTGTCCCGCAACGGTTTAGCCTCCTTCAGGCTGGGCTGGCACTGTAGGTGAGACGGGGGTAAGACTCCCGTTGTGGATGCCCTAACACATATTTTGCATCAGCAGCAGTACATAATTTTATGATTCAAATACCAAACAGGGTATAAAAAAGAGTGGGTCAGAACTGCCGGAAGCAAAAAAGAAACTTCTCAGGTAGGAGGCTCAGAATAAATTAAAGAATGATAGTGCTGCAGCTTGCAACAGTAGCTTTTACCCTGAACTCAATCGTAATAGAACATGATCATTATTCAAGACAAACTTTAGCAGCCTACTCTTAACATTGTACTTGACAGAATCATAATTACTGAAACAATTGAGAGAATTAGAGACTATACACAGTATATGCAAAATCAAAAATCATTAAAATTTTTAATTTTTTATATAATATGTATGTAAAATTACTAAATTGTTTGTATTTCAATACGGTAATAATAATACTGTGGTAATGGTATTCAGTATCATTACCCTACTAAAAAAATCGGTACGGTACGATAATGGTAGGGCAATTTTTCGGTAGAATTTTTTTGACAATTTTCGGTATGTATGTTAGGACAATCGGTATGATAGGACAATTAGTATTTTTTTTTTCACTCCTACACACATATACATTTTAAATATGTATCATATATATTAATTCAATCCCTTTTATGAAAATAATTTATAATTTAAAAAAATTGTATTATTTCATAATTTATTATTTTTATCATAAAAAAATATTTTTTATTTTTCTTTCGATTTCGATTTCATGATATTCATATTTCGAAATCAACAAATTCATTCAACCTAAATATGCTCATATATATATATATATATATATATATGCACATATATTCTATTCATATAAAATAGCATAAGTAAAAATTATGAAATAATATAAATTTACAAATTATTTTAGAAAGAATGATTGACTTAATGTATATATGCTATGATGTGTAATTAGTTAATTATATAATTATTCTACATTAATTTTTCATACATTAAGTCAATCGTTCTTCCAAAAATAATTCGTATAATCAATTTTCTAGACATTAATATTCTTTTATGATTAAAGTTAAGATATATATAATAAATATTAATATATACACATATATAAATATATTTATAATTAAAAAGTAATAAATATAAATAATATAATAGTTTTAAATGAAAAATTAATTGTTTTCATAAGATGAATTGACTTGATATATATGCTATATATGATACATATTTAATTATATATATGTGTGTGTATGTGTGTTCAACTTTAATATTAAAAGAATTTTTTTATTTCTTTTTTTATTTTTGGTTTGAATATATATTAATTTTTGATTTAAATACACCTAATTTTAAAAGTAATTGTGATTATTATATTTAATTTTTTTATTTATATTATATTTATATAAAAATTATAAATTAATTAAAAAATGAATAAAAGGATAAAATTTGTATAATGGAGGGACAACTGAATTTGACCAAATCTAAGGGTGGGCTGTGCGGTAAGCGAATGACCCCTCCGTCCGGTGCCCCCGCCCTCTCTCTCTAGCTCATCCGGTATCTCTTTCGACTGTTGAAATTCAAACTGAAACACTTGGAAACTGGAAATGGAAGAATTAAGGAAGCTGGAACAAGTACAGAAGACTCTCCAAATGCTGCACTCCAATGGCGTCATTCATTCTTCCGACGCCGACGACTCCAATCGTTTCCTTGCCAATTTCATCCTCCTCTTGGTACTCTCCCTCTCTCCGATTTCTTCACTCATTGTCTAGAAATGCTTGAAATAGAAAAGGAAATTGTTTCAGTTTGATCCGTACCAGTTCTGACATAAACAAGCATTAATCATGCATAAGCGTTAACCAATTGATGTGCCAATACCTTGTCTCACATCTTTAGTCTATAATCCTAGCGGCTCTCTCCCGAAGCTCCATTGTACGAAACTGATTAAACCTGTACTTGTCTAAATTGAACGAATTTGCATGCCTCTACTCTTTCCATCTAAAAAAAAAAAAAAAAAAGTAGTTTCATTGCACCTTGCACGCATTTTAAGGAGAGTGTTATACATACTTGTACCATTCCTAAATTCGAATTAAAATTGTTTTTCTAATGAAAATTATGTTTGAATGGAGAAATAAGGAAGGTGGACTATTTTTTTGGACGCAGGGAGTATATGTTTGTAGGTTAGCACTATAGATCTCTTCCTTCGTTTTTGTAGTTTAGCTTTTGTTGGTTTTATCTTCCTTAATTCATTTGCAACATCACTATCCTAACCCTCAGACTCAGTAGTTCTACGAAATTCTGGATTATCTTCTGTTTCATCACTGTTATTTCGTTCCTCAATGGCTTTGCTTCTCCCATGTTCGTTCAATGGCTCTTCAAAATATGCTTTCCATTAGGTTTGATTTTTTTTTAATATTTGATCATGACTCGTAACGTTCTTCCTTAATAGATTTTACCTAGTTAAATTCCTAGGTCTCCTCTCCCTCAAATGATCAAGTTTACATCTGTTATTTTCTTTATCACCTGTAATTGATATAGAGTTAGTTGGAGGATTGAGATGATTGCACATACTGTGATGTTATTTCAAGTATGTGTGTTCATGTTTATGGTGCTTGGTTGTTGAATCTTCGACATCAATCTTCCTTGTCTCAGGAATCTTTTGTCGGTAAAAATGCTACTTTTGTTCATAGGGCGTTTATGCTATTTGTTCATTTGTATGGAAACTCGCCAATGCCTACAAAAGAGAGAGTAGGAGCTTTCACAAGAACTTGTGTTCAATATTCGTCAAACATTTTTTTTTGAACGTCAGTGCTAATATATTTGTCAAACATATTGCATAGTCTTTACCCAACCTCAACTAACTGGGACAAATGTTGAGTTGAGTCGGGTATATTGCATATTCTCTCTCTTATTTCATTTTATTATATGAATTTGTCTTCTGCCTGCTGATCCTTTTTCTATATGGGAATTTGTCATGCTGAAGATACAACCATGTGGAAAGCTGGACATAAATGGAAAGTGCCGATTGATTTCTGACCATTTTCCTAAGGTTGGTTTAACTTTCTGAACTGTCGTCCTCTTCGGACCTGCATATAATCTTTTGACTGCTCTATACCATTTGGTTGACAGATCTCAGCTACATTTCTTGACGAAGCATTGCTATACCTTTGTGACGAAGGTATGGTGGAGTGAGACCGGGAAGCAAACATCCATTTCATTTATCACTGCCAGTTCTTACTTTGCAAAATCCTCTGTTGGAATGTTTTCTGTTTTCCATTTTCATTGTTTATTCTCAATGGCCTCTTACTTGTATGATAAAAGGACATAATATATTTTCAAAGAATCATAATATATTTTTTGTGTTTCTGGTTTCTTAATGAACTTTGAAGTAATCTCCTTCAAAGAAAAATGATTGAATGACAGCTAAGGAAAGCTCTTGAACAAAGAAAGTAATATGTTTCTAGCTTTCTTGTTGTCCTACTAAGCGCATGTATTTTTGTTGCTCTACACAATCCACAGTTTTATATTACGGAACTTGTTTATTTATAACATACCTTCCTTCAGACCTTACTACCATTATTTGGCAATCCATGAACTTCTGATGTTATTTTCAGTTAACTTGTAGAAACTGTAAATTTTGTTGTAGGCATGGACCAAATTGAAAATCCTCTATCATTTGAGCTGAAGGATGCGGCAATATATTCAGAAGAAATGGCCATGGTCGGGTTTGACTCAATGCAACGAGCAAACTCTACCCTAGAAGATTTTGTAAGTAATAACGCGTCACCATTGTATTATTGCTGACTGTTAGATCATAGAAAACTTTCAGCAAAGAAGTACATCTGTGCACTATATTGGCCGATTATCTCATCTGACTCTGCGAAAGATAAGCATCTAACATTTGTTAATTTACATCTAATCTAACTGTAATTAAGTGAGGATATTAGCTTAACGGTTGAAAGAACGAAGTTATTGTACCGGGGGAGGCCTAGGTCACGGGTTCAGTTTCACAATGATAGCTACTAATTAGTCTCTCTGTGTTATGCGGGTCTGGGGGTTGGGGCATCCTCCGTACCCCCGGTGGGTTTTAGCCTCACAAGTGGGTCCGGTATGGGCAAAAAGAAGTAAAAGAAAGTAATGAAATAGGCTTGATGAGGTGGCGTAGCCATAGAGACTTAATTAGAATAATCCTTTTGGCTCATGCATTCACTGGAATCTTTATACACTCCATCTATAATCTATAATCTATAATCGCACAAATTATTGATACATGATACTCCATAAAATTGCAAAAGAAGTGTTAGGTCTTCTGGTCTCAGATCATTTTCTTATAAGTCCAGAGTAGCCCAATCCAATGAGGTTCACCTCTTTTTCGTTCTGAGAATATGTGGCTGCCCATAGAAAGTTCCACGGTCAAGTGACATGTCGGTGGGATGAGCCCAGGCAACAAGGTGAGGCAGGTTTTTAATTATAAGGAAGTTGAAGTTCATGAGTGAGAGTCTCAAGGTCTGGAATAATAGGTGTTTTGGTGAGATTTGGGAAGAATGAGAGACTCAAGGCCATCTTGGAGACTAATGGGTTTGAAGGGTTTAAGGCCCTTACCGGATGATCTTAGTGCTAGTACAAGTGCTCATAGATATGAGTTTGAGAAAGTCCTGTTGATGGTGGTTAAAAACATCGTGCTTTCTATATTGGTGGTTCATTCTTATTGCTACTACAACATGTTGAGTAAATTGCTTGTGATGGATGATTGTCTATTTACTTACTCTCTTTGTTTACGGGATTGCTGGTGTTGAAAATTTCCAAGATTTCCATTCCTTCGTTAATACAAATTCAGCTTATGTAAGTATTCAAGATGATGCATTGGTTAAGGTTATACACAGCTCCCACTACCTCCATACTATCATGTTTTACAAGTGTTTTCCTAGTTCGAGCTCTTAAGTAGAATATGAGAACCTCAAGTTTTATGTCGGCTAAGGATTCAACTGAAGATTCATTATTTAACTTTGTAGTTGCTAAATGACGCTGCCAACTTAGTAGTAGAGTTGAGAGACGGCTGAACATAGTTTTAGTTTTTTCTGCCACTTGCTTAACTAGGCTAAATTTACTATGACTGGCAAATTTGGCTCTTTGTTGCCTTCCGTGACAACTAACATATACAGTTTATTTCATCGTATCTCCAGTCTCCTTACTCCTCCCGCTTGTTCTTTTACTGCTGTGGTTTTAATATGACGAGCTAGTTTCACTGTTGCATGCCTTGCAGCTTTCTAACCTGCACTTTTCCTGCTTCGTATTTGAGGCTTTTGAATACTACTGACTTTCATGTTGTAAATGTTTTCTATTGTTGTTTGATGTATCAATCTAGTCCCATTCGTTTACCGATTGTCTATTAAATGTTCAGTGTAGATCTTACTTTATGTTTCACGAAATGGATGCTAGCAAGGCACAGTCGATATTCAGATATTTACCAATGCTTTCATTCACAGAAAGTTATATTTATCAGGTAAGATCTTTGACAAGTCTCTCCTGTTTGAATAATTGTAGTGAGACAAACTTAGATCTCCAAAAGAAGTATTTATGCAATTCTCTGTGTCGCAAGCGGGCTATGACATGAAGCATAAATATTTAATTTACCAAGATTATGAGCCTTGTAGGGCTAATAGAAGTTATTATACTTTCTTGCTTCCATTAACATGGTTTGATGGTTTGCAGTGTTATATGTAAATTCTTGCAGGATCATGCATTTCGGATTGCCTTTGATTATCTGTTATCTGTTACTCCATTCTATCATAAAGTGGAAGGGTGTTTTTGAAACTCAGTCCCGCTCTTTTAAATTTCTCAAAACTGCCTTCAAGCTTACGTTGGTGTCCCCTATTGACTTCACGCAAAAAGCATTCGGCTTCACGTGATTTTCCTTTAATACACTAAAGGATTCCACTAATGGTGTCAATTCAATAAGATTAATCATCAACGTTTTCATCTTGGAGACTCTTGTTTTGGGATGCAAGGAGTAATTATTTTTAATTTAATTACGTCACTACCCACTTTCTCCTCTACTCTAAACTTACCTACCTGAAATTTTTTATTTTTTGAAAAATTAATATTTCCTTAAACGTATAAGGATCATAAAATATTAATTTTTTGAAAAATTAATATTTCCTTAGAAGTATAAGAATTATGAAACATTAATGCACAGATGTAATACATGTGCAACAGTTACATGTACTAAAAATGCTTTTGTGGTTTTGTTTTAACAGTTGGATAGTTTTAATGAGAAACTACTGGAAAATCCTATCGGTGGAGGTCTTGATTTTGATGGAGGGTCTTCTTGGGTAACCCTAACATCTTTGAATCTCTCGGTATAATCCATGTAATCAGTAAGTTCACGAAGCTTATTTGATCTTGATTGATGGCAGGGACCAAGCAGAATCTGTATTCTTAGGTTCATGAAATTATTACAAACTGATCCATTTGGACCACTTGCTGTTCTTCTTGAGCACCATGGATTATTGACAGAACGGTCCGAGTTTTGTTCATTTTCCTTTCTTTTGGTAATGTTGTAAGAACGTCCTTGATTTTGTTATTTTGATTTACTTGGTGTTCAGGATAAAAGAAGAGTTTAAATGTGGAGAAGAATATTGGTCTTTAGAAAGAAAGCTCTGTCGTGCACTGAAGAGCAAAGAGGAGGTACTTGAGCAATGAACTAACATCCTGGATTCCTGGTTTCTGTTATATCAATAATTTCCATGCAAAGAGGGGTGTCTATGGTACTGTCCCATAATTATGTATCTTACGTTTTTGCCTACTAATTTAACAAATCCAACATTTTGGAAAGTGTGTCTGAACTGTCCTTGTGGTTAGGAGATAGTAACATCGATGATGAGGGTAATTAGTTTCCCATTATTTGATTGGAAAGAGTAGAACAGAAGGGAAGGAATGCGGACGTGCTTTCCCTGAATGTACCATTAGTTACATCCAAAAAGTAGCAGAAAGGAACACTTTATGTTATGGAAGGGACACGTCTTAATTACCTGTTCTCTAGCAAATAGAACTGATAGCAACACTTTCCTTCCAACTTGATCATCAAAGATTCAAAGAGAAGAAAAAGGATAGCTTCCTTTTTCATGGAGGGCATTGCATCCCTCGTACCAATTACTCCGTCTGAATCTTCATCTAATCATTAGGATTTTTTGAGACATGCATGTTAGAATTTTCAATAAATGCAAGTATATTGGTGACAGTTTCCTCTGTAAAGCAGGAGGAATGTCAATCGTTGTTACCTTATCTAGTTTCGATGGTATGCAATGTAGATTCCAGTTGATATCGTGATGAGGGCAATCCATCTGAAGTCCTTTGATTTTCGAGTTCTAAATCTTCTGCTGTATCAGTTGAGAGGGGAGCAGGTATATTCTTTTTTCTTCATCTGACCGTTACAATCATTCATCCCTGTAAAAGTCTCAATAAAATACTTTTTTTCCATTCTCTTTGGATTGCATTGAGGAGTGGGTTATTATTTCAATACACTTTTAAACTTATCAAAGGCTTCCTTATTAGTATGCATACACCTTACAGGTCATGCAATATACTATGTTGAATGTTCTCATTGACATTGTGTTTTATTTGGAGAAATAATTTTCATCCTTCAGCAATATATTGAAGTTTGTCCGTGTCTTAAATTTTGTGAGCTTAAAAAAAATGCACTTCGATTTAGTCTTGTGGCCTACTTTGAATTTGCTTCTTTTGTAACAACATGGATTAGCTGATCCAAAGTGGTTGAGAATAAGGCTGAGTTGAGTTGTAGTTATAGCAACATGGATGGGATTCTCTTACTTTTTTACACAAGTTATGAAATTAAGTCCTTTGTTTCTTTTGACAATTTTGTTATAACTTGAATATTTCACTAATGCAATATGTTCTCTTTGAAGCGGGGTAAAGGTTAATGAAGCATATATGGAATTCCTATCGATTTCAGAGTTCCTCGTGGAGGTATCTGATGACTTGTAAGTATTTTCTCCTTCCCTGATCTAAATCTTGTTCCACGTTGATATTGGAAACTCTATACTGATGATTTTTGTAAGAAATCACAATAAGATGTAAATTGATGGCTGCTTGTTTTGTGCGGACCTGTTATTTCTTCCCTTTGCACATGGAAAGTATAAGACTTGGTCTTCTGACTAATCTAGTGACATGAGGAGTGCTACAGGTTTGACTATGAGGTGAGCCTATCTATTGTATTACATGGTTTTGTTGCTATAATGCTTCATTAGATAACTAACTGGTCAGGGATTTGTGACAGGATGATGTGTTGGAGAATAATTTTAATATCCTGCGCATGTTTGTTGGGATATATGGAGCTTCAGCGGCACCAACTATGCTGGTAATTATATTTCCGTGTGAGCATTTCTTTTACATACAAAGTTAAGCTAGTTGAAGTCTGAGATTCCTCATCCTCAAAAGAAATCTATATGTCAACCTTTCATGCTCATTAGATAAAAAAATATAAACGTAGTAGAGGATGCTGCATAAAAGTACCCAGTTGGTTGCTTTGGGGGATGAGCTGTTTAGATTTGTTGTTGAGCAACAATTGGACTCCCAAACACTTGTTGTTGACTACCGAATCCTTTTCTGTCAATTTTTACAGTCCAATGACCTCACATTCCTTCATAACTTTTATGTATTCTGGATATCCATGTAGTCTTGGTCTTTCTGTACCCCCAGCTTCGTTGAGATTGATACCATCACATTTCCTAGCAGGTGCATGAAGGGGCCTACGTTGTGTGTGCCCACACCATCTTAACTAATTCTCTCTCATTTTTTCGGCTATAGAAGCATTTCTTACCATCTCCCATATTTATCCATGCTGTTAGCAGGGTGTTTCTTAGTAGCTCAACTTAGTTCCGTTCAAAAGAGGTGGTGTCTGGATTTGTGTATGGGTACCATTGCAGCTTTGATTCCTAAAATCTAATACACTTCAATTTACCCTCTTTAGTTTGTTAAAATTGTGCTCTACCCAATAGCATTCATCTCCTTGTTTAAATTTAGCATCTTCAGTTTTCCAACTTCTAAACTTGTACGTGTGCAAAACAAAATAATGGAATTGCTCCTTCATTTAACGGGCTATGGTTTAAACATTTTGTCGGATTATAATTTGCCTAATGTTGAAGCCTGTTACTCTGAAGCTCTCCATTTTGAATACTAATGTATTGTGATTGCCTCACTTTTGGTTTTGATTTTAGACTGAAATGACTTTTTTCCTTAGGCTAAATCAATAACCAATGCTGAAGAGAAGTATGACTGCTTACTTAAAGCTTTGGATCCTAAGCTGTCCCTCAATTATCAGAAAAGATGTGAAGAAGCCACTAGAGAAGGTTAGTAAGCCTTGTCCAACTAGCTGTAATCAGGTACTACATTTTATCGTACTTATTTTTCATGATGCTATTGGCCTTTGTTCTTTGACGTTTACAGGTGGGAAGATATGTGGTCCTCCTCTGGGTACATGGAATATACCATCTGTAATTGAAGATGAAGATTTATACAGATCTGAGGTTTTAAAGCTAGCACTTTGACCTTGGAGCTGAAATTATGCTGAATGAATCCAGGTACAAAACCCAATTTTATATGTGACAGATTTTTAATTGTCATGTCAAGCTGATATTAGAGCCATGTGAACTTTTTTCTATGGATGTGTCCAGGAGCTCACAACTTGTGTCTGGTGGTGGGAGGGGGGAACTTGAAAGCATTTTTTCTCCCCTAGAAAATTTGTTTTTTTAAGTGAACTTGTTAATGTGTAGTCATCAATATTGTTAGACTTCCGGTGCTTGTTTTTCACAACAGATTGAGCTTAATAAGACTAGAATTGGTTTATATATACACACGCACAAAACATAAAAATAGTACATTAATGAAAATTATGTGAATCCTTTTGAAGTATTGAATTTCAAACTTCAGACCTTTTTCGAGTGGAATTAAACGTTCACTCTTGGACATATTTCATGTGGATCCACTACATAAAGTCGTTCTCTAAGATATTCGGAAGATTAATGTCTGTTGTGTGTGTGTGGGGGGGGGGGGGGAGGGGGTATACATATAGAGGTCAACAAGAATAAAAAGTTGGTGCGTACAATTTAATGATCAATCACAATCTTTGAGAAATGAGAAATGAAAAATGAAAAATCTTGGAGATTCCATGACATTAGTATAATCTACTGTATATATTTCCAAAGAACTCTAAATAACAAAGTGAAAAAGGGTGGTGCCGGTGGGTGGTCATGCTGCATGTGAGGTGTGGTCCTTACTCCTTAGTAGCAGTACTCACCCCACCAGTACTACTGCTGCTAGCTGCCCCCATACAACCATCAACTTAAATAATTCAACCCTTTTACACGTACTGCATCTCTCAACAGTCAATTCTCAAAGTTTGTTTTGTTTGACATTATATTCCATCTCATTAAACTGTACTCATGGACCGGGACGAGTATGTTGTTCCTCCCAAAACGAGTGTCAAGTTAGATGCATTTAAGATTTTGAAACGCATGGGGCTGGCATATAACAGCATGCAATATTACAGATTATACGGTATAATTTATACCGGGCAACATCTAAACTGGGCACGGATGGCTTAGGGAACATAAATATTGTAAATGGTACACCCGAAAAGTTGATATATATATATATATATATATATATTCATCTTTTAATCACGCACAGACATTAGTTGCGCGGCAAGTCAAGATATCGACGTAACTACTACAATAGACTCGTGGTCATGACTTCCCCCCAATCGGCAAATTATAATATTCTTCTTAATGCAAATAGATCTAGTGGTAAAACTATATATATGCATAGAACAATAACAACAAATAAAAGAGTCCTGGCAATTGCATCCAATTGTGACAAACGTACCCAAATACAAAATATTCTTTTCTCTTGCATGATATTGTTCATCAATACATATAGAAAGAGAAAGCACCAACATTGTCCAACAGAGAGAGAGAGAGAGAGAGAGAGAGAGAGAGAGAGAGAGAGAGAGAGAGAGATGTGATGATGGACAATGTTGTGTAGTGTTAGGAGTGGACGTAGTGAAGCGATGTGGTAATAATATGTATCTAGTACTCTTACATATGCCATTGATACAGTTAGCTTTTGCTTTTATTGATATGATATGCTTTGATTTGATATTTATCTGGGGATACAAATGAAAATAAAATAAAATATTCACTGAGGAATCAGAGTGTGGCCATGCCATGCAATTATTTTTTCTTCTGTGGAGCTTCAAACAGCAATAAAGCTGACTACCTTTCCTTCCTCTTATCGTTTCCATTGCTGCAAATAACATGTTACCTAGGCTTACCTTTATTACTGTCCACAACTTTTCATGGCTAATGAATCCTCGGCCGTTGATTTCTTATGGGTAGCGATCCATTTTAGCGATGAATGGGTTTGTACTCAAAATGACTTTTTATCTTGTGCACAAAGTTCCCCAAGCCAAATGGTATTTGGACTCGGTTATATACTTACCATGTGATTTGAAAAATACCTCACATTTCGTCCTCCTTTCGTCTCAAAATGAGTGTCACTAATGACCCTAGATCTCATTTTGGGACGGAAGTAATATTTTCCTTGGATCCAATACTTTTTAGAGGTTAATTTGTATCATATTAGGATCTCAAACTTAATCCATTAAAGCAATCTAGGATCCAAATACGGTATCTGATTTAATCGAACAAGCTTCTTTCTATTTGTAAACGCTTCTTTCTATTTGTAATCCTAGCGTCGCTCATGTTCACTCTCTCCTAATTATGTGGCGATGTATGAATAAAGTGAAAATACGTGATTTACATTAGTAACTTATTAGCGAACATTATGATAGAACATGTTTAAGTAAATTGAAGATTTAGGATTCTAAAAGGTGTAAAAGTGAGATGAACTTCATATCTTGAAAAAGCCAAAAGCTAGCGAATTAAATCATTCTAAATGTGATTTAGCAAAGACGAAATCAAATTGTGCCTGATGTGTCACCAACCAGCAAGCCACCAATGAGTAGGATAATAAACTTGTGTATATTGAGCTTTGGATTGAGAACTTGATATATCATGATGTGATATCAGCAGTTGGTATACAGTGTGCCTAGGCACACGACGTGCTAGGTGCGCACAAATGCACATAAATATAATAAATTATGTACATAGTGTGATATAAAATACACATAAAGTTTTTCATTTGTCTCTTTCGTCCGGCCCCACAATTTTATACGTATCTCTACCGTACATTTTCATCTGCATCATTTATATCATCTCATATCAATAAATATCGATTTCTCAATCTAAACCTTAGTGGCTTCCATTTGAATGGTAATCATTTTCATTTATCATAGATTTTCATTATGCTAATCATTTTCCTCAATTTTTAGGCTAATATTTTTCCTTAAATGTTATGTTTAATTGATACTTCTCTTGGCACTCGATTTAACCAAATTTCCTAACCCTTTTTTGAGTAGGTTTGTTGACTGAGGTGAGTAGCCTGTTCAATTTCATACCTGTCCAATTTCATATTGGTTAGACAGACCCAGACTCGTACGAGAACACTACTTGTACCAAGTTTCAAAATATAGAAGGACCACAGAGTCAGAAAGGTCCATTTCTTTTTATTAATTGCTACATTTATGAAATTTAAGGAAAAATAATACTGTTTTGGGCATGTAGACGACTTATTTCATCAATTTTAACCTACTTTCATTTAATAGAATAAATTTGTGGTATGATATTGTTCTGTATTTTTCTATGCAATACGTACAACCTTGTCTATTCCAAACTAATTATTCATTTTTTTTAATTTGTAAAAATTAAGAAAGTTGATAAATAAACAATAGGGATTCACACTAGTACCATATTTTGGGTGAATAAAGTTCCTGAATGGTTTGATGCTAAACAGGTAGTAGCGGGCTACATATAAATCATACGAAACTTCTCATCAATGTGGGGTGTTACGGCCTTACAGGTATATTATAGCATTATAAGTGGATGATGAAATAGGATAGGGGCGAAATACCCCATTATGCCACTGACATTTGACCCAGTAGGCAATAATGCTACTTTGCTTTAATTTGATATCGAACGTTTTAAATTGTTCCAATTATACCATTAAATTCAATTTGACCTAATTTAATGATCAATTATCCTACTTGAATCTTAGGTGGATCGTACATGGACATAACATTGGGAAAAAGAGTTAAATGACAATATTACCTCGTCATTACTCAAAGCCACCACCACCACCATTTCCACCATCCCACCATCGCCATTCTGCCCCCACCATCGTCATTTTGCCACCACCACCTTTACCACCCCACCACCACCATTCCCACCACCCCATCAAACCCATAACCAAACCACACCACACC
>JAOWAN010000050.1:1081150-1095352 GCA_028566635.1 Lobelia cardinalis | reverse complement strand
TTTCCATATCAAATATCAAATATCAAATATCAAACTCAAATATCGCACAATATCGAATTCCTGATCTGACCGTAATTTTATTTTGGGCATTATGTAGGGATATGACTACACGTCGGGCGTATGGCAATTCCAAGCACACGGGTACGTGCCATGTGGGACATCCGGTGTGTGCCTGATGCAGGTTTTCGGATCGACCCCTCCTCAGGCCACAACTTTTATGCTACGAACGTACAACGGTTCGCTCACCTACTACAAGACTCCGGTCATCATCCCCAACATCTACAACCGATGGTTCAAGCTGAACGTTATACACGATGCAGATGCCAAAACCGTTAAAGTCTACATTGATGGGGTTCTCAAGTTCGAAGCCGCCGGCCGAGGTGGTGGCGCCTCTCATTATTTCAAGTGTGGTGTTTATGCGCAGAATGACGACACTTTCTACATGGAATCTCGCTGGAAGGACATCAAGATATTTAGGAAACAATATTATTATTAGTGGGTTTATTGTGTTCTTATAAATTGCATGCTTTCTGTTTAATTTGAAGTTTGAACCAATAAATAATTAAAGAGAGCTAGGTACATGTGAAGTGATGCAGTTAAGTGTGGTTTCCCCAACTTTATTTCCATTGATGATCGAATTAGAAATATTGATGGAAAAGCTTCCATATGAAATGGTAATTATTGAAAATTATAAATAATTTAACGGCTGTTTATGAATTTGAAGAAAGTTTGAAAAATTGAATATATCTTTTTGACACATTACCAAAAGGAAAATGTTAAATATGTAGAAAATATTGTTGGAATTTTATAAAATAGATGGCAATGTTAAAGGAAGAAATGAGTTCATAAATATCAATTAGGATCAATTTCCTATATTGAGGATTAAAGAAATGTCCGAAAATGTCGAAAAACAATGCGTCGATTTGGTGCAGAACGCTATACAATTTTCTGAGCGCTATAGCGGAATTTGTCTGAGCCTGGGATAATTTTGGACGTGGAAATTTCGCTATTAGCGGAAAATACCGCTATAGCGAAAATTTCCTCTATAGCGGTTTTTTTCACTATAGCGAAGTTGACAACGGTCATAAATTTGAAAAGGCAAAAGATATGTCGTTTGAGAAAAACTGCCATAGCGGTTTTTGGAGCGCTATAGCGAAAATTTCTGCTATAGCGGTCCAGAGCGCTATAGCGGTATTTTCTGGAAATTTGAATTTCAATGGTTGTGTATTTTGATTGCAACTATTTGGAAGGGTATGTCAGGGCTTATATAAAGGGTGTTCCTGCAGTATTCTAGGACACTTGAACTCTCTCATACTCTACAACTCTCTTTAATTCTTAAGGAAGAATTTCGATATTTGTTGATCGTCATTCTTCGGGTGCTAATCTAATCCTAGAAGTGGAACGCCGTATACCTGACAGCAAATAGTGAGGACGTTTATCACTTTAAGGACAGTGCTTATACACGATAGTTGCACGTATTTCCATCTTCAATTCCCAAGTTCGAAACCGCTTATATAGCAATATTAAAGTGATAAAACTATTGAAGGTGGCAGCCCGTGCCGAAAGTACGTTCCAAGTCATTGATCAAAATGCGGTGAAGCTCGAGAAGTTCGATGGAACTAACTATTACCGTTGGAAGGACAAAATGATTTTCATGTTGACGGCTCTTCACGTTGCATATCTGCTCATTCCAACCTTACGAGATCTCCCCGAGCCGACACCCGAAGACACACAGGCTATGATCGATGCTCGAGAGAAGCGTCGAGAAGATGAAGTGATATGTCGAGGAGATATCTTAAATGATATCTCAAACCGTATTTATGATCTCTTCACACACGTGCAGTCCCCTCAAGAGATTTGGTTTGCTTTGGAGACAAAGTATAGCGCCCAAAAGAAAGGGACAGATAAGTTTCTAATTACTAAATTTTTTGATTTCAAAATCAATGATACTCTGTCTATTATAGATCAAGTCCATGACTTTGCTGCATTGATATCCAAACTCAAGGAGTATAAGGTCGAAATCCCTGAGTCATTGCATGTTGGCGCGATAATCGCAAAATTATTGCCAATATGGAATAACTACAAAAAGAAAATGTTTCAATCAAATGAGGAATTTACTTTGGAACGATTTGAGGAACACCTCCGTATAGAAGAAGAGTCTTGAAATAGTGTCAAAGGCACTTGGAATCAAACGTCTCCAAAGTAAATTTGGTCAATGAAATGAAACCAAGGGATGGAGGCAAGGAACACTCCGGTGAGTCAAGCAACTCTGGAGAGAACAAGAGAAATTTTGACAACATATCGGACCCAAACACAACGACTAACAAGTTTTCCAAGACTTGTTATCATTGTGGGAAGAGAAGGGCCATATGAAGAAAGATTGCCGGTTCTTCAAGAAGACAAAGAAGGAGAAGACAAATATGGTTGAAACCATGGATACCATTGTTGCTATGGTGACGGAAGTTAACATGGCGGCGGTGACGGAGACTCCTTCTTGATGGTATGATTCCGGGGCTACTGTCCATGTGTGCAACGACAAAGCTCTTTTCAAGACTTTGGAAGATGCCGGTGAAGGACAACAAGTCATGATGGAAAACAGCCAAACGACCAATGTTCTTGGAAAGGGTAAGGTGGAAATCTTCTTTACTTCCGGCAAGAAACTCTTGTTGACCAACGTCTTGTATGTGCCGAAAATGAGGAAGAATCTTGTATCGGCTACTCTTTTGAGTAAGAAAGGCATTAAGACAATCATTGAGTTGGATAAAGTTGTATTCTCTGTCAATGGTGTCTTTGTAGGCAAAGGATATTGTTGTGACAATATCTTCAAATTATCTATTAATGAAAAGAATCATTCTGCTTATATTGTTGGTTCTTTACTTTTTATTTATGGCATAGTAGAATAGCACATGTTAACTATGGCTATGTGGATTACATGTCAAAGAATGGTATAATTGCTTGTAGTAAATCAACCAATGAAATGTGTGAAATTTGCATCCAAGCAAAGATAACGAAAAAGCCATTTCCTTCTATCGAAAGAACATCTAATTTCCTAGATTTGATTCATTCGGATATATGCAAATTAAATGGTCTTTTGACTAGAGGTGGAAATAGGTATTTTATTACCTTCATTGAAGATAATACTAGATTCACATATGTTTATTTGATGAAATCTAAAGATCAAGCTTTTGACATGTTTATGTGCTATAAATCGAAAGTTGAAAATCAAAAGGAAAAGAAGGTCAAAGTCTTGAGAAGCGATAGAGGTGGTGAATACTTTCCTGCGGACTTCAATTCCTTTTGTGAGACTAACAGTATTATACACGAAAAAAGTGCACCATATACCCCACAACAAAACGGTATAGCTGGAAGGAAAAATAGAACACTAGTTGACATGGTAAATGCTTTATTATTAAATGCTAACCTCCCTAACAACTTATGGGGCGAAGCATTGCTAACCGCGTGTCATGTTAATAATAGAATACCTTCTAAAAGATTTAAAGTCTCTCCATATGAATTATGGAAGGGAAGGAAACCAAACCTAAGTTATCTTAGAGTTTGAGGATGTATTGCCTATTATCGAGTACCGGATCCTAAGAGAACTAAATTGGGACCAAGGGCTCTAAAAAGTGTGTTTGTGGGATATGCTCAACATTCTAAAGCATATCGATTGTTGAATCTCGAATCCAATGTTATAGTAGAATCAAGGGACGTTGATTTTATTGAAAATAAATTTGTTAACGATTCTACTAACGATACACAAACACAGGAAGTCGTTCCAAATGCAAATAAAAGGAAAGCTCTTGATATCCCTAGTGAACCTTGTAGAACTCAAAGAGCGAGAAAGGATAATCATTTGGATTTCGACTTTATTGATTCTCAATCTATCATATTCCTAGTTGAAGGTGATAGGAATATTGTGACTTTTAAACTACCCATGGTTTTAAACATCGAAAAGGACCCAAAGTCTTATAAAGAAGCTATGGCTTCTAGAGATGTAGCATTTTGGAAAGAAGCAATCAATGATGAGATGGACTCCATTTTATCTAATAACACTTGAGTGTTAGTTGACTTGCCTCCTGGTTCAAAAGCATTGGGTTGTAGATGGGTGTTTAGAAGAAAACACAACACCGAGGGAATCATTCAAACGTTTAGGGCAAGGCTTGTCATCCGTGGGGATAGACAAAAGGAAGATATTGATCACTTTGACACGTATGCACCTGTCGCTAGGATTATTTCTATTAGAGTATTATTTGCTCTTGCTTCTATATATCATTTGTGTGTACATCAAATGGATGTGAAGACTGCCTTTTTAAATGGTGACTTGAAAGAAGAAGTATAAATGCAACAACCGGAGGGATTCATTATGCTGGAAAATGAAAGTAAAGTGTGCAAGTTAGTTAAGTCCTTTTATGGACTAAAACAAGCACCCAAACAATGATATAAAAGTTTTATTCTGTAATATTGTCCCATGGTTTTAAGCATAATACATCAGACAAATGCATATATTCTAAGTTTACTAAAGAATATGGTGTGATAGTTTGTTTATATGTCGATCATATGATTTTTTTTTGGGATAAATATGAAAGGAGTGAACGAAACAAAGAAGTCTTTTTCATCAAGTTTTCAAATGAAAGATATTGGTGAAGTGGATACTATCTTGGGAATTAAAGTTCACAAGAAAAATGGAGGTTTTTCTTTTTGTCAATCTCATTATGTTGAGAAGATTATAAATCAATATCAATATTTGGGAATAAGAGAGGCTAATACCCCATTTGATAGTTCACTCAAATTGAGGAAAAATTTCGGGAGAGCAATCGCTCAATTATCTTATGCTATAGTGATTGGTAGCCTTATGTGTGCTATGCATTGCACTAGGCCGGATATTTCGTTTGCCGTTTGCAAGCTTTCAAGGTACACCTCTAATCCAGGTGTGGATCATTGGAAAGCGGTTGCAAGAATCCTTGGATATCTCAAACGAACTTTGAGATTATGATTGACTTATGAGGGTTATCCGGCAGTATTAGAGGGCTTCTCTGCTACTAGTTAGATAACAAGTGTTAGTGACAACAAGTCAACAAGTCAAGTGTTTCTTGGGCTTCAAAGAAACAGACGTGTATTATGCATTCCACAATGGAATCGGAGTTTATTGCACTAGCAGCCGCGGGAAAGGAAGGAGAATAGCAGAGAAACATGTTATTGGAAATAGAGTTGTGGCCACAACCAATGCCTGCCATTTTCTTACACTGCGATAGTGAAGCTACGTTGTCTAGGGCCTTTAACAAGGTGTACAATGGAAAATCTAGACATATTAGCTTGAGACATGATTATATCCGGGAATTGATAAACGACGGCATTATTACTATTTTGTACGTAAGAACGAGTAATAATTTGGCCGATCCGTTTACAAAAGGACTTGCTAAGGAATTAATAAGCAAGACATCTTACGAGATAGGATTAAGATCCTGTTAGAGAGTCACCGATTATGGAAACCCAACTTCTCCTTGGATGGCCTCCACTTAGAAGTTCAATGGGTAAGAATAAATTATCGATAAGTGGCTGAAAAGTACTATAATCCGGTTTTGAGATGTACTTAGTTTTGGAGGATGCATTTGAAATGCTTAATGAGTTTTTAAGCTACATAATATGATCAAATTTATTTGATGCTTAAAAGGATACTCACCTATATAAACATAGAGAGTGGTGCCGCTCTATATCAAAGATTTAAGGGTTAGTCTTTGGAAATGTTTATGAAACCTAGGAGGAGGTTAATGAATTTTAGAGAAGTTAGAAGGTTACGTGTTTAATGCTTCCGATTTTAACACATGAAATGGAGGTCCACTCGCTCTAGACACCTATCATTTCGTTTGAACTTTGAAGTACTTAAACAAGAGGAAGATTAAAATCGAAAGATATGTTTCTTGATACGTAATCTAAAAGGCTTTAACATTGTCATCTAAGTGGGGAATTGTTCAAATTTTATAAAATAGATGGCAATATTAAAGGAAGAAATGAGTTCATAAATATCAATTAGGATCAATATCATATATTGAGGATTAAAGAAATGTCCGAAAATGTCGAAAAACAATGGGTCGATTTGGTGCAGAACGCTATAGCACTTTCTGAGCGCTATAGCGGAATTTGTCTGAGCTTGGGATAATTTTGGATGTGGAAATTTCGCTATTAGCGGAAAATACCGCTATAGCGAAAATTTCCGCTATAGCGAAGTCGGCAAACGGTCATAAATTTGAAAAGGGAAAAGACATGTCGTTTGAGAAAAACTGCCATAGCGGTTTTTGGAGCGCTATAGCGGTCCAGAGCGCTATAGTAGTATTTTCTGGAAATTTGAATTTCAATGGTTGTGTCTTTTGATTACAACCATTTGGAAGGGTATGTCAGGGCCTATATAAAGGGTGTTCCTTCAGTATTCTAGGACACTTGAACTCTTTCATTTCTACTCTCTCATACTCTACAACTCTCTTTAATTCTTAAGGAAGAATTTCGATATTTGCTGATCGTCATTGTTCGGGTGTTAATCTAATCCTAAAAGTGGAACGCCGTGTACCTGACAGCAAATAGTGGAGGCGTTTATCACTTTAAGGACAGTGTTTATACACGAGATTTGAACGTATTTCCATCTTCAATTCCCAAGTTCGAAACCGCTTATATAGCAAATATCAATAACAAAATGCATTAAAGTATTGTACGTTGATTGTAACGCACAACACTTCAAGACATTCTCTTGATTTAATGTTGATATTTTCTATATACGTAACTTACTCTTACGAGAATAAATTTGTGAAAAAGTTAGTTTGGAATAAGGTATTAACCAGATAAACTGTTGGAAAAAAAACAAAAAGGAATTAATAAAACTATTTTCTATATATTTGATGAGTCCAAGACTGCTCTCTAGCTCAATAGGTCCAGATAAAGCATAGCCTAACTGGCGAGGCCAACAAGGGAAGGTCATTTGAGCACTTGGGCCCAAAAAGTAAGTTGCGGCCTGCGACCTACCCTACGAGCGGCTAAGCTGATCGCCTTCACGTCCCCTATTCTGCTCGCCTTGCTAGCTACTCGTCAAGCATGACCACTATGTTACCGAAAGAGAACTTATGGGCGGCCATGCTTTTGACTCGCTCGTTTATGGAAGCCCATGATCCCATTCACGTGACCGAAGCTCCTTGGACTTCTCTAACCTCCAGAGACTTTATTCTTCCACCTCATTCAGGGGAGAGCCCACGTCATCAACAATCCCTCATATGTAGGAGAAAGTGGTTTAGTACAAACCGCTATCCTTGCCACCTCACGACTCCATGATTATCGGCAAGATCTCATCCATAATCAACTATAAATACTTCTCATCACCACCTAACTAAAGGTAACTAATCTCTACACTACCGAATTGCTGCCAAATTGCACACACACACTATGATTTATATCACTCGTAAGCAAGCCTCTTTACGCTCCTCAAAGCACGACATTTTTCCGACGAAATTCTTATCCTCATGTCAGAGCGTTCGGGCAAGGTGAAAACCTTGCTCCTCACGTTAGGTGTCTCGCTGTTTTGCAGATTACAAACCTTCAAACACACGACATTACTGGATTGGATCCTTGATATAGCCAAACTCCGTGCGACATGTAGATCGTGAAAAACCTAGGCACGATCAATATTAAAAAAAAAAACAAATAATGTTACTAAAATATATAATATTTTATAAACAATTTCACTAGTGTAATTTAGTTCATTATTTACTCATTCACGCACAAACATTGAACATACAATTTTACACACAATTTATAACAACACGCAAATCGACACATACTCTCCACAAATGCTTCTCACCCATAATATATAATCTCACACTTTTCTACGAAAATTAGTAGTAACATTTTCTATAAAAATGTAGCAATATTTAATAAAAATATTTAAATTATTACTCTTTTGTAAATGTTATTTTAATTAAAATTTTCTGATTTTGTGTCCTTAAACACAACATTTTCTAGTAATTTATTAAATATTACTCCCTCCGGTTCAAAATAGTTGACCTCTTGGGAACAAAATTTTGTTTCAAAATAGTTGATGTTTAAGGTAATTTTTCTGCAATATTCCTAAATTACCCTTCTGCTGCTTGGCTCTTCAACTTCCATGCTCCATTACTCCAACATAAATTTTTCTTTCCAATAAAAAGCTTTTATGTTAGAGGGGGGTAAAAATGGAAATATAATACATAATAAATGATTTTCTTGGTTTGTGGATTGAAACTTTAAAAATCAACTATTTTGAACAGGAGGGAGTAGCTATTTAACCCTTCTATTGACACAAAATTTGATGAAATTGGGATGGAGGGAGTAAAAGAATCATGGACCACAAAATTCAACTCCAAATCTCAAACCCCTTCAACTTCAACGCAGCCACCCGATTCAATCCCGCGCCAAAGCTCTCCCTGTACATACAATAACACACACACACACACACACACACAAAAACACGCACTGATAATGGCTTCCTGCAGCACAATGCTCCTCTCCCCTCCTCCCAACCACCCTTCCCTCTCTTCCCTCCACTCAACTCTCCGCCTCTCTCCTCCCCTCCGCCTCCCCCAGTTCTCACTATCCTCCACAATACGGCGACGTCTCTCAGTTTCAGCGTCCGCAGCATCGCCTTCGAGAACACTGGAAGCACTGATATTCGATTGCGACGGAGTGATCCTCGAATCCGAAGACTTGCACCGGCGGGCCTACAACGACGCCTTCTCTCACTTCAATGTCCGTTGCAGTTCTGATTCGCCACTTAATTGGGATGTTTCCTTCTACGACGTCCTCCAGAACCGTATCGGCGGCGGTAAACCTAAAATGCGGTGGTACGTGTCTCTACATTGATAATTATCAAATTGCTTGATTTTACGGTTTTATTGATCGTTTTGATTTTTCAATTAGGTATTTTAAGGAGCATGGTTGGCCTTCTTCAACAATCTTTGATACGCCTCCGGAGGATGATGTTTCTAGGGCAACATTAATTGACACTCTTCAGGTATGATTGGGGTATATACATATATCTATCGTGTATGTATGTATATATAATTTTATACTGTATGTATTTGATACTTGGCAGTTATTTGTTTTTTTTAATAGCTGATCAGACCATTTCTTAGTGAAATTTGATACAAATTGATTCGAGGTTTCAAAGCATAAACTTTCTCAACTCGTAGGGTTTTTTAATTATACATTGAATACTTGATAACAACTCAACTCAGCTTCGCTTTTAGTTCCAATCATTTGGGCTCCGCAACATGAATCATTCAAAAAATAAATAAAATGAATCATATCCATATGGTGAGAGGCACAATGGTGACACAGACCACACTAGTTAATGTAGGGAGATTTACTAATTCCATAATTAAATCTAACAACCCAGAATCTGTAATCATCATATCAAATTATCAAGAATTGAATCCTAAACAGAAATGTATCATAATTCATGACTAAATTGGTCTTTGAGTTACAGCTTCCAATTGATAGCGTAATAAACTTGAATGCTATCAGACATATGGGAAATTTGAAAGCGTATTCAGAATATCCAGAATACGCTTTCTCTATGTCAAGAAAAATCATGTGTAAATCCTTTTTTCCTTTCTCTATTGCCTTCAATCAATTAACTTAATAGGTAGATAACTCCCATCATCGACTTTCTTTTCACAAAACCAAACTGATCAGAAATTTAACCTACAAAATCATGTTTGGGTAGTATTTCCGCTTCTAAGTATCCCTTTAACTAATTCATCTTAATCCTCCAAAATTAGTCTTTCGTACGTTGGTCTAGTCCCACTTGAATTGCATCAGTACTTATTACCTTAATATATATTCCCCTACAACAAATGTTATAAATTCAATTCTATCTCCGTTTCTGCTAACGAGTTAGAACATGTTTTAGATTCTTATCTACAATTGTGCCAATCACATTCTCGGTCTTTCTCTTCCACATAGAATATCCTAAAATATGAGTTTGCTAACTCTCTAGCCTTCTTCCCTACCCAATTTATTTGTCCTTGACATGCTATTTAAATTATTTCTCATTATGGTATCTACTAACTCCATCATTCCTGTCCCAAGAAAACCAAGTGGTATATGCCTTCCCTCGCACTTCAAATTGCCTCTAGCCTATTTGATGCACCTTGAGACAAGTGCAACGAGCACCTTACTGATTACCAATCACACCCGGACATAGATGTGATGTAGTTTGCTCTTACTAACATCATGAGGCAGCTGCAACAAGTCACGTAAATTGGACGGCTTCCTAGAATCTATGCAAAATTATTTGAATTCATGTTTTAGGGTGATCTATTAAAGTTTTGCGCTTGTTGTCAGGCTACCTAATGCAACCATACTCCTTTGACCGGGTGTGGGACTGGTTTTGTAAGGGTGATTCTCTTAAAACAAAATGTTCGTGTATCAATTTGAAAAGTAACTAAGTTGACTTTGAAAATATTTTAAAAAATTGAAGTGATTTGCAGGTTTACAATGTTAGTCCCACTACGAAGAGTAATATAATTATATAAGAATATTTTAGTGCTGGCGGAGGACCAAAGTTAATGTGGACAGTGATAACAAATAATGATTTGAAGAAATGGGGTTTTTGCATGTGATGACCTGGAATTGGACCAAACTTAATAAAATGGCAAAATGGGGTTCATGAAAGTTTTGACCTCTTTATATGCTAGCTACATTGGATTTTATGATATCATTGAACCCTGGCCGATTTAACCAAAATTTTAGTGATTAGTGGCAAGTTCTTAAGTAAGGTCATGGGGCAGGAGGCCAAGATATTTTTCTGAAGTGAATGGATTTTATTTCAACATTAAGGTAAAAGTATAATTTTGTTGAAGCTGCTGAGAAGTTGCTCAAGGTAGAAGTTGAACAGTTTGAGGCTGGTGCATATATTTAGGATGATGAAACAATGATATAGAACTAGATAGAAATAATATTGGATATCAAAAGATTTGAATGCTTATTAGAGGGTTAAGTTTACAGTTGTAGATCTGTTAACAGATGCAACAATCGGAAGGAAGCACTGTTGTACACGACTGTTTTTAAATAACCCAATTTGTGGGTGCAAAATAACCTCCCATCCTTACAAAACTTCTGTCATTCGTGTTGTCCTGTACTGTGAGCGAAATGTAGCGACTAGGCACTCCCTCTGCTTTGATTATCCACAATAATTATGAATCTCTTTCATTTTGGATATTTTGGACATCCTCTAGGCACTTCATGTAGCCGCTAGGCACTCCATCTGCTTGGACTATCTATCCCTTATAAATATACTTCATAACAGCTTGATTTACATTCTAGACCGTCCTTTTAAACCTTAAACTTTTAGAAGAGTTGTTATCTTTAGATTGTCTCCCCGCTCCGTTTGCTCAAGGTCTTTGATCTGAGTTTCAATTTGCAGTTGTTTCCCCAAATATTGTTAGCGCACAAGTCAGCATCCTGTTTGGTTTTGTGATGCAACTAGCAATTTTAGTAAAGGAACATTTGATCTGCAGTCTTACTTGTGTGTTTTTTTTAAAAATTATTTTCGTACTGTGCTTAGGATTGGAAGACTGAAAGGTACAAGGAAATAATCAAATCTGGAACTGTAAGCAAGGATTTCTATTTTGCAAAATTTGAATATTTATGTTGTTTTACTATTTCAGTTCAGTGACAGATCATTTCACTAAATAATATGGGCGACACGGGTTGTACGCTTTTGGGCAGGTCGAGCCGAGACCGGGAGTCTTGAGGTTGATGGATGAGGCCAAGGCTGAGGTGAGATGGATGTATAGCTTAAGATTGGGCTTTTCTCTCTCATTGAATTTACTCTTTTTGCTCATTTTCATTTTCCCGGTCCAGTTTATTTTTATTTTTTATTTGTTTTCAGTTTTGCTATTCGTTGCTCAAAAAAATTTACTACTACAATTTGATGGAAGCTAGTTGTTTTAAATGCTTCATTTTCTTTTACCACAAGGGTTATATGGAGTTCTCTGAAGTTGCATTCATGTATTAATTTTTATTGCAGGGTAAAAAGTTGGCTGTTTGCTCTGCTGCTACTAAAAGCTCAGTCATTCTCTGCCTTGAAAGTCTTATAGGAATTGTAAGTCCTTTCCCATTTCTATCTCAAAAATTTATCCTTCTTTGTGTATATGTATGGCATTTGCTGAGCATGGCATTACTTATGAAATGATTTCCTCATGCTTTAGGAACGGTTCCAAAGTCTTGATTGCTTCCTTGCAGGTACTTAATTCTGCTTTCGGAACTCTTTAGTCTTAATAGCTCTTTTTGCTAACCGGTGAAGTTGACTAGGCAGAGTTGTTCATGCAAGCATGAGAGTGCATATCTCCAGTTCTCCACCATTTTGTGTTAAATTCTGTTTCAAACTTTCCTTTACCCCCCCCTCCTCCCCCCCCAGGCGATGATGTGAAGGAGAAGAAGCCTGATCCTTCCATTTATGTGACAGCTGCCAAGGTAAATGATGTGGCACTGCTGACTATTGATTTTCATCAAATTTTGCGCATTCCTTTCCATTTAATATTTGTCACTTGTTTTACAGAAACTGGGCGTGTCAGAGAAAGACTGTTTGGTGGTGGAGGATAGCGTCATTGGCTTACAGGTTCGTTCTATTTCAGTTGTCAATCTTCTAATTTATGTTATAAATCGAATTCTTCTAATCTTGGTTGTAAAACTCCTTAATGTTATCGCGTTCAACCCCTGTACCAATGAAACAACTGAATTATGTTTCTTAGTGCATTGTGCCCAAGGCAAGAAAGACAGTTCAGTTGCAATTGGATTTATAATGCTCAGTCTATCCTATCTCTGCACATAGCATCCCTCATGTTAGTGTTGTGTATGGCTGAAAATCTTTAACTCACCTTTTTGCCAGAGGTTCAACAGATACATCTTCTTCTCTTTGTTCATAGCTCGATTCTTTTTAGACTCATGAATGAGAAAGTAGTCCATTAAAGTACGAGTAATTGCTGTGATATATAAATGCATGGATAGGGACTTTGTTTTTAATGTCCTCACATTATGCAATTACTTGGGGAGAATTCCAAAATGAACCAAGTTAACATTTGCAGGCAGCAACTGGAGCTGGAATGTCATGTGTGATTACTTATACGTCCTCCACATCAAACCAGGTGAGGCCCCCATAGTTATTAATGGAAAGAATATGCATTTAGGGATATGGTTTTTAATGCAATGAAATCTTGGAAGTGAGTAGTATGCCGTAAACGCTGCTCATGCAAAGCTGATTTATTTGTTTGTTGCACTTCTAATGTAGGATTTTAAAGATGCAATAGCAAAATACTCTGACCTGAGCGCCATAAGGTATGATGCCTATTTACCTTTATTTGTTTATAATCAAGTAGCTCAATGGTTTCTTAAAACATTTGCCTCGCTGTTCAATTACTTGGCCTTCTCGAGCTCCTCTAGTCTCACAATTAATAGAAAAGTCGAGCTCCAACATGCAAAAGTTTCAACTCCCTTTATTTTTTAGGGTTAATCGCATTTAAGCCGTGAAGTTTCCGTGAGCGTGCCAAAAGGCCCCCCGGTACCGAAAACTGCGACTTGAGCCCTAATGTTATTTTTTTGTTGCGAAATGGGCCTTATTTGATGGAATTCGTTAAAACCTAACTCGAGGCGGGCTCACGTGCAAAATACGCTAGTTTGCCGAGGGTTTTTTTCGTCCTTTTCTCACTTAGATAAACTTTAGGGTCTAATATGAATTTTTTAAAAATAAATCTTACACTTTTTACAAGGGAGGTAAGTATAACTTATTAAAAATAAATAACCCAATACACCCTCACCCCACCGGATCTTGATCCTCCTCCCTCTCCCCTCTCCGCTCCTCCTCCACTCCCCACCGCCTCCTCCCTAACCCCCCACCAATTAGGGCTGAGCAAAAAAAAAATGTAAAATCGAACCAATCGAACCAAATCGACAAAATCGATCGAAAAAAAATCGAACCAATGTATTGGTTTGGTTTCTATTTCTAGTACTATCAAAACCGAGAATATTTGTTTGGTTGCGATTTAGCCGTGATATTATACTTTCAAAACCGAACGGAACTGAGATAATACTATTACTATATATTTAATTTTTGGGTTAATTTCATTTTAAGCCCCAAAGTTTCCGTGGGGTTTCTAAACAAGTCCCCCGGTTCTGGAAATTCCG
>JAOWAN010000050.1:1035835-1046041 GCA_028566635.1 Lobelia cardinalis | reverse complement strand
AGAGAGAGAGAGAGAGAGAGAGAGAGAGAGAGAGAGAGAGAGAGAGAGAGAGAGAGAGAGAGGGAGAGAGAGAGAGGTAACTTCTTCAACCAGGGTTCCTTGTCGGGTGGACCATCTCTGAAAACAATATAAAGAGGAAGAGGTTAATTAGTTTAAAGGTAAGTCCTGATGTCAGATACTTAAAGAGAGATTATTCTAATGATTTGTTTTTTAGGAGTCAGCTAAACAACTGATTTGCTTGCTCACTTGGGTTTCTACCCAATACATCTAAATCCAGACTTTTGTGTGCCTCCATTGCCGCGTGATCGCTCCCACCATGCACAGAATGGATGTCCACATACATTTTTCTAAGCAAAATATATGGTCGCAGAGGTATAAAAATCCCATATATTACTCCCTTTGTTTCCTTTGAAGTGTCCACTTTCTCCCCCTTATGTGAGAGCTTTATGTCGCTTTCGAGACATTTAAAAGGGAACGAAGGGAGTAGTATTTAATTCAGACCATTTCATGGTTTTAACCTCTCATGATATAAATAAAACAGAAATTAATATTTTTTGACTAAATATCCTCTTATTACTTAAAGTCTTACAAAGAACCGCTAATGTAATTATTCTTCACCGGGTTATCAGTGATCTAACATCTTCAATTTAACAGTACCAAAAAATATCGTCAATTTAGTTGGATTTCCAGCTCCCCTAAGAAGAAACTAGAGACAGAAGAAGTATCTTAAATTAAAATACTGACTAAAATAACCTGACATAGAAGACAAAGGTTATGGATTCTGTCCATTATCTATTTCTAAAAAATCTGGACTACATTAAAGAACCAGAAGTGAGAAGTTGGACCAATGAGTTTTCTCTCTCTATTAGCAGCTAATATGTTGACTGTGACAGTTACTCTGTCTCATCTTCGTCGTTAAGCACTTGAAAAATTAAGAAATTGCTAATAGCATCGTTAATTAACTATTAAACTATAGAAAACTGCAAAATAGAACTCCAAACATACAAACGCAGTTGATATGACTAATATAATACGACTAATAATACTCCTATTACGTCTAATACACGTGAATTGTATTTCCCGAGAGCAGAACAAAAGCCAACTCAAACTTTATACTATTAATAGCCCAACAACCCCAATGTGAAGACCACCAAAGAAAATTTTGAGGTGGGGTCAAGAAATCTGTGACTATTTCATCGTATCTTCAAGCCATAATAAAAGTTAATTACTCAATTCAAAGTGTCAAAGCCGGGTATTAACTCCTCTTTCATGTAGTACAGGATTCATGCTCATAAGAGGTTTATATTACTGCTGGACAGTAATCAACTCTATCTCCACATCTCATGATTCATGTTCATAAGAAAATTGCATCACTATTGGACTATTTATGCTGGCAGAGGGAAAGGTACGATTCTAAGCTCCCCCTTGCAGAAATAACATCAAGGTATTAATTGGTACCTAGCTAGGCCAGACGGGAATAATTTCAAGAGGCCAAGAATTGATCATTGGGACCTAGCTAGACTTGCCAGGCCAGACGGAGATAATTTCAAGAGAGCAAGAAGTGACTATATCTGAAAAGGGTCACCTGACTCACCTTTAATTAAGAACAACCCCCCTCACCTCAACCATACCACAAAACCTACACATGCAAAAGTATACACTGATAACAATATCACTAAGTACAAAGGGTTTCCTGAAATCTGAAAATGTTTTGTGGTGGGGTGTGGGGGGAGGGAGGGGGGGGGGGGGGAGGAGTTAAAAATCCTAGATGGGGTACACAGTCAAACATTCAAAATAGTTGAGTATTAATTGGTTTCTTCCAACATGAAACTAAAGACTTCTAGTGATTGATTCTAAATTCAATCAAGACGAAAATGAAGAAATCTTCCTCAATACTTCTCCTTTGTTTCTACATATGATTACCCAAGTGAAAGTTTCCCAACTGTTATGTCCAACAATTTGGGAATAGGAATTCGTTATGGCTTGTGTTATAAGCAGCCACCATAATAATTTAATATGTATAAACTATATGCTACAATATACATGAATAAATACTAGAACTTATTGCACATTTGTACTCTGCTAAATCATTGTTTTTTAGCAATCAACCACTACGTACTACGTCTTATTTTGTTGGCTTAACTTCCATCGGCAATGACATCACGTGAGTCTGACAGTTAATAACCATTTATGACTACCACTAACATCTCAAATAGATTCAACATATATTAAACGACTTACAACAATTATTTGATCAAACATGGATATAATATGTATATGGTGAATGTAAGTGACTACGTACTTGAAGATTGCAACAAGCTTAGACCTTATAGATATATAATCAACTTGAGACAAATGAAAGACATATTTCCAAATTTGTGAAGATCGTAATTCCATCAGAGCTATAAGTAACTAATGCACAGGTCAATGCAAACTCATGTATAACAATCCAATGCACAGGACTCCCGCGCCATTTAATACAGTTTGTGAAATCTTAATTACCCAAAAGATGCTCAGCCCCTAACCTATGGATAATTAATCACTTAGTCAATTAATAATTCACTATCCAAACAGATGGACTCTGTTACTCACTAAATTATGCAAGGGAAGAATTCAGGGCAAAAAAAGAACAAAAGAGAGAAAAATAAATGGCTAATTTTCATTATGGAACGTTCTTTCAGTGTTTGCATAGTTTTAACTTTTAACAACACCACACAATCAGCCAGAACGGAGTGGTGAGAATGTCATCAGATCAACTGGGAAGTGACTTGATTACCTAGTTATAAGTGTGGATTATGCTGGTTGCTGTAAGAACTCTACTACCAACTTCGCTAACAAACCAGTCCCCCCATCCCAAAGTAAGTGTCAACGAAGTGGATACATAAGCAAAGGTGAATTTTATAACTTCATTGGAAAATTCAAAATTGACCTTAATTTTGGGAAGGAGGGTATAGTACATATTTGTATATGTCTATATATACTATATTTTATATTAACATATGTATTTGGTTGCTGTACATACATACATGTAAGTAGGCTTTACCTATAACAGTGAAAATTAATCCCCAGCTTAAGTCTTAAACAGCATCCTGATCAGCTAGCGGTTTGTCAGATTAAGCTATTTTATAAAGCCATAATTTAATTGTTGAGGTAGGTTCACAAATGCTTTTATTTACAACTTGGCTACCAAGTGGCCACCTAGAATTAAACAACACACTTAACAAGTTCAATATTGTAAATCAGGATCTTCGTAAATTTGTCCTATTAGTATTATCCTATCATCAAACACAAGCTTTTATTTCTATTACCCCAAGTATACTCATTTTCATGAAATCATACAGTAACGCTAGATCATCAGATGTTATTATTCCATTTTTCAACCAAATAATCTTATGCATTACTTATTTTTAATTTGCCAAATTCATTACCATGGACCTGGTACATTATCTGTTTAATAGCCTATATGTGGGTATATAAACGGGTGTCAAATGATATCAACTAGTACTCAAATAATAATGTCACGTTAAAAGAGATTTAGTTAAATAATAAATTATAAAGGGCCAAAAAGAGCATCTTACTACTATCACAGATAATTTAATGTGAATTCAGAAAAATTAAAACATAAATTTAAAAAATCTATGTTTATAAGGATTTTTAGTGTGTACGCCAGATTATGTCTTGTGTGTTTTCCAGAATTCCTAAACTACCAAGGGACGCCCTAACGGAATTGGAACTGCTGTTTCGTCAGTGCCAAAGTTTCTGAACTTAAGCTATTTCAACTTGCTAAAGTCATCATCGTTATTGTAATAGAATAAATTACTCACTTGCTCAGCAAATTAATATAAAGGTACACCCATACCGGAATTGGAACCGCTGAATTTAGTCATTGCCAAAGTTGCTGAATCAGAGCTATTTCCACTTGCTAAGATACTTCCATGTCTTCGTTTGTCACGGTTGCGCACTTCAATTTTTGATCTTATCCTACCTCCAGTGTGGTTCGTAACTAGCGCTCTTAAGTGGTCTACTTTGTGCGTCCAAACTCCAAACCATATTAGCCTTCTCATGTTATTTTCCATTCATGCAACTTTTACCATCTCACACACGTACTTTTCAAATTTTATATTTCCTAGTTTTACCATATATCCATCTCAATAGCATACACTCCTTGAACATGTGTTTGACAGGTGGTTGAAAAGTTACTACTCCCTTCGTCCCATTTGAAGGGTTACACGGAGTTGTTAAAGGCAAAAAGTGTAGCAAGGCACATAGACCTGCCCGAGCCTTAGGCGCGAAGTGCAAAGTGAGGCGCATAGTTAAACAGAAAATTAAAATTCAGTCATAAGCATGGTTATTAAAGGCCAAAGATGGACTAAAGCGCAAAGACCTCTGGCGCCTTAGGCGCGTGGCGCAAGACAAGGCGGGGGCTTCACGCAAGTGAGGCGCATAGTTTAAAATAGTTGAAATTCAGTCACAAAGATACATATTCTAGGATATGTGGAAAGTATATAAGGGCTTTGTTCAAATTAGGACATATTTTACTAACCAATTACCTAATATTACTTGCAACCTTGAATAGTCTGTATACTACAAAAAACCTTTCTGAATGGGAATTTATGTACTTTCTAGAAAGGCGAGGCGCGAGAGTGGGCTTCATATAAGCCTCGTGGCCTAGAGGCGAGCGCATTTGACAACTATATGGTTGTCTTTCCTTTTTCATCCGTCCCACTTAAAGGGTTGCGTTTCCTTTTGGGCCATCCCACTTCACCATATTAGCCCTACTTTTGGGCCACACACCAAAGGGGCTTTTATGGAAATTACCCCTTTCCAACCCATTTATTAATCTCTGTACCTAGTCAAAGTGTAACCCTTCAAGTGGGACGGAGGAGTACATGTTTATGCCCAGCAGTTGTTGAAATTACTAATAACAATCGTCGATATTCAGAAATATCATATGACCGACGAAAAGAGATGGAACTCCAGTTCCTTCGGGAAATCAGATGCTTTGATAGAGTAAGGGATCCCGGATGGAATAATATCTAATCTTTTTGAGAGAATTTTGGAATAAAATAGAAACTAAGACTATAAATGTTTGATGAAAAGAATCAATAATCAGTCTTATTTCATGAATTATTGAAGTATACTTGTTTGCTCCAAATCTCAAACAGAGAATGCCTCCTCAGCATTTAAACTAAACCAACAGTACTCCCCACAGGCCTCTTAGCACCCCAAACCCCCCAAAAAAACAAGAAATGACAGCTAACCAAACACATAGTAGGATTGTATGATGATTCCATTATGTAAATAGACTGACTCTTCGTCTTGGCCCAGACAATGGTTAGGCCTGAAAGAAATAAGACCAAGGCCCATAATGAGACGACCTTCCTGAAAAACAATAACTACACAGCCAAAAGATCAAAACAGCAGGTCAAGCCCAAATATTTATCATAGCATTTCAAGAAACATGAGGATTTTCTCCTTCAAGATAACTCAAGTCAGTTAAGCTTTTGCCCCTCATCCGTGGTTCAGGCTACATGAATCCACTTTTGCCTTTAATTTTTGGATAGAGATTGATTTTCTCTTAAAACAAAGCCGGTCATAATGTTATTACCATCCATGTTATTTGGTCTTCCCTACTCTCGCATTCTCATCCATACTGATACTAATGATCTACCTCGTTTCCTAACTGTGCATTTATTAGTCCACAATTGTATAAGCCTAAATGGCGGCAAGTTATTTTTACTTCATATACCACATTAATTTTGAATTCATTTTACACGGAGAACACATTCTTCCCAGTCATTTCTACTAAACTAATTTTCTGAACAATCCCCTCTGTTTTGCTCAGCATTCCGTGAAAGTACAACTTGCCTAAACTCTCCTTTCAACTATATCACTATACACCCATAACATATAACATACCCAAAAAAGGTTTTTAAAAAAAAAAAAACTTCCTTCCACAGGGAGGATATTGTTCTAAACCGGGTTTACTAATCCTCGACAATCGCAACACACTAACACCCACCAGTGGAAAAATAAGAGCCTACCAAGATTAAGACCAGTAAGTCAGATCAAAACAAAGCCTCTAGACAACAAAGAAAATAAGGCAGGAGGACGAAATAAACTACAAACACGAAATACCCAAGAATAATATCTATTCTAACACGTTTTAGTTCTCAATCACGAAAAAGAGAAATGAGAACTCAGGCAGCGGAACTATGATAAATACCATCTCCAGCAGGTACAGAAATAATAACAATTACAAGTAAATGGCAAGACAGTTCACATACAATAACTGCAATCAACCATAGAAGCAGAAAAAGCTGCGCATCTAAAAAAAAGGAACGATAAAGAAAATTTAAAAGCACTAATTAAAGAACAAGATGTCAATACCTTTATTTTTATTTATTATTTTAAAAGGTAATTTCCTTTCTACAGTTCTAAATTTCAACACTTGTTTACACTTATTACGGAACCACTCAAGTATAAGACTCTATAACTATCACATTGTGCACAAACTAAACAAGGGAGATCATAACGTACCTAAAAGAAGTTCTAACGTTAAGCCTTTGCCCCTCTCGGTATGTGGATGACATTGCAAGATACCAATCTGCAGAGAGGCTTGAATGAAAACCATTCAAGCAGCTGAAAACAGAATATACAATTTAGTGATTTACATGCAAGAACATGAATTTATACACATACAGACATACATACACCGCCGACAGAGGGAGCTTCCTTTGAAGTATTCATAAAGAAGGAAATTGCTGGATACAGTAGTACAAAAGTAGGAAGATCTGGTCAAAGGTTCTCATCGCGTGTTGCAGCTGGTGTAAACGATAAAGATGTCATAGTGGGAGTTGGTATGGGAGAAGATTGAAAACTACTCTACTAAAATAGAATTAGCATGTTAGGCTATCAGTAGCTAGACACAATTATCATGCTTAGATCTCTGATCTTCTAAGTTTCTGGTTCTGAGAGCCCACATGGTTCTTTAGTCACCATGAGTAATCAAGTTTTAGCCATTATAGAGATCAAGTTAGGGAAACACGGTGCTTATAAAGTCAAAGGAAATTCCAACCAACTTAATGAAACAAAATAAAACAGGTTTTGGACAATCCAAGGAATTCAATTTGATAAGCTGATGTTAAAGATACTATCAATGAATTGTGATTTTTTTAAGGGAAGACTGCAATTATCTTCTGCAGCAGATTTTTATTATAGTACCTAGCTGCCATTTGTTTTCCGGGTTGATTAGACCATTTGCTCCAGACATAATGGTAATACCCCAATAGCTCACATGTAAGGGAGCTTTTATCCCAGGTACTAAGTGCTTATGACAAGATACCAACTATGCATAGGCTGGACGTCCAATGGATTCCACATCACAATTATGACTTTAGTAGAGTGGGTTCACAGAGCAAATGTTCCTAATGCCAGCCCTAGTTTTGGTAATCCTGTCAGAAAAAACAAATGACCTAGATCTCTGCTAATAGTCAACTTTCTAGCACATCCTAAACAAATCTCCGACTCCATTTTCTCTTTACCCAGTGCACATAAGGATCACACCAACTATAATACAGCAATGGATGTATTATATGCATTGCAATAGCCCATTAAAGAGACCAGAATAATGTCTATCTCAAGGTTGCTGAATAATCAAATAACTGTTGACGGCTTCGAACAAGTTTCTTTCAGGCTCACCACCCAGTTGACTGTGCAATGCTCAGAGGGAACAGATGTGTTGTTACAATCAGATCACTGAGTTTTTAAGAGAAAGAATATGTAGAAACTCATATCCATTCTGCATGCCCAGGGCTTCATTAATTTCACACAATTGAAGATGAAGCATGCTGCGTTTCTAATTCTTTTCTGTGAGTGTGGAACTTGGGCCTTTAGTACTCTGTTTTAACTTGCCTAGAAAAAGGTGAGGACGAATGTTGCAGCACATATACTCATGGCTATTTGCTGTCACGAACAGAACATGACACAGAAGAACACGGCCATACAACCCTACATGATATTTGCTTACTTGGGCCAGCCAAACAAATCCTGCTGATTCATACATAATGATCCAAACACATCAACTGAAAAACATCCAAATGTATCCTTCTTCATTACTGCGCCATCTAATGCCTCGCCTAACATCAAGCATAGCAGTCAACATTGATACTATCACTCTAGCCAAAACTATGAGAAGAAATATATGTTGGAAAAGATAACCCACTTGATCCTTCATGAAATTCTGCCTGTTGCACCATACAAAGAATCCGATAATGACCATTAATTCTGCCTGTTGCTCCATACAAGAAATCAATAATATGACTACATTACATGCATCAAGGAGGAATTGGAAAAAATCTCCCCTAATCATGACAGGCAATGCTGCAAATGTACCTTGATTGCAACTTGCAAGAGCACAAGAAAAAGCAACATACACCACACACTACTCTATGGAGTGAGACACAGGACAAGAGTTTGTATTAAGTTAATTACGTCGGTCATCTTATGTAAAGCAAGGACTTTCCTCACTCCAGGACATATCACACTGTGTCAAACAGAAAAGCACTATCCTCAAGCAGATTATGTAACGGAATAAGCACAAGTACAGTACATACTGCTACCTCAATATAACTTTCTACGAACTTCTGACTATGAAGCTCAACCATAAATTAAGTCAGAAAGACGTTGCAAATATTAAAATAATGACTTTCTACACTTTTGACTGAATGTAACAAAGGGAACTAAAATAATAATATGTTCCCCATCTTCAAGTGAACTCCACTTGCCATTGCTATTATATATTCGCAATTAAACTTAACTTATATAGAATTTTATAAGTGAAAAATATAGATTATGAGAGAATATAATCCAAGACTAAGAGTACCTGCAGCTTGAAGTGAATTGAATGTATGTTCACACCAACTTATAGTCCTGTTCTACTCGGTCAAGCATGAGAACACTTAGGGCTGGATAACAAAGAGGGTTTTTGACAATTGTGTATTTTTTTACTGTAGCATGGGTTTGTTGCGACTTTTTTGAGATTTGGTTTTGGGTGATTGTGTGTGATTTAGTTGCAAAAGACTATACTACCCTTATGACATAAAGGTAGAAGGGGAGGTGTAAGTAAATGAAAAAGGATGAGATGTTTAAGGAGAAGGGCGATGTGAGAAAGAAAAAAAATGGGTGGATGGATGAGACGTTTTTAAAATGATGTGTAATAGTGTAATAGGTATAGGGGTATATATGAAACATAGACACAAAACCACTACTAAATTAGTATAAAAGCATGCTAAATCATCTTCGTGATCCAGCCCTAAGAACAAAACCAGACCATTGGGCATTACCCTCAATTATCATGTCAAATTGCTAAAACTCGAAACAATTGATTACTTATTTAGTTGAGCACTTTTTTGGCTCTCAGAATTTCAGTCAGTTTCGTGTACGCACTATGCTATCAGCTCCTTGAGAATTTTAAAGGGCGCATCTCTAACCCACTACTCAGTATTATTAGCTATTATGAACAACAGAAGGTGAGTAAAGAAACCGCTCATTATTCATAATTCGATCAATATAGAGAGAGAGAGCTGGAAGCAGTTCTCAAACAACTAAAAGCTCATCAAAAACATTGATAGCTATTTCCATTGTATTACCGAATACAATACAGAAAGTTACCTCTTCTAGACATCTGCCCCTCAAACCATCATCAAACGATGAAATCTATGGGATACATAATTTAACTCAAAACTTTGCCTCAACTCAAGGCTTTTAACTTAAAAGTTTGAGAATAATTGCATTCACTAGCCAAAACAGCCAGTTGTGAGACTGAACAGCTCAGAACCCACTTGAAAATCATCCACATCCGCACCCTTCCAGTTTCTGTAGTCAGAACTTTCATCTCAGATTAAATGATAACAGGATCAATACGTTCACATTCAGGCAAAACCGACCAATTTGGAGACTGAACAGCTCTTAACCACCTGAAATCATCCACATTGGCCCAATTCCCGGTCTCCTCTTCAAGATTTGACTCCTTGAGATCTCTCTCAATGCCATCATAAGACAAACCATAAGGTGCGAACCTCACGCCACCACAATCCTCGATGATAGACCGACTCCTCACTCGAAGATAAAAATCACTCCCTTTAGCATGATGAATCCTTATCTGATGAGAAGCCAGTACAAACACACACCCCTCGGCCTCCTCAA
>JAOWAN010000050.1:1005968-1027071 GCA_028566635.1 Lobelia cardinalis | reverse complement strand
TCTCTCTCTATCTCTCTCTCTCTCTCTCTCTCTCTCTCTCTCTCTCTCTCTCTCTCTCTCTCTCTCTCTCTCTTTCTTAGTAATTGACTTTTTTATTATGGTCAATGTTGCATGAGCCAATACGTGCTGCTCTTTGCAGATAAGTTCACAAAAGAAGAAAACCGGTGTAATTGCTCCAAAGCGCTTTGTACAAAGATTGAAGAAGCAAAATGAAATTTTTCGTAGCTATATGCACCAGGTAAATGCTTTTGTCTTTTGTTGTTGCTTATTTGTGTATTGTAATTTTATTTTGTTATATTTTTATGATGCATTTTCGTGAGCCGATTATGGTTCCGTGGAGACTTGAAAGTTGAACCTTGAAGTGATCACTGAACATTTGAAACCTCAGCCAACATGGGTGGATATTAAACCTCAATTATCTAAGTGAGTCCATGAAAATTTTATGATTAAACCGTGATAAATACTATGAACTATGTGATAAGATGATGCTTACTTGGGAATAAAGAGGGTGGATTTCTCTGATTGTTTTTATTTTTTCATTATGATTTTTTTATTAATATTATTACTCACTCCCTTTGCTCCGGGCAAAGAGTCCATTATTCCATTTTGGGATGTTTCATTCAAAGAGTTCACTTTCAAAATTTAGGCTGTAAATATTTATTTTCCCCCAATTTTTCTCATATATTAAAAACGTGATTGTTTTATCACATATTGCATTTTTTAAAAATAATTTTAGTATAATTTGTAAAAGATATAAAGTGCTAAAAGTACAAAAATAAAAAGTTGGACTTTCAAACATGAACTCTTCGCCCGGAACAGAGGGAATATTTATTTATTTGGAGGAGGGTGCCGGGTGTGAAGAGTTCACACGGAATGGAGCGACTTCTTTGTCCTTATTTCATGTTAATCAAAATACTTCTGTCTTCCTTATCCTACATTCATTCCATGGTAGACCGTTAGTAGATCCCATAATTTCAAGAGTCCTCGAGCACTGGCCCGTCACTTTGGCACTCATTTATGGTTTTCTGGTGTTTGGATTCTTTAGAGCCGCACCAGTGCTGATGGGAACTCATTAAGTTTTACATGGTCTTTTTTGCATTCATAACTTCATGCAGATTAGACTAGTTTTCGCATAATTATTTTTCTTATACAAAATGTTTTCCTTTGTCTCATTGTTTTGTCAAGTAGCTTCTGTATAATTCATAACTCTTCAGGCAGGGTAATACAATTTGGGAGCTCTGAGTAGATTATTATTATTTCACTTAAGGTGTTTCTCGTGATTGGACTGCTGTTTGAGGATAATCCATCTCTTAATTTTTTCTTTGGACATTCTTCTTTTCCATCAGTACTTTTCCACTTTTTAAAGTGAATGAAATGTCAATGGTGAAATTTACCTTAGAGATAACAAGTACGCTCTCTGTCCCAAAATATGTGTCCTAGTTTGAACTGGCATTTGACTTATAAATGTGGACAAAAAGAGTCAAATGGTGGGTTGAAAAAAAAGTGTGGTCCAAACTCAATTCTTTTGGTGCCAAAAAGAGAAAGTCGACAGTTATTTTGGGACACCCCAAAATGGAATAAGGGACTCTTACTTTGGGACGGAGTCACGAAGGGAGTAATATATTGCCATTTCTTTCATATTAATTCTCTTCTATCATGGAACATCAGAGGTTGGATGCAATAAATAAGACACGAGTGGGTGAAAACAACTCCACTGATTAAATAAAGAAATGCATATTACATGAAGTAAACCTTCTGATATAACTCTGCATTTCCTAATGTATGGCCATTCCATTTATTTATTTCGTTTACTTTCCACTAATATTTTAGCCTGTCATATTGTTCTTGCCACATTTATCCTACATTATCGCATTGCTATTCAGTATTTTAATAAATAGACTTAATCTGAAAAAAATTGGATCATAATAATATTGAATTATTCTGCGCCTTTCATTGTTTCTATTTAAATAATCCTCTTTATGTAGGATGCCCATGAATTTTTGAATTATTTGTTAAATGAACTTGTTGACACATTGGAGAAAGAGTCTCATGCTACGAAGAGTGATCCAGATACTTCATCACCTTCCCAAAAAACTGCAAATGGACCAAATAATGGTCTTGCGAATGGTGCTCAGAAAGAACCGCTAGTCACATGGGTGCACAAGAATTTTCAGGTAACTTTGTACTAGATGTACATCCTGTATTGTTTGTACTTGGTGGATACAAATTTTTTGTTGTATTTGAGTGCATGCTTACATGCATAAAACTTACAACTTTCAGCTTATTTGGAGGTGAACTTCTAGGAGCTCAACAGTAGAACCCTATCTTGTTTTTTTTTCCTTTCTATTTGTGTGTGAGTGGTGGTGGTGGTGGTGGGAGGTGGGGTATCCATGGAATATGTTTCTAGTGGTTATAACTAATGTTAATTCATGGTGGACACATCAGTTCCTTTGAATGCTTTGTTATTGTGGGGTTATTTGGACTACTCTCAGGGGTCTCCTGAATATTGATGAATACTCTTCAGGGTTTACTCACAAATGAAACGCGGTGCTTACGCTGTGAGACAGTGACTGCAAGAGATGAAACATTCTTTGACTTGAGCCTTGATATTGAGCAGAACAGTTCAATCACTAGCTGTCTGAAGAACTTCAGTTCCACTGAGACTTTGAATGCTGAAGACAAATTTTTCTGTGACAAATGCTGCAGGTATTTGTCATTCTTTTGCGCGCTTGTGTCTGCATGTGTGCTTCCCAGTATTTTTTATATTATCTCTATCACAAAGTACATATCCCATTTAATGCTTATGTGTCATTCTTATGCCACCTTTAACATTGAAATACTTTATGCAAATTTTGTGGTGCTCGATCTTTGCCACATAATAATAAATTTGGTAAAGGAAGTCGATACTGTTAAAATTAAATACTCAGGATTCCCCTTGCACTCACTTGATTATATCTTGTTTGAGGATATACTCTTGTAAAATTGAGCCAAGGTTGATGACAGCTCGCCAGGACTCAAACACGCTTGATTAGCTGGTGGGCATTATGGTTTTAAAGTGAGTCAATGAACTCGAACTCTTGGATTGACCTGCCAGACAATAGAACATTGTTGAGCATTATTCTGAAGCTGGTTATTTTATTACCTTGGCCTGAACTCATTCCCCAAGTTATCATGCATTCAAAAATTGAGTTTAGAAGCTGCATATCAGACTACGCAGAAACTGGGCTGCTCTAGTGCTTTTACTTGCCTCAATTAAATAGAGTTGTGCTCAAGTTTATAGTTGGGTGGCATTTGCATTGACTCTGATCCTTCTATGGCCGTTGGATGAGTTGCAGTGAAATATTTGCAGTTAATATAATAATTGAACTTGTGCATAACGGATGTAGGGATGAAGGATGATGGCGAAACATATGCTTCAAATCCTAGATGTTTTCTAGAAACAGAATGGATACACACACACACGCACACATACACATGTAGGCTTTTATTGATTCTTCCATCATACAATAAAGCTACTTTGTCTGAGTTGTTTGAAATTGCAGCTTGCAGGAGGCCCAGAAAAGAATGAAGATCAAGAAGCCACCTCACATACTGGTCATCCATTTGAAAAGGTTCAAGTACATTGAGCAGCTTGGACGGTACAAGAAACTATCTTATCGTGTTGTTTTCCCACTTGAGCTGAAGCTGAGCAATACAGTGGAAGATACAGATGCAGAATACTCCCTGTTTGCTGTGGTAGTCCATGTTGGGAGCGGACCGAACCATGGACATTATGTGAGTCTGGTGAAAAGCCATAATCATTGGCTATTTTTTGATGACGAAAATGTAGAGATGATTGATGAGTCAGCAGTTCAGACTTTCTTCGGGTCAGCGCAGGAGTATTCTAGTAACACAGATCATGGATACATCTTGTTCTACGAGAGAGTCACTGCTTCTAGCAGTAGCACAAGCTGAGGAGATGAGAGATCTAATTGTAGTAAGAGCCGGAGATCCCAATTTTGAACCCATTTGCTTTGGTTTTCTCATCTTCATATTATTATTCTTTACTAGTCTCCCCTTCTTTTTAGATTTTTATATGATTTTCTGATATTTCAAAGGTGAGATGGAAGGTGAAATGTATACCTAGGTGGTTGTCATGTACAGATGTGGCGGGAGCTAGGTAGAGTTATTCCGCCTCTTTTTTGACAATAAAGGGGAAGTTGTGAAAAAAGATCGAGTGTATATGCTGGTGTGATGCTTTCACAGACCATTTTAGCAGTTGAGAATGTGTTACCAGTCATATAGAAAATGCAGCAATATTTAGTGACAAGGGTTCTTGGTTTCTTTCAAAGTGCTATTCTCTTCATTCAAGTAAATTGAGTTCTTTATATTGATCCATGTGGATTTTGGTTTGGGGGCCTGCTGCTATCTGGATAGTTTTGCTTCTCTTCTTTTTGGTTCTGTTCAGCACAAAGTCATAGCAAACATAAAACAAGAAACTTTCATCTCCACCATTTGACTTCACCAGGATTGGAAAACTCCCACTAGTCAGATACTATATATCTACCGTTAACAGCATCACCCAGCCACCATAGACAGTCGGTATGATATTACTATTAAGAACTGTATCCAGAGAGCCAATAAATTTGCGTTCCTATCTCCAGAGCAAAAAGATAAATCAACAGTAACCATCTTCATCAAATGGCAACACACCCATGTAGATTGAATAAAACCCGCTTAAAGAAACTCAAGTCTGTATGGTGAACAAGGGTTTGATCACATACCACCTGGCACCTAGTAACCTGGATTCGAAAAGAGATGGGAAAAAACAAATAAATTAATAAGCTGAATCAGCTGTATGGTTCATACACAGAATCAATGATGCAATTCAATGTTGGGGTTGGACTACTTCAACAGGAGGGCAGTTTGGTGAAATGAAGATAAAACCATTGTTTAGAGTTCATGTCAGTTAAATCCATAAGTGAACTTTTCTTCTTTAGCAACTCACATATGTGATATAAAGTACACAGTAGCACATACTAAATGTACAGACGCATCAGGGTCACACCACAGGCCTCTTTCTACGACACCTAACACTGTCTCCAAGGTGAAAGACGATTAAGACATCAGATTTACAAATGAATATCAGTGTGTCCATTGGTTCTTCTTGTAGGGAATAAGAGGCAAGCAGAAGACCAGGTTATACAAGAAAATAATTCAAAATTAAAACATGAAGGTATCATCATCCAGCAACGACTCGAGATCAATTAGATCAAAATCAGCTGCTGCTTCTGAACTCCCCAAAGCCTCATCACCTACGGCCTGCATCATTGTTTCAACTAGTCAGGTATTAAAAATCTGAGCAAAAAGCCGTAATGTTGCAAAATGTTACATGCAGAAACATGAACTCCCCCCGCGGAAGAGCTGCAGTTGTTGAATTGCAGATCATGCTGCCCTGTAAACTTGTTTATGATTAACATAAGCTAGTTTGTTCAGCAGTAGAATATCATTTTGTTAATTAGTTGGTAAAATATCAACTCTAGTTTTCATTTGGATCAACTTTGGTATCTTGGTAATAATGGGGTCTACTATCTTATGTTAAACTTCGATTGTTTGCATTCCTAAATCTCACTCCTTGAATAACTTGATCTATTTAGCTGGAGAAGGCAAACTATGTTGAAAAGATAAATACGGGGTATAAGTGCAAGTAATTACGCTCAAAGAGTCCACATTTAAAAGTCTTACTATAATGTTTTAAGGATTTAATAAATTCTCATATATAATCTTAGTTTCAAGGATTAAACGTTGCTAATTTTACAGTTAATGTAATCTGGAATTTGATAATTTCCAAGGTTAGTTTTTGAAACAAGACCCTTTAAGTGAAATGTTTCAAACATTGAAAGGGGAATTCCAAAAGAGAATGTAGGTCTGTGAGTGGAACGGCAGGAGTAACATAAACATAAGAAAGATACCTTTGTGTCCTGCATCTCACTGACAACATTTAGCAATCTACGGTATTGATCTCTTGCCTCGGGATACTGAACCATGGACTTCACCCTAGCAAGGGCCTTTTGCAATCTTTCCTCCGTTTGCTTTCTACCTTCTTTCAGAAAATCATATTCGTCTTCCTTAGAGGAATTGTCCACCATGCTGGGAGCTTCAGGTAATGCTTCGGGCTTGAATCCACGTAAACCACTTCCTTTCCGTCTCCATCGGAGAATTACCTTGTCCAAAATTCCCACTGACCATACAATCTTTTTATAATTCTTCCTCACCTGGTGGCCTCTAACATGAGCCTTTTTAAACACAAAAAAGGACAAAAGTCAGAACTTACAAAAAAATAACATGACAGAAAATTAATCGAAGATGAGGAAGATAGAGGTACGAAGAGTCTGCCTGCAAGGCTCTAATGCTATAAGGAGGTGTCCATTAAAAATTCTTGCAATATTTTAATCTTCTGATGTATTCATGAAAAGTTACTTTCACAAGATTGGCGTGTTTAGGACCCTCAGGAACCCATTCCAAACAAAAGCCCACATGTCCTTTTGGTGGGACCATCCAAACGGAAAAAATGACCATTTATTTTTAATGAACGAGCTATAATGCTGATGGGAAATAGTCTAGGAGTTCAAAACTTTACCTGAATTTTAACAATTCTCTGCCGCATTATCAAGAAATCTTTTCTTCCTTTATAGCTACGAAACTTATTTTGTATTCTTGTTGCAGCCGCATGTACTGGCTCGTCTTGATGGCCACCCTTGTTTTTCTTGAGAGCAATAAGTGAAAGAGCACGCTCATCGGAGAGTCCAAATTCACTATCACCGTACTCTTTTAACTGCTTCTTTTGAAATGACTGCACCCTGTAGACCTGATGAATTCGAGCAGCAGCTTGAGTTGCATTACATACAGCAGCTAATGAGTCCTTTAATGACAGCCCTTGCGGGTAATCCCAATCATTGACTGGAGTTGGGGTCCTCTCTGTGACTCTTTGTACAACATTTACACCAGAAGTATCTCCATCCCTCTCCTTGCCATCCTTCAACTTAAGTGAATCCAGATGAGAGCTAAGGTTAGTTTCGGCAAGATAACCAGCAATACCCTTGTGTCCATGGCTGGCTGCCAGGTCTGCGGGTGTTCTGCCTGATGGATGTTTGGGCGTAGGATCTGTTAATGCCCCAGCTGCTGCACCTCGAGAAACGAGGAAACCCACTGTCCGCTCTCTAATTTAACAAAGATTAAAAAGTACACAGAAAGTAAACCTTAAATTTTGAATCAAATTCAAGTGAAAGGAAAATAAACAAACAAAAGGGAGTGTATCCAGAATTAACGTTTCAGGAAATTGTGAGGATTTATGTTTAACTAGGCTCCATTGGTTTCACATAAATAACTTGTTGAAAAAAATAATTTTGGGAAAGTCAATTCTATGAAGATTATTTTCTTGGGAGTATAATTTACCTTCTTATGATTGGTTAATGTACAGTAAATTGGCCCAAACTTGTGTGACAGAAGTCATTTTCATTGAAACATCAGGATGTGAATAGCTGTCAATAGACAAGTGCGGACAAAAGTGGGAGAGATTGGTATTTTCATATGACGTGTATATGTGCATCTGACTAATTCTCCTGAAACAGCTCAACACCAAAAAACCTATTTGAAAATCATTTTTCACAAAACAAATGGACAGAATGTGCATATCACCACCATCTACAGCTGGACTTACAATCCCCACAAAATAACAATAATAATTTTCTTTTAAAGTATCCTACAATGCACAAATATCAAAATCAGGGAGACACTAAATGATGAGTCTACAATGCACATTATTTGTTCTAATGGAAGGGAACTGATTCCGATGCAAGCTGCAACAACAGGACACATCAAGAAAGCAGTGATAAAAGAACGTGATTAATGCTAAACCACATCAGGCCCCACAATTACCTGCCACAAGATGCAGCCCAATGGAGTGCCGTCCATCCATTCACATCCCGAAAATTAATACTAACACCTGCAGCAACAGTGGGCGGTATGGCCCAGTCATAACCAAGGGCAGCTGCAAAATGGAGCACCCCTTGGCCACCCTCATCAAGTACACTAGGGCCTTTTCCACCTTCAGCAACCTTATGAAGGAGCCATGCATGCAGTTTCTCTTTTAGCAACTTTTGGAGCAATTGGTCCCTTACTCTTTCTGTGGAGAACTCGTCCTCGGATGTAAGCCTTAACATTTGGTCCCAGTCACTGTCATCCTCTTGCAGTAGCAAACTGATTTTACTCATCAAGTTGGGATCATCCACCAATGTGCCGGAAACAGAATTTTGGGGACTGGCAGAACCCAACGATAAAAGTTTTCCAAATCGCATGTTGAGAAGATTTTCATTTGTGCTGTCACCATTTACGTCTGAAGCATCCATATCCCGAACCTCATTAACTTGGAACTCAAAATCTCTTACTTCACTACATGCCAGCCTGTTGCTACAAGTTACATAAAAGGGAACCATTCCAGCCTCGTGTTGGGGTGTATAACAACGGAGAACACCATCTGCTACAACCTCTGCAGGAACTTCCACTTCCCCAAACATACATGCCCATTTACACTTCTGCGGATCCGGTTGACTCCTCAAGAATTTACCAGTGATCAAAACCTGATTATGAACAAAAACAATGAGATGATAAACCTTGCGACAGTTTAGATATTCAAAAGTCTAGTAGAACAGAGGGACGTTGAAAGAAGATATTACAACTATACCTTGATTTTGGACCCAGCATAGGCCCAGCTCGGTGAAAAATCGATGATGCTAAAGAGCTGGTCCTGGGATAGAGAGGGACTCAATATATAGGGATCTAAGTGCGCTTGCGGGGTTACACTAGAATCATTGACTCCATTCTCACTTTCAACAGCTTCCCAGTAAGCCCCAGAGGTGGACTGCATTTGAGACTCCTTTACATCACCAAGTTCTTTACTCATCCATCGGTCAAAGCTGTCGAGCTTCTTGAGGCCTTCCTTTATAAATCCTTCCAAAAAAGGTGACTTCATACTTGCTTTTCCGTCTAGGGATAGATTACTCTCAAGGTCTGGTTTCAGAGAACTTCCACCTTCTACATTTCCAAGCTGCATCTGAAGACTGGCTGGCATAAGGTGCCTAGGTTGTTCAGTCGGATGTGTACTCTCCAAAGAGCTGAAAAAATCCAAATTGCTAACTTCTCCTTCCTGAAACCTTGCAGCAAAGTTATATGCTCCATCTACTTGCAAATTCCGATCCATAGACCACTTATACATGTCTGAAGGATCGTCTTCTGAGGTCTGCTCATAAATTTAGAGCACGAGAAGAGTTCAACTAATCCATCGAGGCAAATTGTAATTCAGATATGCAAACTTACATTTACGCGTTACAGAAAAAGAAATGTAACATCTATTTCCAGATAACAACTGTTTGTATATTGACACTAAATGATGTACACATGATATCATTCACAAGAAGGAATAATTTTAGGGTTTATTTGACAGCATGGATCTCTATACAACTTGAACATTGTAAACAAAAAAATACAAAAGCATAAAAGAGCAGCAGACTTCTGGCAGCCGTATTATATCGATTGGCATTCCAGTGAGCTCATTTGAGGTCTAGAGAAACATGGCTAGAGTAAAGTATTCATGGAAAATCAAAATAACTGCTAAAGGTAACAAACATAGTTTCTAAAGATAGTGAACAACTGCTAAAGGTAATAAACATAGTTTCTTAAGATTAACATCTTTCATAGTTGTTGGCACACTGACACTACAGGTTTCTCTGAAAGAAGAAATTCTGATATGATAACCAAAATACAATGAATTGAAGAACAAAGACTCCAATATTGCCCAATGGATAGATTCACTACTAAGTCATCGTAGGCATGCGCAGGACAGCCTGTGAACAGCTGAGTAAGCGTGGGAGATTGATCAGCATTGCAGATGAATCAACAGATTGACAAGAGTTCTACTTGAGTGCATATTCATAATCGGTAGCTTGTGAGGGTTAGAGACTGGCTATGTGCAGGCGATGACACTGAGAAAACCAAGGTGGAGTTCTGTAAGAGTTGGTAAGATGCCTTCAAAGAGGAGTTAACTGAGTGCAAAATTGGGGAATTACAGTAGAAGTCTCCCATGGATAATGTGGTTGGAAACTCCAATAACATTTACAAAATCTTTCAAATGCACATGACCCAAGCAAGTTGGTAGGGCCATGGAACACATGACAAGACACTGAAGGATTCCCATCGCATGTGGTGGGAGACTCCAATTCAGTAATTTCACACAAAAGATACCAAGAAGCAAAAGTTAATGGTCAAATGACTGTAAGCCCCTGAATTTTATGAAAACTTGTAAGATGAAGGCTCCAAGCTCGTCAACTTTTGCTTCCCAACAATTTGGAGAAATGTTGTAGTGAATTAGAGATAAGAAACTCTGTAGGGAAATTTTCAAATTCATTTCTAAAGTTAGACAGGGAGCCTCGGGCATTACCTAGGGCAATGCTTTCAGGAATACTAGGCCATATTAGAATCACCGTGCGAGCCTATCTAACATGAAAATGGGTATCAGGCAGTTATTTGTACATTCTTGAGGATTACTACAGTGGCATGAGAAGGAATGGCATAAAAAGGAAATCAGAATACTCTTGTTATGCTTGTGCTTGCGTTCAGCATCATCGGGTTTGCGTTCCCTACATTTGTTTCTCGAGATTGTTAGTGGACGAGTTGACACTCTTTCTTGTCTGTGATTGCAACCAGTAACTCTATAGTTACTGTTTTTGCTTCTAATTTGGTTCTTAATAAGCTCCACACGAATGATGTCATGTAAGTTCATAGGCTCTGCAAGAGAACTTCCTAGACAGATGTGTAATGTGCAAATGTTTGTCAAGTGTCCATTTCCCCCACTATAGTATTAGTATGTTTCAGGTCTGTGTTAGCCTTATCCACATATCTTCTTTTCTTCACATGCAGGTCAGAGGGTTTGGCAAAGGCAGTCTAGAGTCACGGAAGATAGTATAATGTGCCAATGTAGTCTGTTTGCTTTTCTGTAGTGCATTATGGAAGGGACTTCAGCATTTCTTGGGTGGTCCCTTCGCTGGTACACCTGCTTTTATGACTCTTTCCAGGGATCAGTTAACGGTGCATTTAGTTGATCTACTTCAGTTATTCAGCGAGATTTGAACTCCTTGTCTCTTGACTATTTCTAGTTTGTAGTTCTCCTTATATTTTCATTTTTTTCGTTTTCATTCTGGTGGACCTTCTTATCTTTTGTACTTTCTCGAATTCATCAATCCTCTTCTCCTAACAGGAAAAAGAAAATCTCAGTTTGAGGGGGTGTGTCAAAAGCATAATGACTATTTACATTGTGGGGACCTTTATCTAACAACTATATGTTTTGATAGGTTGGTTACTTGATAGAAAGACAGAAATCCATCCACTGCTCGGATCTTTCCTACATAATGATAGTGCTCAGATCTCTTAAAGATAATGATTTGGTATATCTGAATAACGATCTTAACTCAGTTCTCCTAAATAACCATCTCAAAGAATCAGTGGAAAATAAAAGTAAAAACAGAGATACTAAACGGACAACATCCTCATATCCTAGGCTTCCAGTGAGATGCAACCCCATCATCCGACTTGCGATCGGGAGAACTTTCCTGTCGTGGGGAACACGATTGTAGGCATGATTTCAGTAGGTGGATGCTTCCAATTTTTCAGCCAGACGCCTCTGGTCATCACCTATTGGAAAAACTTAGCCTACATACACTCTCCTTTGAGTTTTATCGCACATTTCTACTTTGTAGGATGTCATCACCTATTGGACAAACTTAGCCTACACACACTCTCCCTGACTTTTATTGCACACTTCTACTTGCTACGATGTCAACACTATTCTGCAGTTAGAGATCATGATGTGCATTGGATGTTTTTTTCTGTTATGGTGTCCTTTGTTTTCACGCGTACTTTCTGATAGAATACTAATCATCTCTAAAGATTCCATTTATACTCGAACAAAGGCATCTATAGAATGAAATCGTTGAGGCAGATCTGAAAAAGTCTGCAGTGGAATGAAAGAAACATTTCTTGAGGTAAAGGTAGAGAAACTTTGAACTTATAAAGTTCACAAATGCAGCACCAATCCCCAATGCAAACTACTACCAATATTTCTTAAACTAAAAGAAAACCCACTGCACAACGATAAAAACGAATGTGCCCCCTGCATATCACTAAAACGAAATATTCCTTTCTTCTGCTAAAAAAAAGTCGTAATTCCTATTTGGGATCTTCTGCTCACGGTGTCTTGATTCAAAAAGTAAGTTTATTCATTTTCAAGTTTCCAAATATATCCTAACTAATTTACCTTATAATCAAGGAAACAATGTTAATCCTAAAGTCTAAACGGAAAACGGATATATGTATATGTTTATTTTAGTCCTTGAAATGTTCAGGCATGGACTCTTTGAGTGTAATAGACGAAGGGGAAAAGATATTACTCCAGCTGTTCCACTCGAAACTATTTTGCTTTCCATTTTTAACATGTTCTACTTAATTGGTCGCATTTTGACATTTAAGCTTGCACTATACAAAAAATTACAACTATACCCTTATACTTTAATTTAAGCACCAGACAACCTATTATTGGGTCAAATAATTGACACGTACTTGCACATGTTGATCCATGTCGGCCTTTTTTGATAAAAGAAGAATTTTACTAGAAATGGACTACATGTCAGCCTTTTAACTTTTGGCCATTTTCTTTACCATTTGGCCATTTTCTTAATACTCATTATCTCACTAACAAGATTTATTAGTACTTCTCCCTCATTTCCAAAACACCTGCGCGGTTTTAGTTGTCACCGGGTTTGAGTAGAAGAGAGAAATATAAATAAATGGTGGCAGCAAAATTTAACGTACAAAAAAAAAGTAGCATGAAATCTTCAAATTAAAATATACTCCCAGCGGTTAAAATAGGCCAAATGGCAAATTTTTGGAGACTTTCTGACAAGCTTGGAAAAGAATGAGAATATGATAGTTACGTAGTTTGGAAATTGACGAACGGATAGTGATCAAATTATACATTTTGTCAAGGAGGGTTTGAGTAGAATGAGAGGAAGTATCAAATTTTGAGTTATATTAGAAAAATGATACGTTACCTGCCATGCTTCTTGGCTGTGTGGATAACCCCCAAACTGCTGCGTTTTGCCAAAGGCATCTGTTAAGACCTGTCCCAGCATCTCACTTTGCCCAGGTAATGCATTTGTGATATTAGGTTGAGTAGAGGTAAGCGATGGCTGAAAGGAGGCTGACTGATTTCCAGCATTGTAGCTTCCCATAACATTCTCCCACGATTGGAGGTCAATCTCTTTCTGGTGCTCATATGTTAAACCAGCATCAGAATGGTGTTTACCTTTACCTCCTTGAGTAAGCGCAGGACCCATCTCCGGATTAGCTGTGAACTTTCCTTGATAATCATCTGTTAAGAATTACCACACCTTTGTTATTTACTATAATGAATAAATACTTACCTACTGGAAACCCCTTCATTGATTAAAAAAAAATGATGGTATTCAGAGAGTTACTTGAGAAAGGAGCTGTATAATAAGGGACAGACTCCATTTTTCCCATCAGTGGTGGTTGTAAATCGAGAAAAGAGTGAGCTTTGGAACTGGATTGCTGATTATACGCTGCAAACAAAAACTTTAATGTTTAAAGAATGATAGTTTGCTTATAAGCAATGGGGACTATGAGATGAAAAGTATAAATGCACCTGACTCAGCATCTTCATATTCCGAGGCCTGGGTGCTAGTTGTATCAGTAGTTTGTGAAGTTACTGGGTGATTATACGAGTGAAACTTAGAAGACACTGAGCTCTCCACCTCAGAGTGAGAGATATTTTCTTCAGTATCTACGGAGTTGGGAACAGCTTCTTCAACCTCTTTGATGCGGTTATAGTTTGTTCTATTGCCCTGAGCAATTATTAAACATGCTTGTTAGAAGCTCTGACCAAAGATACCCACCTACGATAGTACATAACATTCTTGGAAAGAGAATAAAAGACAAGAGCGGAAGATATGAAACAAATTATCTGCCTTCAAGATGGAAGCCTGGGTCAAAGAAAGGAGCTGGTGGGCTATACCAGTGAAACTCTACAAGGTTTGTAGTACAAACATGTTCAAAATTATTTAGAGGGAAAAAGGTAATAGCTTGAACTGTGTAAAAATAGATGCGAAACATACTTTGGAGACAATTTTAGTTGTTGTTTTTCCACTACTATAAATATCTGTATTATTAGAGTATCCTTATCTTATCCAAAGAATATCACAAAGCCAAGAGTGCAAGATCAGCAAAGACATGAGAACAAGTAGATGAATGTTTGGGAAAATTGTGTAAATATTACAAAGTTAGTTTATGAAATAACCACGTACCTTGACAATATAACAAAATCTTATTAATTCCTGTTTTGTATCTAAAACAAATATAAAATAAGAATATCATGAAAGTTGTAATTTTAAATCCTGATCCCAAAAATCAAATGGTAACTTACATGCTTACATAAAGGACCCCTTACGTGTATACATAATCTATACCTTACAACAGCTAGAACAAATTTCAGTGTGATATGTGTATACAATACAAAATCTATAACTTACTACAGCCAGAACAAGTTTCCACATGCTATGTGTATACAAACTATTCGACATTAGCCACAAAAAATTATGGAATAGGAAATGGAATAGTGGTGCAAATTGAAAAGTGCTGGATGTTGAGAGTATGAGATATAAAAGAGGACAAAGGAAAGATTGCAACCTTCACTTCCCGGTAGTGGACTAGAACTATGTGGGAGAGCTCCCTGCAATGGTAATAAGCAAATTAGAAAATATCTTAGGAAAACTACAATAGAGCCCTCGTAAACATAAAACTAAGATCTTTGATACGTTGAAATTAAAAAGCTAAAATTGGAACCTAATATAGCTTCTGTAAATCATATTGTTTGTGGTCAAAACTTCACATGATTATAAAAGGCAAAAAATCATCAACAGCTCCCAAAGAACCGAAACTATCTTTGATTTCGTAGAGAAGAATTTTGTTAGAATAAAAAAAAGAAAAACTATAAGCAGATGGATTTATCTTGAAAGCAGCAGAACAGGAGCTAAACAGCAAGGAATACAAGACTATAACTAAAAGACCACAGCGGGTCAATCATTCGTACTCATAGAAAGAGGAAACTTTCCAAAGGAACCTTAAACCACTCAATAATCCCAAAGGAGAGATCTCGACAAAGCTTGATTCCTGAAAATTCTGGAGTTCTGTTGAATCCAAATACACCAGAGAACAGCGAAGATCCCACATATCCACAACAAACTCTCATCATTACCTCTTCCCAACCCACTAATTCAAGTCTAAAGAAGAGAAGAATTAGAAGCATGACGAACGCAAGCTTTACAACAGACATGCTCAACAGCGTTCGTCCAAGATACAAAGATCCATCAGATAACACCGAATCTGAAGAGTTCTTACACATTACACACCAGTCTGATGAGATCCACTTCAAGTAAGGTCTGCTAAATTTGGAGTTTTGGCGCTTTCTAGGGTTTGTGTTTGGGAGATTTATCTAGAGATTGGAGAGCTGCTACAGAGTAATCTGTGTGCTTTTTTTCGTTTTTGTTGTTTTTTTTTTTTGTGGACTTCTTGTCCGCCTTCTTTGTACCCTCTTGCTCTATTCAATGATATTTTTCTTTTATCAAAGAAAAAAAGAGACCAATGCTTAGCTCAAGTCGAGTTCCAGCTTTCAAATAAGGGAAAACAGATGGGAAGGATCCGTATTAGGAGATCTAATCAACAAAAAAAATGGCTTCATGTGAACAGACCACATCCTTCAGCGACCCAAGAGCAGCAACTAGAGTAGCAAGTACAATGTACCCCGGAAAGAATATCAAAAGTTTAAACCCTCCACCATTCTCAATAAAAATAGAAAACCCAAGAAATACCCACATTCTCTCCCAAGCCCACTTCAGAAGAACTCAACATGACAACATATGAGCCAAATGAACCCCAGTAAAGAGGATATAGGCAAGGGAAAAACAAGCACAATGAGGCACCCCCGACCAAAACATCCTTCCACCACCCATCTTGAGTTGAACAAAGGGTAGCACTGATGAATAAAGTTCCATGTACATTTGTGAACGACTATCTAAATGTATAAACATCCCACTCAATTAGATGCACACTAAATTTACTTCTGCTCACTTTATGTCAAATAGACTGTGGTTCTTGCCTTCCCCGGGTATGCATCAAAGTCACTTAGTAACAACGGAGATATTTGCTAAGTCAAGTCCCCAAGGCGCAATCCCCCTCCTCCTCGGGCTGACACGCCTCATCCAAGTAAGTAGATGATATCTACCTCCTCCATTCCCCCCCCCCCCTTTTTGTCCAAAGGAAATCCCTCATAATCGTTTCTATGCAGCTGGACTTGCTCGTGGGGATCTAAGAAGTGATAATTAATAAAGTGGAATGCTTGGGGAAACAAAAAAAAAAAACTCTAACAAGAGATGTACCATCTCCTAATGAGAAAATAACCTTCCTCCGCCCCTCAAGGAGCTTCCCCGTCCTTTGAATCATTGGGTCCCAAAGCAGGACAAAGGCCACGACAACATACTACACCCTATCAAGGCAGCTAGATATTGACATCCTAGACATCCATTTCTAACCCTGAGGCAGCCCTTAGCAAAAGTGGACTAGAAGGCATGAAAGTGGACTAGAAGGCAAGAAATAAAATTGGAACATTCTCAAAATCATAATTCTCACCAAGCATAAATAAAACAATATCATCCCTACGCTCTACGTGAGACACTCTCCCTATCGGGCATCACAGCAACTATCGGGCTTCCTTTCATTTCAAATTCGTCATAGGGCATCCACAATGGTAACCAGAAATGAAGCACTAACTATAGAGAGAGTGATAGTCTTAGAGCATCTATGCTTCATCCACTGTTTCAATAAATTATGGAGTCAATGCCAAGCTATTTTGACACTCTAGAAGAATTTTTGCAGTCTGGTTTTTAGTAGAGGTTTTACTAAGTCATTCATGTTTCAAATTCTCCTGTGTACATGGGTTACGCACCCCCTGTTTTGACTGCTCTAATTGATATATTTTTTTTTTTTGCTTAACAATGATTGTGTCTTATGCGATGACCTTGCACTTGAGCGTATTGAATGGGCAGAAATAGATTCATGTAGCCGATCCCAAGTGATTGGGAATAAGGCTGAGTTGAGTATACATGTGCGCGCACAAACGCACACAAACATTCTGGATGTTGAACTAACAGCTAATGGCTAAAACTGAATCAAAAAATATGTAAATATTATTGACACATAAGGGAAAACACAAAAGGCAGAAATTAGTAAAAGTAAAAGTTCAATGAAAGCAACTGCCAATTTTTTCTACTCACTCTTCAAGTAACCAATAGCTACGCCTTTGAAAATTCTCGTTCTCTTCTCCATGTGCATAATAGCAATGCAAGACATCGATACTTCCTGCCTGAAAGGATGTTTCGTTCCAAATGGTTAATAAAGAATCATGAATAAAATTTTCAACAGCACCAATATTCCTTTGCGCCTCAATAAGTATTGAAAAGTAACCTAATAAAAAATCAACTTATGAAACTACAATAAATAAAAAATCTTTTGGACTTGCCTTGAGCCTCTCATGAGCTTCTTTAACTGTCTTCCCATCCTTTTTCTTCCTCCAGTTATGACCATCTTTTCTAAAATACCTCAAAACCTTCCGGTCAAAGAGAAATAGTGAACCATCTGAAAAGGACATAATACGTATGAAGCCAAGATATCCCCATGAACAGGCTTAATATAAAGTTTGATTGAATGTTACCCCTTTACAGTCCTACCATGTTAATATAATTCCAGTAGTGACAAACTTGGATGTTACAATGAGCTGAAATAAGCTCAGCTAGCTCCTTAGCTACCAAAGAAAAGTTGAGGATACAGGGTATGATACAACATGCACCTACAACTGTAAGTACAAGTTTGAAGAATGTGCTAATATTCTCCCTTTTTCCTAAGCATCTTACTCGCCATTTCAGGATGTTACACCCAAAGAAGTTTACTTCTTAATTTAGGATGTTTCATTCACCTAGAAGTTAAGCTTATATATACATATATATATATAATTATATATACACTAGATATGCCCGTGCCCACGGGCACATGTGGTTCATTTTTTTAAAATTACATGTATTATTTGAAAATTTGGGAGGAATATGGAAAGAATTGGATGGAATGTGGAAAGAATTCAAAATTTTTAGGGGGGAAATGTTTTTAAAAAATTAGGAAATATAGAAAGAATTGGGTGAAATGAGAAAAAAAAATAAAAATTGGGGGGAGGACTGTAGAATAGAACAATTGATAAGTGTCACATCAACCGCTCTCTTGTATACTATAGACTAGGTATACCCGTGTACGTGGCCACGTGGGGTGCATTTATTTTTTAAATTAAATGTATTATTTTAAAACTTGGGAAAATGTGGAAAAAAAATTGGGAGAAATGTTGAAAAAATTCGAAAATTTGAAATTTTGGAGAGAATGAGAAAAAATTTCAAAAATTTGGAAATTGGGAAGAATGGGGAAGAATCAAGGGCTAAGATTAGTTTTATCAATGGCTCATAATGTGACACACCCTAAGTGTCGCATAATGAGCCCTTTTATACTATAGAAGTATAGATATATATATTTATTTATTTAACGTCCCATATTACCCATCTTATAGTAAATTCAAGCTCTTAAAAACCATTTCAATCTTTAGAAGGGTATTGATGATAGAAGTTGCTTCTGTCCTCAAAACTTCTAACTGTTCAACTTTCAAGCGTGGGTTCATAGAAATGAATAAGGGAGTAATCTGCTGAGCCTAAAATAAGCCAGTTTTGAGTATAAACAATGACTGAGGTTATAGCATGTCCATGTGTTACGTAAACTACATGCTAAATCAGCAGGCCCCAGAAGATTACAAAAAAATTGAAGAATAACACAGTTTAGAGTTGTTAGCGCACGAGTAAATAACCAAATACAGCTAGAAGTCATACTTGGTGGCCTATTTGCAGGTTCTGGAGCAATGCGAAATTTCGTATAATTGCGAAGGATTTCACATATTTCTGCTGGACGTAGCCATCGATTTTGAGCTTCTAAAAGTATTTGTTCAATATCTGCAGTTAACCATGAACTTCGTTAAAAGATACTCAAAAGTAAATACATTATGGGCAAGCAGAAAGAGAAGCCAGTGCTTATTGAAGATCCAAACCATCAAAAACAACTGCATTCTTTAACTATTCATTTCACGCACGTATTTATGCTCGTATCTGGAACAGAATACTAGAATATAACTATTGACATCAACAAGATACTTATTCTTGTTTAAATCCGATTTCTCTACAATATTCAACTCATACCTATATGCCTTCAGCTCTACTAAATATTTTCTCTACTAAACCCACCAAACAAGAAGCTTCAACCAAAAAAAAAAAAGTCTAAAAGAAAATTAACCAGTCAAAACAAAATACTCCGTACATACAAGTCAAACGAGACCAAGAAAAAACTCACCCAGTTGAGCACCAAGGGCGTAGCGCCGACTCTCGGCCATGGAAAACACCAATCACTCCGATCTTGAAAAGCAATCTTCACTTCAAAGAGGAACCATATCCATTCCACAAAATCAATTGAAAATATGGGAGATTGAAATCAAACGCAGGCCAAGTTCATATCCAAGAATCGTGATTGATCAGATCTTCTTTCTTTACAGAGTTAAAACCTTTGACAACGAACAATTAGAAAAAAAGGTGAAAAAGGGTAAAGATTTTGCAGGAAGAAGGTGCTGAGGAAAGTGAGGCCGCCGAAATTGAAAACAATAGTTCGGACGCAGACAGGCTTATATGAGGGAGGGAGGGAGGGAGGACGATGGTGCGGTACGGTGCGTGCGGGCGCGTTTTTAGAGCTAAACCTGACCGAGCGAGGAGTGTCTTTGACGTCTCTTTTTCAGCTTCTTTTCCACTTTCTTAGACCGAAATAACACTTTGGTCCTTCAACTTTCTGCCCTATTTCTTCCATGGCCATCAAATTTTGTGTCCTCGACTTTTCTTGTCCAGCTGAAAGCGATTAAGAAAATGCTTGATATAAATGTATAATTAATGAGGTATTAATGTCATTTAGTGATATTTTATTTTTATTTTATACATGTAACATTACTCAATCGATTGAGGATCAACTTAAGTGATTTGTATTTTATTTTCTTTCATATTTTTTGAGATATATAATTTTGCTAAAAATTAAATTGAAAAAGTAAAAAACGAATAAAGGTGTTCATTTATATACTTCCTCCATTTCGATTTAATTGTCATCGATAGTGACATATTGTGAGAACTTTATGTCGTTTTCAAAACAATTAAAATGAAACGAAGGAAGTAATAGTAAAGTCCCCCCCCCCAAACATAAGTTTGTTGATTTTGGGTGAGTCGTTAGCAAATTATTTAAAAGCCAAATTAACTATTGAAATCCCCATATATTAAGCTTTAAATGTACTTTTAAAGATGAAATTTAACGCAATTCATATGAGCTTTGAGTAGACTTGAATTTTAAACTGTATTGACAGTCAAATTGTTTTTTATTGGCCCAATATGCTGCTTCTAAATTCTAATTGCTGATTTTTGGCCCACAACATTATACTGTAGCTAAAATTTGGATTGCCAATAATTTTGTTAGCTTATTGTGAAGCGAAAAATATGAAAGAATAGACCGTGATTAACTATGTAGGGTGGATTTGGCGGAACGTTTTTTTAGATAAATGATTATTCAAATCTAACTTTAAAAATTAGTAGGTATGAGAAATAAAAAGATAATTTTTTTTAAACTAAGCTAATGAACGAAAAAAAAATACAATTTTTTGAAATATAAATTTCAAAAACTACTCAAGTGAACTGATCCTAAGTATCCATAATTAATAAGTCAACTTAGTTTACGATCCTAGTAAATGCTAACTTTTAAGGGTGTGTTCTTGTGAGTGATTTTATTGATTTAGTTTTGGGTTTTTGTAATGATTAAAGTAAAAAGTAAGAGA
>JAOWAN010000050.1:981440-991985 GCA_028566635.1 Lobelia cardinalis | reverse complement strand
TCTCTCTCTCTCTCTCTCTCTCTCTCTCTCTCTCTCTCTCTCTCTCTCTCTTATTTTTTATTATAATCATTACAAAACCCAAAAACCAAATCAATAAATCATCCATCCAAAACAAATCTCTAGCCAAATCATCCAAAGTCAAGCCCGGGAAAGCACCAAAACTCCTAGCCCAAAGAGAAGACTGCACAAGGATCTTCCACAACAACAGAAGCGATAACTCTTCGAAAATTCGAGAGTTTCTCTCAATCCAAATGTTCCACAGTAGACTAAACACAACACAATGCCACAACAAAGAAGCATCCCTCGGTCGGCCGAAACCCAAATATCTAATCATGCAAAACTCCTGCGAGCCGTTGAGCAATGCATGAACAAATGGTCATTAGACTCCCTAGCCCGCATAAACAGTAGAGATAGACATCTTCAGATACCTCCTCCTCCGTCAATCATTAGTATTCCAAGGACCATTGACCAAGCAAAAACTTTGTATTTGAACGGAACCTTGGACTTCCAAATGAAATGGTAAAGAGGAAAGTCAAGCGGTGTATATGGTCGAAGAACTTTACAGAAAACAACCCACTATGATCAAGAACCCAAATTCGACGATCGGATTGATGATCCATCAGACGAAAAGTGTATTCTTTTCTTAAATCTATAATATCTTCTTGTTTCATTAAAAATGGTACTTATCCCAAAAAGATAAGGGACACCTATACTGACCCAAATGTCCACAGCCAAGCCCGGCCTTGCCAAGCCAAGCGAGTGCACATGGGGAGGGGTCCAAGTTACCTTACGTGTTTGTTGAATACGGGGTCACTAAGTGCATGTACTTAATGCACACTCCATTCTCTTCTCTATTTTATGTGGAAAATCCTCGTCATATAGTTGATATGATAGAATGAAACAAGTTTTTAACATAATCATCTTCAATCTATCAAACATTTGTTCCAACAATCTGACTGGGGCACTTCCTCAAAAAAAGCTAATTTAAATTATCTGTCCTTTTACCTTTTCCCAAACCTCGGAACTGTCCCTCCCCGCAACCTAATGTTAAAAGTCATCAACTACTGTCTAGTGCATAGCTATTAGACGACAATAAGATCCCATCTCCTCTCTATTTTCATTCTTGCAGATTATGAATTGTGCACTCCCTTTTTCATAAAACTGTCTCTTGAGGCTTACTTATGATGTGAAGTTGCATGTGTTCATTATAGTTATCCTCTATTTAAGTCGACAAAAAAACAACAACAAAGCCTTGGTCCCAATCATTTGGAGTCGTTCACATGAATCCTTTTTCGTCATTCGCGCGATTCAGTCATACATACCTCAATCTTTTATCTCTTTCCGTAATGTTGATGCCTACGTTAACTTTGGCCTACCCCTACCTTAATTAGGCGATCCCTCTCATTTTCACTACTATAGAAGCTACTTTTATTGGTTCTTATATTTGTTTAATCTTATCTTTCTAGTTTTACCACACATCGATCTAAGCATTCACATTTCTGCTACATTCATGTTGTTAGCATGTTCCTTCTCAGTAGCCCAACATTCGGTTTCGTACGATAGCGCAGACCTAACAACTGTCCTATAAAATTTTCCCTTTAACTTTAGTGGTATATGCGGATCACATAATACGCACTCGTTCATTTAATCCAACCCGATTTTATTCTATGATTAACGCCCTCTCCTCCAACTTGATTACCGATTGATCTTAGGTGTCGAAATAATTGCTTTTGAGGTATTTCTTCTTCATCCGAAAAATTTTAATGCTCAAGTTAGTGATCTTACTCCCTTTTTGATGCTGGAAAATGTTCTGATTTGCTAATTAAGTATCCTTTGTTCCCTACCTTCATGCTCAATTTGTGTAGAGAATAGCGGCCAAAGATGCGCTTGATGCAGAATATTTCTGGACAGAACCATTTCCTTGTGATCCCAAAAGGTATCTCTTTCCATCTTTTGACTTCATGATGTGCATGTAGCAATTTCACGGAATATTATAGTTCATCATTGTAGGTGTTTGTTGCAATTCTTTAAAAGTTAGATAATATTAGAAGCTTGTTATTTAGTGATTCAAAGGACCCATTCCTATTCTCTCAAACTAGGTTTCCATGATTCTGAAAACGTAGTTTTCAACCTCAAGATAATTCCATCATTTTATTATGTATGCTTTACAGCTCGTATAAAATTATCTATGTTAATATTGGCCTCTAATTCCTCACGGCCTTCTCTTTGTTCGGTACCTAACATCGTTCTGCTATCTCCTGATCACACAGTTTGCCCAAGTATGAATCCTCACACGAGTTCCAGACAAAGAAAAAAAGACAACAGCAGCGACAAAATGAAGAAATGGCAAAGAGACAGAAGTTGCAGCACCCACAGCAGCATGCTCGCTTGCTTCCTTTGCAGCAATCAGGGCAAGCCCATCCTCAGCATTGGGCTGGGCATAATCATCCCAATGCCCAACCTCCGCTGTCTGCTGGACCTAGTCATCATCAGTATGGAAAGCCCCGTGGCCCTCCCGGAGGACCAAACAGGTACCCTCCCAGTGGGAACCCTTCCGGTGGGTTTTATCCGGATCGTGGGGGTCAAGGTGGCAACTTTAATGCCCAATATCCTCCGCAAGGGCGGGGGCCACCAAGTGGTGTGGCTGCATCTGGTCCTCGAGGTACCTCGGGTGGTTATGGCCCGCCTAACTATTCCCAAAGTGGTCAGTATGGAGGCTCTGGAGGGGGTAGAGGTCCAAACCAGATGGGTGGTAATCGAAATCAGCAGTATGGTTGGCAGCAGTAAACATTCTCAACAGTTGAAGCTCAAACGATATGCTGTGTTAAGAGCGATTACTGAAACTGAATAAGTTCAAGTGTAGGTTCAGATATGTGTTGTAGTTTTGTGTAACAGTAAGGATTGATAAGATTGGAATATAGTAATTTGGAGTGTACAGATGTTCTTGATGAGCTTGACATTGCAAGAGGAATTGCCAAGTTAATTTTTTGAATCTCTACATTTATGGCTGTAAGTTGTGGCTTTGATTCTTTTGGCAATCTAACTGTGAGAAGAGGCATTACGGTTTCATTGTGGCACAAGTTTTTGTACCTTTCTATCTAGCCAGCGTCTTTTTTGCTATAGAGCCGTGTAAAACATAAGATTCTTTTTCATTTGAAACCATCTCAAGTGCAGTTCCTTTAGTATCGATGAATCTCAACCTCCATTTTAGATACTTTTGTGTTGAAATGAGTTCCTAACTTACTTTTAGTTACTCTAATGTCTCGCAACCACACGTTTAGATACTTATTGTATTTGCCACTGTCCAAGCTGTTATCTATGTTCTGCAGTGGGCAACTACTTATTGTATTCCTTCTAACAATTTATTTTTGCAGATCACGAGTTCTGTCGACGTCTAGCAATGTGTAGTTCTGGTGGTGTGTGATCTGTACATAATGGCTGACCAAATGCACGAATGCAGTTGAAGCGAAGACAGGTGCCTCGTCCCGGCAGTTAGGATGGTTACTTTTGCTCGTGAAGCCAAGGGATGAAGGGTGAAGCCAAGGGATTTGTCCTGCAAGATGGTTGGCTTGTGTAATTTTTGTTTAAATGCAGAATGAGTGATCAATAAGGAGATACCCCCAAAACTGTCATCAGCAGACTATCCCAACACCTCCAGACTTGAGCTACCACAGCAAGGGAAGACGTGAAAGTTGTGACCTTTTCTGATTTGTCATGCCTAACAACCCACATAAACTTGGAAGTTGATTACTTTGAACAGCAGCAAGCAATGTGATATTACATAGCCAAGCTGAAGATTTAATCCAAGGATGGAGAAGAGTAAGGGCATATATTACCCTGATCAGAAAAAGGGTCGAAACAAACTGGAGGAAATCTGGATTAATAATGGAGCAAAATGAAATTGGACCAACAATACATATTGAAATAGCAATTATAACACTGTTAAGTAGCTAAAGTACCCTCGGCTCTCTAGGCATGAAGACTTGGACTCGGATTTGGAGCTAAACTTTGAAATGATCACTCGAGATAATGCCATCATCCAATCATAGAGATCCAAAACCAATACTCAAAACTGATATCAGTGGTACATTCAGTTCCTAACCTCTCAGCTTAGTAAGGTCCAGAATTTGATTGTATACAGGTGCTACCTAATTGCCTTCTCCAAAAACATTCCAAATTAGGATCAGGCAAGAGAAACATTGTAAATTAGCTGTGCCTTTTGTTTTGTTTTTGAGGGTGCAAAAAGTTGCGATGAATTCCAGCAGAACCCTGGTTCACACAATTCCACGTAATAATGTCTACACCTCAGAAAATTGACCATATTCAGGTTGATGACTAATCATATATGTAGCACGTGGTAGGCTGATGCGCAGTATCTATTCCTGCTTCTAGATTGAGTGGACACTTGTCTTTGATAAGCTTCTTCCTCCTTGAAAATAACAAAATTATGCTTTGGGTGCTTCGTAGCTCAATCAACCTGTAGTTTGGTACCATCTTTGCTGAGTGGACATAATTGGGTAGAGACAACACATTGTTCAATTGCATTACGCTGACTCCACCTCAAGAACTATCTTCATGAACTCGTACACCAAATAACTTATTGCTGCCGAGGGTAAAACCTGTAGCAGCAGACCAAGAGTATCGTCAAAAAAATCTTTAGAAAACCAAATTAAATACATACTATCAATTGCTCAATACATCCAAAGACAACGTAATTGGCAGAGGTGGGCCGATGCTGAAATCTCTATCTCCTATATTCTAGTAGGTCGAGTACTAGAATTTCATCTGACTCATTTCTTAAATGCTTAAATATCATGTACAGTAAGGTTCAATATGACCATTTCCAATCAACAAAAAATCCATAAACTGCAACATTTTTTTAGATCAAATGAACACTTCTAACCCAGTATGCAATGTAACATACAAGTAATTGAATCGATGTCATACCTGTAATAAACTGGGAGTCAATCCTGCATACAGAGCAGGTATACCACCTTGCTCAACTATCTTTGCAGTAGTTGCCATTGCGCTCAGTTTTGTTGCCCGGACTTGCATCTGCAGTTGTCTTCTGACAACTTCAAATGGGTATGTAGCAGCTTCAGCACAAGCTCCAGCAATTGCCCCATATATTAAGGTTCTAATGGGACCCAATTCCAGTTGTTCAAAAGCATTCAGTTCCTGACCTGGCTGTTTCATACTTTCAATTCTTTTCAATCCTTCGGGTGAATGCAGATAAGCTGATTTCAATATGTCATAGACTCCATAAAACACTGCACCGGAAGGTGCCATACTTATAATTGAAGGCACTAGGCCTTTGTAGAGAGAAAAGAATCCTTCTGTTTGGATCATGTGCCGGAAGGCGCCAATTACTCCACCCAAAGCCTCCCCTCCAGGTGCAACCATCTTTGTTCTGATCTGGAACACAATAAATTTATTCAGAAATGACATAGGAGACTACTCCCAGCCGCAACACTGTAATGCAATGTTAGTAATGGGAGACATTGAAACTAAAGAATCTATTGCAACAAGTCTCTGCATCACTTCTAAAATGACAACTGGTAGCATAATGACTTGACAACTTCATAAGAAAATAAATTAATTCAAACATCTCATGAGCAAATACCATGTAATGGTTCTGGGTAACTAGCAATGTCAATCCCAGCGTACGTCTAACCCATGGTCTCGAATATGGAAGGTATGCAATGTGAAATCTCATTCCTGGTAAACTAATACTATATAACATCCAGGTCACTCAAGAGTCCAAACAATTTTGAGTTGGACCCGCCAATGCAATACATAGTGTTAGAGCTGGATCTTTTTAACACGCCAAGCCCGAAGGCCAAACTCCCAAATCCCAATTAATTTCGTGATGTAAAATCTCATGCGTACGTAAGCCATACACTTCAAAATGAAGTATGAAGGGGGGGGGGGGGAATTTCCACTATACTATTAGTGGCAAAATATAAAGTTGCTCAATTAATAACCTGGAGATCAAAGTTTTTCTACGTAAATATTCTCTATCTTGCTAGACTGCTAGAGTAAAGCTATAAATGTTAGACCCTCATTGCACTTACGACCAATCTACAAATCGATTACTCCAGTCTGAAACAAAGGAAACGACAAGTGGAGAGTAATATGCTACTTCGATCATGTTCTGAATGGCAAACGGGTAAATAGCTATGATCCGGAAGGGTAAGCTCACTGCAAGAAATCATGCAATCACAATACACAAAAATCCTAAATTGCCACATACAGTGTCCATAGGTATGCAGAGCACAGTAGCAGTAATTCCAGCAGCAGCTCCAGCAAGGAATCTTTCAAAGTTTGTCGTCTCCTTGTTTCCAGTTAATCTGAGCAATTGACCTCTGTATGTGTCATAAGCATAAAAATTGATAGCCTTGAAAGGAGCAGTCCGAAGAATATTTACAAAATTTCCTTTCCAAAAACCTTTCAGCCCTTGAGCAGCTGCAATTGACTGGATAAGGTCACCAAGATTCTTCTGTTCACCACGAACTATATATTCCAGCTTCAGTCTCTCGAGTGGGGCAACAAAAGTTCTGAAATGAAAATACGCAAAAACTAAAAATGACTTCCTGGACTTTTGAGGTTTAGATAATTAGATTATCAAAGCAATTTAAGCATAATCGTGCACCTTGGATATGAAACTAATTATATTGCATGTACTTTTCTTTTTCAATAATAATCTACTCCCTCCATCCGATGAGTGTCAATTTTTCTTGTTGAAAAGTCGATATAAAATTTATCAAATTAATTTTAATTTTTTTATTATCATGTTTTAGATAATAATATTTTAGTCATTGTACTAATATTAAGTAATTTATCAAAAATACTTTCTACATATTCGTTAAAAGATGTATTTTTTTAATAAATATTTAGTAAATAATTAATTAAATTGATCAAAATGAGTCAAAAATTGACACCCATTTTGGGATAGAGGGAGTAACAAACTCGAATAACATAACAGCCTCATCAGCTATAATACAGTCAGAGGGAGTAACAAACTCGAATAACAAAACAGCTTCCTCAGCTAAGATACAGACAGATCAGTAAGCATAGATAGCACCACTCAAGATGCAATGATGTAAAAGTGTGGTCAAGTTCTAACACCACCAGGCAGCAAATATAGATAAACTATGAAATACCCTGTTCTGAAGACATGATTACTTCCTAATGACAGAACTGTACTGGATTGAAAGGCAATAACTAAATAGACAAGAAAATACTACGAAAAAATGGCAGCTGCAGTAATAACGGTTAAGGCGATTTAATCATCCTCCACTAGACTAGGACTCATAGGTAAAGATGGCAGTACCATTGCTTGGAAAAAGAAAGTTTGTTAGCACTATCAGAGCACATGATTCAGGCTATTGTAAAACGCTTAACACGAATTTTCTCCAAAACAGAAACAGCATGTTAATTGGTATTCCAGAGGCACAGACAGTCCATCTTAGCAACTACAAGAAGGTAGATTTCACATGCATCACCAAGTACAACTAGTTAAATAAAATTCAAGATTTTGGTTACACCGAAAAACGTAGGCTATCTTTGCTCTCAAATAGCTCAAAGCACAAATTTGGTCGACAGTTCTACAACCAAATTAAATTCTCCACTATTTACATAAATCAACTAATCAAGTGCAACAGTATCATAATAAAAATTTCTTAATCAAGATGGAGGCAGGGGTAGGCCAAAGTTAACATGAACATCAGCAATGCAAAACACATGAAAGACTCTGGTCTGTATGGTGACTTGACATTGAATCGCGTGGATAGCGGAAAAGGATTCATGTAACGGACCCTAAATGATTAGGACTAACACTTTGTTGTTGTTGTTGTTGTACACTGTCACTACTAAAACTGACTGTCTCATTTTCTTTCAGGAATGTACCATTTCAAACTTGAGGTTGAAATTTCAATTCATGTGCATTGAGGGTTGGACAGTACAACCTTGCAATGCACTTTCCATTGATATTCTGTTGAATCAGTGCTAGCCCTATGATGAAAGCTAGCAAACTTGGCAAAGTCAAATCTATGGCTGCAGGTGAGCTGAGCCAGCTCGAGCACGCACCAAGAAGGATGTCGAATGGAGCTAATATAATTCGAGCCGAGTTATGAAAAAGTATGAATACTCGGCTCATGACAAGTCTCTAGCTGCTCGCGAGCAGCTCGAGCCAAAAGACTCGAGTCAAGTCTAGCCAATGACAAAAACATCCAGAATTTTCGGAATAGAAAATTTATTTTGGAACTTTTTCCTTTAATAAAAAGCTATTATGATTTTTGGGAAGTACAAATTTTTAGTGGACATTTTGAAGTTTTTCCTCAATTGTAAGTTCCGCTAATCACATATTATTTATCATCAATCGCGAAAATGGTATTGGATGATCTTAATAATATTCATACAATGATACAAACAACTGAACAATTGTATCCGGTCATTAAACGAAAAATTAACTTTAAAATTAATGGACGAACAATGACTATAAATTGGATGTGTTTTTATATTCAAACGTCGGGTTAATTTAGCGACCATTTTAAGAAATGTTAAATATCTACAACCAAAACTGGAAAAATAAGAAAAGTTTGGAGTTCCAAATATATGTTAATTCAAATTTATTTAGTTTAATAAAAATATGGTACGAGTTGAGTTGAGTTGAGAAAAAAAAATCCGAGTCCTGTATTCGTACTTGGCTCAGCTCAATCGGGCCTCACCGGTCAAGTCGAGTCGAGCCCACTCACCTATACCCTGGTCAAATCAAACCAATCTTTGAACAACAAAAAGATTCATCTTGAGAAATACACCAATGCCCTAGTCAAATCAAACCAATCTTTTGAACAACAAAAAGAGTCATCTTGAGAAATACACATATACCCTAGTCAAATCAAACCAATATTTGAACAACTAAAGGAGTCATCTGGAGAAATACAAAAACAGACAAAATCCAAATCAGAACAAGCTAAAATCAACACAACAAAGTCAACCAACAGTCAAAGGAGACGGAAAATAAGAGGGGTATAAAAGTAAAAAACCTTGAAACCATAGCAGCAATAGCACCAGCCCAAAGATGCTTAGTAGTATTCAATGCCCCACCTTTACCCTTCTTCTTCGCCCTTCCCTTAACTCCAGTAAACGCCGTCGTCGTTTCATTCTCACAACAACTTTTCTCATCTTCCCCATCACGCCCCTCCAAAACCTCACTATTTTCCCTCACAAACCCTTCCTCACCACCGCCGCCACCACCACCACCGGACCAGCTAACCGACAAGCACGCACCATTCCCCCGCCGATAACCCTCCGTCCTCCCCACCGCCGCTCTCCGCCTACCCCGCCGCCAGCAAGACGCGGACTTGGAAACTCCGACCGGTGGTAGAGAAACGAAGGAGGCGGCGATCCACGAATGAACTTCTGGGTCGAGGAATAATCCGCCGGATATAAAACGGGTCGGATCGGACCGGAGTTGTTGTGATCCGGTTGACGAGATTAACTCCTTCAACCAAAGCTCTAGTCCTTGCATTTTTGTGATCAAGAAAGTGCAGAAGAATATCAAATTGGTTGGTCTGGTAACATGGGTAATGCCCGAATGTTTCTGTACATATATATTGAGGTGGAAAAAGCAAATGTGCTGTGTGTGTGTGTGTGAGGAAGAAGGGAAGAATTGATTCGGAGGGGTTTACACTTGTAGTGCTTGGGTTGCACCGTCAACTTCTTGTTGTCATTGTTGGGGGGATTCTGTTTGTTTTTCGGTATTTCGGAGCTCATTGGTAAAAATAAATAAATAATATAATTTTTGATTTCACATTACACTAGAATTACCCTTTAATTTTAATATTTAAAAATTTCAACCTTAATCATTTATTTTAAATATCATTTCCTCCACTTTCAATTTTTATTTCTCATATTTTTCACTTCAATTATAATTTTTTTGTAAAAATATGTATAAAATTTTATTTTTATAAACTCAATTATAATATTAAATTATAATTTTTGTTTTTTTGAAACATCGTGCTCTCGAACTAGGACACGAACATGCACCAGTCTAAATTATAAAATATCTCGTAGTTTACTTTTTTTCGATGAAAAATTCAGAACAGTAGTATGCTGTCCCTACGCCCCCTACTCCCTCCCCTTAACTCCCTAACCCCCTCCCCAACATCCCCCTTCCTTAACCTCCCTCATCCACTAGGGGTGATTATGGTTCGGTTTGGTTCAATTTTGGTCATTTTTTATCAAAATCGCAACTAAACCAATAGTTCGGTTTTGTCATTTTTCAAAATCAAAACCAACCCAAAAATATGAAAAATCGATTCTTCGATTTTACATTTTTCGGCTCGGTTTTTATAAACTTTCGACTTTTGAAAAGAATTTATGTATTTCTCAAATTTTAATATGTGATAGAACAAATTCATAGAGTAGAGATTTTCAATAATAAAAAAGAAAAATTTTATAATTCAATTTACAAAATTGAAGTAAACATAATTCTTTATTATGGAAGTTGAATGAGAAAAATCGAAAGTAAAAGTAAAAGAG
>JAOWAN010000050.1:952467-968272 GCA_028566635.1 Lobelia cardinalis | reverse complement strand
GTATCTTAGTACATTTTTGTTGTATGTTAGTTATATGTCTGTATTTTGTAAAATAAAGATTCAAAACAAGAATTTTTATAAGAAAATCAACTAAGATAGAGCAAAAATATACTAAGATACAACATGTTCGTAAATATATAACAAACTAACTAAGATGCGAAGATCCAACAAAAACGTAATAACATACAAGGTGGTCTTATTAAAGATACAACAAAAAAAATTAAGATACAACAAAATTAACTAATATACAACAAAAAAGTACTAAAATACAACGGTTCGCACGTTTGTACGATATTTATGGTTTGTAGCTGATCATTTTCCTATATATATATATATATATATATATATATGAAGGTATTTTATTATATGCAAAACTTATTTGCAATTTCTTTCCGACCCAATTTAGCAAAATTCTGGAATTCGCAAAGTTGAGCCCTTCAAGTTAACTAGAACGTAACGAGTTTATGAAGATCAACTAAAGCGAGATAATACCAATCAATAGCCCACTCCAGTCTCCAATTATTTGTCCCAAACCATACTAAAGTTCCTGAGCTTCCACCACTTAAATCACTAACAAATCTGGGAACACATCAAGCATTCATCATCGAAATCACTAACATCTACATCTATTCATCCATCACAACACCTTTTAAGAGCTGAGACCATAAAATGGAAAATATCACAATGATGAAGAAATTATTCTCACTTTTAATGTCAGAGGTTCAATGAGAAGATATGGGATCTCTAAATAAAAGTTCAGAACCTGAAGCACATTTCCAAAAATACTTGAACTTACGTTCATCGAGTACTACAAATGAATGATATTAAATCTCACATAATCCAGAAAGGAAACTGCCCAATATGAAATGTACAGAAACTAAAATGCACATTCATTTTTTAAGATCTACTTAGTTTTTTTGGCCTGATTTGCTTCACACTCATACATTACGAGTATACAACACATTCACCAACCTGAAAGCAATTTTGGTCAGCATTCACTGCTTTTAAGTTCCCCTCTCTGATCACAAAAATTATAACTAACATAAGGAGAAACCAGCAGGTATTGCTATCTGAGCAAGTGAAGATGCGGGCAGAGATGCAAGGAAAGGGGCAATTCGCAGATGGAGATAACTCAGACCAGGAAGATTACTGGTCAGCTACAAAGAAGGAGATCAAGACCCTTAAAACAGAACTTGAACAAGTTAAAATGAAAATGGCAGAGCTTAAGAATGACTACTCCGAGCTGCAACAAGACTATGAAACGCTAAACAACAAGCAAAGGAGCTTATCAGGTTGGAGAACTGGATGGAGGAAGATAAAAAATTCAGCTGTTTTCCATGGAAAAACTGATGCTGATAGAAATAGAGAGAGGCAGCTAAGATCAAACTCCATAGGCTGCAAAGTGATTTTCGGGCGCAGGCAATCTGTGTCCTGATTTATCAAAAACAGGTCAATATAGGTCATCTTCTCGCAAAAGCCATTTGGTTAAGTTCCAAAGCAGACCAGATAACATCCTTCTGTAGTTCAACTTATATGCAGCTAATAACGTTATGATGTGGGAGCGATCCTTATAGTTTATCCTATTGAATGCAATCAGCTATAATCATATTCCTGCGTCATTTTAGTTCTATGTATAAATCATATTGACTTCTACCATTCAAAAGATAATAATAATAATTTATCTGACCGTCGAATATAGGTTCATGATCTGGGTCTTTTTCTATGAAGTCCTTCTCTAAAATTCTTCATCCACATAAACAAGTTGACTTTCCTCTTTAGCATTTCATTTGGAAGTCCATGGTTCCATTTAAATACAAAGTCTTTGCTTGGTCAGTGGTCCTTGGCTGTTTGAACACTAATGATTGCCGGCAAAGTAGACAATCGAAAATGCATATCTCTCCTGATGTGTGCGTTATGTGTATAGGAGCTAGTGAGTCTCACGAGCATCTGTTTACGCATTAGGTGATGGCTCCGAGTATTTGGTGCAGGTTGTTTGTAGGGTCTAGGGTGAGACATGCATTATGCCTCATGGTAAAGGAGTTCATTATGATTAGCCATTTGGGCTTTGGTCGATTGAAGGATGCTTCTTGCAATGGGGTTGTGTCGTATTCAGTTTGTTGTGGAATATTTGGATCGACAGGAACTCTCCAATTTTCAAAAATCGAGAGTTATCGCTTTCGTTGTTGTGGGAGAAGATTACTGTGCAGTCTTCTCTTTGAGCTAGGAGTTTTGGCACTTTTCATGGTTTGTATTTGGGAGATTTGGCTAGGGATTGGAAAGTTTCTATAGAGTAATTCATGTGTATCTGTTGTTTTTTGATGATTTTTGGTGGATTTCTTGTCTATCTTCTTTGAACATTCTTTCTTTATCAAAAAAATATTATTATTACCCCCTCGGTCTCAAAAAAACAGCCTTGTTGACTTTACACATTTACTAAGCAATATCATTAATTACAGTCTCCTTTGAGCAGTTTTTCCTAAATTTCCCTACTAATAACAACTTTGCTGTTTTTCATAATTTTGACATTTAGAGAGTAAACTGGTTACAAAAGTGGGTATCTAATGAAGGGGCATCTTACTCAACTAATACAATTTCATATTTAGAAAGTGGCCAAGTGTTTCGGGACAGATAAAATAGACACCAAATCAGCCCTTTTGGGACGAAGGGAACAATAACTACTGGGTGCAAAATTGATTAGATTGATTAAATGCACTATTCTTAGCTTTTCTCCCGACTCCATCCAATCAGGTGGACACTTCAGGTTTGGACAAATAGGAAGAAATTATAGATTAACAGAACTACGTGACTTCTCACAGCCTCTTCTATTTATCCTAAGCCATGGATCTATCCAATTCAATGCATAGACAATCCTAACTTTGAGAAGCTGTAAGAAATGAACTCTTGGAATCTTATTTTCATATATGCCGATGTGATGGTAAACAAAAAATATGTTTTACATGTCCTCTTGGTTTTTCAATTTTAAAGGATATGATGAAAAGAGCATACCAAACTTTTGTTTTAGCTATGGAGCAATAAACAAGAGGATGCCAGTAAAACAAAAAACATGAATTACTTTCTTTTTAAGAACAAAAAAAGGAAGAAAAAAGAAAAGAAAAGAACTCACACGCTTTCCCATCCCTATTCTTAGAATATTCTTCCATAACTCAACTTAGAATTCTCTTTTCATGATCCAACACCACGCTTCAAAGTGCATGCTACTGATTTAAGCTAGTTCTAGCGAAAACTACAGAAAAATATTGAGGTACAACAATGTCTCCTTCTCTTAATAATCCAATTAATATGAGCACCTAGCTTGTAATAGGACTTAATTTGTCTCATATCTTCATACTACATACGGAAGAGAACTCCACATGGAGACACACCGTAATATCGTCAATTGGCCTAAATGACCCTCCTCGTCAAGGTCCCCTCTACACAAAGCATCGCATGAGGGACTTGGGGACACGCTTAGTAAACCCCCAGTGTGGGACACATTGACAATTAAGACAAATCCAAGCTTCACAATACTCAAACGAGGATCACGGCCTTCTCCCGCAACTTGACATGCTGAACTTCTCATCTGCATTTTGAAGCACTCTCAGAAAGGGCACCTGGGAGGACTCAGTAGAAAGTCTCCGCACACTTCGGGAGACCTTGACGTATGTCTAGGTTACCAAACGGTTATTGAGATAAAGAACTCGTCACCATGACCTTAGGCTAGAGGAGAGAAACACGTGGATACTGTCACGAGCTAATTAGCCACGCAATCACAAGCTTAATAGTGCAACATGTCACTTTTAATCAACATCACTCAAATCATAAATTTTGTTCTGGGAATTTGCTCAAGTCATTCATTGCTTAAGCATCTTCATCTCCACGCTTAACTACAACGAGTTATCAGCAAGTCCCAAGGAAATGATCTTCCAGTTCCATGTAGCCGCCATCTCTCCCCACTTGGCTATGTTTTAATCTTTACCTCATCTCCATTCTACATTGATACACAATTAATAAAGTGTAACGCTGTTTGACAAAAGAACTAGTATTACCCTTCTAAACCACAATATCAGAGCCTCAGCGCCTTGGACTTCAGTTAGCTGCAAGACATACACTTCCGTGTATATGAGCCACATGTGTAAAGTCAATACTCAATATCTATCGTATAAAATGCATCATTGATTAGACACTTAGGTAGTGTCAAATTCTCAATTATTAGATTGAAACAATATGAGTCATTGATTCTTTCCGCATTCCCCCCAAGTTTTCAATTTTTTACACTACGTGGGCACGGGCATACCTAGTATTTAGGATAATCTCTTCATAAGGTATCTAACGTATACAATTAAAAAAGGGTGCTATTGACGACTTGACTGCATCAGTAAGATCCGAATCTAAAGTATGTTGCCAGTAAAATGGTTTCTAGAAAAATAAATGATCAAACAGCCCTTTAACCAAAGTGGCTAAAATCTAAAATATAAACTAGCAAAATACAAAAAATTCAAGTAGAACATTTTGGCCAAATCTTGATGCATTACAGAATGGTGCAATATCCAAAGGGGAAAAAAGCATATAAACCATTTCCATTGTCATATCAATGAGATAACACCAACTAGAACAGTAACACAATAAACACCAAAAACCAGTACAGCAAATGGAGATCAATGCATAAAGATTCACAAACCCTCCCCTTGTCATTCGCATTCACTGCATACCTAAATAGCCAAATTATTCAACAAAAACCAATAAACCCATTTTAAAACTAGTAAAAAGCTACCTACTCGGAATCCGCATACTGCTCCATGGAAACTTTGCCACATTGTCGCCACCACCACCACGGCTGCTGCGACTGCCACCACGGTCTCTGCTCCGCCCAAAATTTCCCCTATCGCCCTTAAACCTGCCACCACCACCACCGCCGCCACGACTTTCCTTGTTGTCATCAAGCCAATGTGACTTCTTCGCTTCACTGTCTTCAACAACACTCAACTTCGACTTCGACTTCGACTCCTTCATCATGTTCTTTCTCTCCTCCTCTATAACTCGAATCGGGTACACGTCCGGTGATATCGACAAAGGGCTCCGGAGAGTGACATAAGCCTTCTTGTAATCGGGACGGGCAATCAGTAGCCCGCCACGCTTCTTCTTCTTCCCATCCATGTTTAAAGTTCTGACCTTTTCGACGTCAAACCCATAAAGCGATTCCAAAACCCTCTTAATTTCAATCTAAAAGAAAACCCAAGATCAAAAAAGCCAGGTATTTTTTTTTAATTGAAAGCATAAACAACGTAAGTAAGGGAGTCGGGTGGTGGGAGAGATAATACCTTGGAAGCAGAAGGGATGGTTTTGAGGGCAATTTCGGTAATATTTGTGAAACTGGAGGGCATTAGAAGTTTAATTGGTAGATTAGCAAAGTTGACAACCCTTCTCGCTACTCTGCTCCCCATTTTTTGATCTTTGCTTTTTCTTGATCTTCTTCTTCTTCTCTGGCGACCTTTTACAGTGTGAGCCGGAAAGAAAATGGTGGGAGTTTGGGAAGGGGTTTAGACTTGGGCTATGGGCCGAAATAAGCCTTCTTGTCAACTAGATGGGCCTGACATGGATACGCTTTCCATAAGCCCAATCCCAACTCGTAGTTTTCGGGTATTGTTGCATAAATTGGAAAAATGAATTTTTCCTACAAGGATTCAGTGCAAAAGCTTATTTATTGTATAAAATAGTAATTAATGAATAATCTATTTTATGTTGAGAAATGAATGACTCGTCCAGCCACAAATTTAGACCTTGTAAGCCAGCAATTGCAGACTTTGGAGCCAACCCTTTTAGCAATAGAGTAGGCTATGAAGATTTTCCTACGATGGCTACCGAAGAAAAAGTTTGACAAGCATTTATTAGGATTTGTTTTTCATGGAGGGATTTGCCTATAAAAGGGGCTCATCTCTTCAGTTCAAGATACACCGAAAAATATATCAAAAGCAATACAAAGGCTTACGAGAAAAAGGAGTAGTAATATCTATTTGTGTGTGTAAAATAAATAGTTATAATCTTCCATTTTATAACACAGTTATAATCTCCCATTTCACAATATGTTATCAGCACGAACGCTCTATATCACTAAAAGGTACAATTGTTATCTACCTATTTACATTCTAATGGTTGATTTTATTCCTTTACTTATTCTTATTTTGTGGGGTGATTAAACTCCTACGGTGATTAAACTCCTACTAATTTAACTTATTATTATTATCGTGGGAAGGACATTCCGCCCACATATTTATTTATTTACCGCAATCTAATTCTATTGTGAGGTACATATTATACCCACATAGTATTATTATTATCATGGGATGGATATTCCGCCCACATACTTATATATTTACTGCAATTTAATCTTATTGTGAAATATATATTATATTGTTGATATTCAATATTATTGTGATTTTTTTTGTTGCCACAATTATTTATATATTTAAGAACCTAACCATATAAAATTATTCTACCTACATAATTACTTCTTAAGTAATTCAAGATAGTGTAAAAAAAAAATTTTTACACTGCTTAAATACCTATTTTTACAATTTGATTAATATCCATATTTTAATAAATTACAACAACAGTAAATTTCAAACGATTACATACATATATAACGACTATATTTTTACATACATATATAACGGCTATATTTTTTTAAACAAAAAATTAACAGTCGCACAACGACTATAATTAATATTTTCATATAAATACACTAACCTTCATTCACATATTCATATAAATTTTCTCCTCTTTCACTACACGAAAAATGTCGTGGTCTTACTATACTTTCTTCTTACTACTAATTACTCTCCTAATTTTAGAAATATTTAATATAGAGGAAGAACGTGATTTTGAGTTTAATATGATAGTTCTTGTACTTGCTGTATTTTCTTTGTTCTTTATTGCAATATGTATTGAATAAAATTATAATTATGATTTCTTCTTAATTATAGAAAATAATGTCTTCAAATCTGTCCAAGCTCAATTCATTGCCCTCAATTACACTGGAGATAATTACATGTCTTGGAAACTCGACATATCAATACTTCTTGAATCTCTGGGTCTTCTGAAAATATTAACAGAAGATAATATGAATGCGCAAGAAAAGGCAAGGGCATTGATCTTTATTCGAAAACATCTTGATGACTTTCTCAAAAGCGAGTGCATATCTGTAAAAGATCCAAAAATTCTGTGGAAGGATCTTGATGATAGATTTGATCATCAAAGTGATGTTATGCTCCCCGCTGCTAAGGAAGAATGGAATGCACTTCGCTTTCAAGACTTTAAGAAAGTCCACGATCATCATTTTGCTCTATTTCGGATAGTTTCTCGACTGAGGTATTGTGGAGAAATTGTTACCGATGCAGAAATGATTGAAAAAATACTATCCATCTTTCATGCTTCTAACATTATTCTGCAGCATCAGTACAGAATAATGAATGTCAAGAAATACCATGATTTGATTTCTAAACTCATGGTAGCTGAGAAGAATAATGAGATTTTGATGAGGAATCATCAATCCCGTCCCACAGGAGCAATGACATTTCCTGAGGCAAATGCTATTGGGCCAAGCAACTTTAAAAATAACAATACCCGTGGACGTGGTGGTTATCGTGGACGTGGGCGAGGGCAAGGAAGAAACAATAATTTCGGCCGTAACTATGGACCACGAGGTGCCCTACATGTAACACAAACTCATCCCATGAAAAGAAAAGTGCATGTAAGCAATGATCAGGAAGAAATAAGAAGAATGAAATGATATGCTTTCGATGTGGATGTACGGGACATTGAGCTAAGATTTGTCGAACACCACCACACCTTTGTCGACTTTACGAAGAGGCAAAGGGAAAAGAGAAACAAACAAATTTGAATGAGCATTACACTCAAGTGAATAATGCTGTGAACCTTGCTACGAGCCTAAATGCACTGGACTTTTCGTAAGACTTTACCGACAACTGAATGAATGAATTGCCTATGTAATTTTATTGCTATGTTGTTTTTGGTACTTGTATTTTCAATTTTGTACTATATTTTATCATTGAATAAAGTATTTCTCGTTTTGGTTACAATTGTTATTTCTTTTTTGAAGATTGTCATGGATTACAATCAAACTCAAGGGGGTAACGTTGGCGAATTTTGTATTGCGGACAGTGATACTACACATACTATTCTGAAAAATAGAGAATATTTTTCTGAGTTAAGGCCAACAAAGGCAATTGTTCATACAATATCAGGCCTAGTAAATTTGATTGAAGGAATTTGTAAAGCCAATATTACATTGCCAAAAGGTACAAAGTTCATCATTAATGAAACTTTGTTCTCACCAAATTCAACAAGAAACTTGTTGAATTTCGATGATATATACCAAAATGGGTATGACACTCAATCTATGACATTGGGCAATGTGAAGTACTTGAACATTGTCATTCATGAATCAGGAAAGATTCGAACAATTGAGAGATTGCCACTCTCCAACGGTTTGCATTATACATATATAAATGTGATCGAATCACATATGGCAATAAAGGAAAAATGTGTTGATCATTCAATTATAAATTTATGGCATGAAAGATTGGGCCATCCTGAAACTATAATGATGCGAAGAATTATTGAAAATACACATGGTCATCCATTGAAAGGACAAAGGATCCCTCAAAAGGAAGAATTTCCATGTGCAGCTTGTTCTCTTGGAAAGTTGATTATGAGACCTTCACCATCAAAAATTCGAAATGAATCACCTATGTTTCTTGAGAGAATTCAAGGTGATATATGTGGACCAATACATCTACCTTGTGGACCATTCAGATATTTATGGTTTTAATTGACGCATCTAGTAGATGGTCACATGTATGTTTGTTGTCAACTCGTAATGTTGCATTTGCAAAATTTTTAGCTCAAATTATAAAACTACGAGCTCAATTTCCGGATTATGGAATTAAAAGAGTTAGACTCGATAATGCGGGTGAATTTACGTCTCAATCATTCAACGATTAATGTATGTCTACCGGAATTATTGTAGAACATGTTGCTCATGTACATACACAAAATGGTTTAGCAGAATCATTAATTAAGAGATTGCATCTTATAGCTAGACCACTAATTATGAGAACAAAGCTGCTTGTCTCTATTTGGGGTCATGCAATACTACATGCTGCTTCGTTGATTCGCATTAGACCAAGTGCAGATCATAAATATTCTCCACTACAATTGACATCTGGATATGAACCAAATATCTCACATCTCAGAGTTTTTGGTTGTGCAGTATATGTACCAATTTCACCTCCACAATGTACTAAGATGGGACCTCAAAGGAGATTGGGAATATATATTGGTTTTGAGTCAGCAAGTATCATTAGATATCTCGAGCCTTTAACATGCGATATTTTTACTGCACGATTTACAGATTGTCATTTCAATGAAATTATCTTCCCAACATTAGGGGGAGATATGAAAGAAATTTCAAAGGATATTGCATGGAGTGAACCATCTCTGTTGCATCTTGATCCTCGCACAAAATAATGTGAGACAGAGGTTCAAAGAATTATGCATTTGTAAGCTATTGCAAACCAATTACCTAATGCGTTCACTGACACAAAAGGAGTAACTAAATCATATATACCTGCAGCTAATGCTCCTGCTCGCATTGAAATTCCAAAGGAAAAATCTGATGGTAAGGATCCTAAAGAGTCAAAACTACGACTGAAGCGTGGAAGACCAATCGGCTCAAAGGATAAAAATCCTCGAAAAAGAAAAAAAAAATGTACGTGATATTGATGTTGAGGAAAAGGTTTCAGGAGAAGTCAAGAAAAGGGAAAATTCCCATGAAGAGGATACAAAAGAGAAAAATGAGGAAATTTCAATAAATTATAACAATACAAAGGTATTGTTGGACAGAAATAAAATTAAAGGTGATGACACAATCTTCTCTTTTAGTGTTGCAAATGAAATTATGGATGAAAATGATGATCCTGAGCCAAAATCAGTTATTGAATGTCAAAATAGGCATGATTGGATGAAATGGAAAGACGCTATGTAGGCTGAACTAGATTCCCTCAATAAACGAAATATTTTCGGACCAATTGTTATTACTCCTGCGGATATAAAGCCTGTATGATACAAATGGGTGTTTATACAGAAATGGAATGAGAAGAATGAGATCATAAGGTATAAGGCGAGGTTAGTAGCACAAGGGTTTTCTCAAAGACCTGGAATTGATTATGATGAAACGTATTCTCCTGTTATGGATGCAATTACGTTTAGATTTTTAATTAGCCTTGCAGTTTCCGAAAGATTAGAAATGCGTCTTATGGATGTTGTTACTGCTTATTTGTATGGATCACTTGATAGTGATATTTACATGAAAATTTCGGAGGGATTTAAGATGCCTGCAGCATGTACAAAACCCAAGGAAGTATATTCAATCAAACTTGAAAGATCGTTATATGGGTTAAAGCAGTCAGGACGCATGTGGTATAATCATTTAAAAGATTATCTTTTAAACAAAGGTTATACAAATCATATCCTTTGTTCGTGTGTCTTTATCAAGAAAACAACATATGAATTTGCAATCATAGCTGTCTATGTTAATGATTTGAATATCATTGGAACAGTGAAAGAAATTAGTGAAGCAATTGCATACTTAAAGGAGGAATTTGAGATGAAGGATCTTGGCAAAATCAAGTATTGTCTTGGTCTACAAATTGAACATATGCACAATGGAATATTTGTGCATCAGTCAAACTACACAAAGAAAGTCTTAAAGCGATTCAATATGGATAAGGCAACTCCTTTAACTACTCCAATAATAGTGAGAATGCTCAATATTGAAAAGGATCCATTTCGTCCATGCGAAGAAAATGAAGAAGTTCTTGGGCCAGAGACACCTTACCTGAGTGCAATTGGAGCTCTTATGTATCTTGTAAATTGTACAAGGCCTAACATTTCTTTTGCAGTTAATCTATTAGCAAGATACAGTACGTCTCCGACAAGAAGACATTGGAACGGAATCAAGCACATTTTTCGTTATCTTAGGGGAAGTACAGATTTGGGTTTATTTTATTCTAGTGACTCGATGCAAGATTTGATTGATATGCAGATGCAGGCTATTTATCTGATCCACACAATGAAAAGTCTCAGACAGGATATGTGTATACATATGGAGGAACTGCAATTTCATGGCGATCTCAGAAACAAACACTAGTTTCAGCTTCTTCAAATCATGCAGAAATTATTGCATTACATGAAGCAAGTAGAGAATGTGTATGGCTCAGATCAATGATACAACACATCAAGACATCATGTGGTATTTCAGTAAAGAAATGACCAACGATCATGTATGAAGATAATTCAGCATGTATTCAACAATTGAAGGAAGGATATATCAAGAATGATCGGACAAAGCATATCCCCCCAAAATTCTTTGCTTATACCCAAGAGCTCATGAAGGAACATGATGTTGATGTTCAATATCTCACGTCTAGCAACAACTCAGCTGACCTCTTCACAAAGGCACTCCCAACTACAATTTTCAGGAAACATGTTCATCACATAGGAATGCGTCATCTACATACAATGTGATGAATTACCGATGTCATCAACAGGGGGAGTAAAGTATATACTTCACTCTTTTTTCCTTCGCTAATATTTTTTTCCCACCGGGCTTTTATTTAGCAAGGTTTTTAACGAGGCAGTATTATTGTCATTCAAGGGGGAGTGTTGAGAAATAAATGACCCGTCCAACCACAAATTTAGACCTTATAAGCCAGCAATTGAAGACTTTAGAGCCAATCCTTTTAGCAATTGAGTAGGCTATGAAGTTTTTCCTAGGGTGACTACTGAAGAAAAAGTTTGCCGAGCATTTATTAGGATTTGTTTTTCATGGAGGGATTTGCCTATAAAAGGGGCTCATCTCTTCAGTACAAGACACACCGAAAAACATATCAAAAGCAATACAAAGGTTTACGAGAAAAATGAGTAGTAATATCTATTTGTGTGTGTGTAAAAAAAATTGTTATAATCTTCCATTTCATAACACAGTTATAATCTCCACCCATTTTTCAGTATGTTGAATTATTTTCACATTTCACTAATTTTGTTTATATATTTTTTAATTTTCAAATAATACATTTAATTTTTAAAAAAATGTACTTCATGTGCATTTATTTTTTCAAAAAAAAAAAAGAATAAAAGACATTCGTGTCGGGTGCTTCTATTTTCTTGTTATTCTGCATTTCCCATTAATTGTAGTGTAGCATATTGCTGTTTTTTTTTTAGTTCGAATCTTTTATCTTACTTTGTGTTTCACTCTGTGTACCACTACTCACTGAATTTCATTATTATTAGATCCCATCACTATATAAATAGTTATACACATAGTGGGATACGGAGCGGAACAGTGGATTTTTTTCCGTACAATGTTAGAGATGTCGTAGCACTTACTAAAATTATAGAAAGCAGTACAAATGATTTTACTATCAAAATTCGGTTATATGGCTAGTTAAGTGTACAATTATATTTCGATGGGTTTAGAGAAGTGGGTTGCGAATGGCACATATGACCAAATAACAACCAAGGAATTATGGTCAATGTGTCGTGAATTCCTTGGTTGTTATTTGGTCAACAATCAAGTAGTAAACCTATTATCTTCGTTTCAAAATGAGCGTTAAAATTTGTTTAAGACAAGAAGTACTAAAGTGAAAAACAAGTGCCAACATTTGCTCACATATGAGGAAGGACTAAAATGGTATGAAAGGTATCACTCTTGTATATTGAAGGAGTGCAAAAGAAGATAATGCTAATAATCAATAAACTAGCTTAACTCTATCCATCCCACTCACAAATAACCCGGAACCCATGAAGCCCTAATTTTTATGGAGTGATATTGTACGATTTTTGTCACATAAGCATCATTTTAAATCAAACGGCTATAAATGCTCGTGGGTAAAATTATTTTTATACTCCCTCATTTTATCGCGAACCGTTAGATCATGCTCACTCCTTATGTAACGAGCATCCAAAGCTATGACTCCATAATTACATAAAACTTAAGGCTCCATGAATTTCAGATCGCTCTCACAAGAGTAAGCGTACAACCTCTCCAGCAAGTTCTTTTGTGCCCTCTTTTCTTATGATGTCCGTCAGTTCAGCCCCAATAAATACCTAATTTCATTTTCTCGAAACAGAGACGGAGAATTATCTAAAAAGTTCTACGATAAAGCTGTGTACATATGAAACAACATATCGAATACTCCAAGAATAGTAAAATCCTGCTCATTAAATGAAAAATGTTTGTATCGCTGCTGGCAGTCACATTCCAACAAGAGTTTTCGGTCTGTGTGTACAGAAACATATTGTAATAAGGAGGCAAAAATGCAAGTCACTTTACATTCTGGTGTAATAAAGCAAACAATGCCATCCTCCATGCCCTAATCTACAGCAGCTATTAGTGTTATTCTAAAGAGGAACACTACAGCTTCTCCCTCTACAAAAAGTCGGTACATGTTAATCAATATATGAGTATTATACTTGAGAAAAATGTACTCCCCAGCAAATGTTAAAAGGGTTTTGAAACTAATCGCAGCTTATAGTTCCTTCTTTTTAACACGGTATGGGTACTTTTGGTATATTGAAATGCTGGTCATCACGAGCGGCAAAGCCATGAGGCAGAACACTGAGGGTGGTTTTCCGTCAAAGAGGAATTGCAGCAAGGCTGTGACGAGGAGTGCAGACACAATCACGAATCCCTGCATCCAATATAAAAGAGTAGGTAATTTATACAAAGTTACCAAGAACAAAAGGCGTGCTGCGTTGTAAACGGAATTCTTGAACACAATGAGGCATTATCTACACCATAACTAAATCACCCAAGAACATAACCCGCCTACTTCCTAACAGAAACATTGCGAGGCAAGTCCGCTTCAGCAGACTTGCTATGACAGGAACCACAAATACTAGGTTACTGGCAGAGAAAAGTAGATTCTAATTAATTGCGATCGTTAACGAACTTGTAGCATTATCACTCCTTATATGGCAATAAACTTTCTCAACATGTCATCAAGACAATGATCACCAAAATTAACTCCGCAAGCAGCTAGAAAAAGTAGTCATTGTATGTCGATCCAAAAACTGCTTTTTTGTTCTGTGCTTCAGATTAAATATTAGTGGAAACCGGTCATAATTACCTTTCTTACACCACCAGCGTAGGATGTCACCAGACCCACAAGAATTCCACCAACAGCATTGAACATAATAGGGATCTGAAACAGAATAGTTAAAATGTTATAAAACCAAACATATAAGAAAATAACTTCATCACATGGCCCTTTAATTATGACCAACAACTGAATCTCGCAAAACTAATACAAGCATCTGCTATTGCTACAGGAAGTACAGTGGAACAGGAAACAGATCGAGGTCAACACACGGAGAAAACATAGAAACATACGCATAATCATAATCATAAGTGAAGAAAGACTCTTATTTTGTTGGCCAGACCAGGTGACTTTTAATTGTATAAATGCAAAAAAAGGAAAACTGATCATCAATCTAGAAGATCTCAACATTACTCGAAATCATCATATCTTGGTAAAGATGTTTACCAAAGTAAGTGGAGTCCACCCATAGAAATATCCATGCACTTTGATTGCTTCTCCATCTGGAGATCTGGACATACTTGCCAGCAGGCACAGACTCCCAACTATGGACATCTCTACAGTCATCAAGTATGATGGGTGTTTCTTAACCTGCAATAATTAAAAAAAAGGAAACTCGAAGGATTAACTATTGCCAATTATTTTCTTAACAAATGGAGAATCAACTAACTTCTGCCTAACCTGAGAAGCCCATTGGCATAGTGCAGAAGCAAGACCTGAGAGTACAGAAGCCACCAAAACTGGAATAATTCCATAGAATAGAATGTCATCAGGGTTGTCACTGGTAGAACTTTTGCTGGAGCCTTCACCAATGCTTAGCAGAACAGCGGCAATTATCAGTAAGAAGAGAGCTCCCATTTGTTGAATCGACTGCTTCTGTCTGCATTTTTTTTTAATACGGGAAAAATGTTAGGGAAAGCTAACAGCTCCCTCAGATCTCATATCCTCAAGAAAAAAAAAAGGACTCTGAAAAGGAAAAGCCAGAAATGGATTATGCTATGATAAAGGGGGCATGGAAAATAATAAAACACAGCCATGCTAAGAGAGCTGTGTCCCAGGACACGCATGTCCACTTGTGTTGACACTCAAATTAGGGTTTCTAGACAGGTATTAAAATTTGCTTCATGGAACACCAAGTAATAAATTTCTCTCAAAGGTTTTTGTTTACTAATACCAAATCAATATACGTTCAGGAAACATCGGGCGAAAAATAATTATTACTGCTTTCAGACGTAATTCCAATCACCCACCTGCTACATATCTATGTAAGTATTATGTATATGCAGCCATGTCTGCATACCCATTATTATAAAAGTTGCTACGTCTGATACCCCATGTCAATGTCGACACCTGGTGCTCGTGTAGATGTCCACAAACCACAGAGATAACATGATAGAAGAGTTGCATATCAAACAAAAATGAGCCATGCAACTAGCTTTGGTGAGTGATGGTGCCCACTAGCTAACATGGTTTACCCTTTCACAGGCTGTATTAAGAATTTTCTGGAGTAAATAGTCCCTTTGTTGCTACAAGGGAGGGGGTTATTGCGCATGAGAGAGAGAGAGAGAGAGAGAGAGAGAGAGAGAGAGAGAGAGAGAGAGAGAGAGAGAGAGAGGGAGAGAGAGAGA
>JAOWAN010000050.1:937093-952367 GCA_028566635.1 Lobelia cardinalis | reverse complement strand
CGATTGATGAATGGGTGTGAAGCAGGAACGAAGAAAGGAAGCTGTGAAATTGATTATGGGTTCTTGAATCTGGGTTCATATGTTCACTGTCCCTTCTTCTATTTTTTATGAAATATTTTGAATCCGGGTTCTTGAATCATGGGTTCATTTGCAGTTGAAAAAAATGTTGTGGTGTTGGTGATATGGAAGTGGGTTATGGAGGTGGTGGGAGAGAAGTGGTGGTGGTGGTTAGGTTGAGATGGTGGTAGTAATGAACCAGTGAGTTATGGAGGTGGTGGTAGTTAGGTTGAGGTGGTAGTATTGATGAACCAGTGATTATGATTTATTGAATTTTATTTTTTAATAAGGTTTAAAAGTAATATAGTAATTTTATTATTTATTTTTATAAATAATGAAGGGTAAACTTGTCATTTTATTATTTTTATCTTAAATTTGTAGCCACATCAGCGCCAACTAAGCGCCACGTCGGATAAATGTTGTCACGTAGGCTGGTCAACTCTTTTAATTTGAATGTAGGAACTAAATTGGGTTATAATTAATAAGTTGTGTATTTCACCAACAATATTAATTGGTTAAAAACTATTTATACAATACATACTTAGTTCAGACACCAAATTGAGTCTTTTGCCTAACAAGTTCTAAGACAATTTTGCGGAGCTGTAGATAATCTGGAAAAGATTGTTTCTGTTCTGATGAGTTAGAACTGCTAGCATACGCCACCCTTTGTCTTTTGCCAAGAAGTCCCGTCAGAGTGTTATGGCAAAGGCTAGACATGGAAAGAAAAACAAAAGACCACATGAATTTGTGAATACATTACTCGGCCTACCAGTTTGGGAGTTTCTTTCGAATTTCGATCCCATATTTGCAGTTTATTGAGACGCACTTGGATACGTTAATTACTGATTTCTTAGCCAGATTGAGTTAAAAACCATCCTTGGAGATTAGTTGTGCTATGATTCGTGGTGAGACTCATCCTAGGTGTCAATTTGGGTTGAGTTACAATCTATAACATAAGATCAAGTTATTTTTTACTATTCATTCAACTATTTATCGATGAGACAACGCCAACAGTAATTCTTCCTAATTTCAAGGCCTAAATAATGTGCACAAACTTCAAATTAAAATAATATATAAAAATAAAAATAATATATACCGTGTCCACAGGCACGGGTATTTTCTAATAAATAACAGTTTCGAATGGGTTCATTTTATTATAACCTATTTAAGTAATCGATCAATTCAATTGTGTAATAAATATGTTAAATTAAACTCGAATTAACATGTTGAATACTCTTTAGCACTAAAAAATATTCTTTACACATTTTAATACACAAATTTGTAAATAAATGAGTTTAATTGAATTGAGTTGTTAGCATATTAAAATGAATTAGAGTGAATTAATGGATAACACTTTAATGGACATAATCCTAAGTATAAGATTAGGAAAGGCAAGTTTAGAAAAATTGATTTGACACGTTTCATTATGCATTTGCAGTTTGTTATTAATGCAGGCCTACAAGAACACAAAGTGACACCTTTTGTCCCTAAAAGTGTTCACATTTCTTTTCACTATTCTTGATTAACATAAAATATTCACCTAAACTTGTTCTTTGATGATGATAGTTTACTTATAAATAATGATGAAAATTTGATAATGTAATCTAACAAATGTATGAAAATTATAAATTTTATATTGACTATTCTAAGACAATATAGTAAGAAAAAATTGGGATGGAGGGAGAAAATTAAAAAAAAAAAAAAAAAAAAAAACAGAATAAATGGAAAGAAATAAATTTTAAGACCCAAGTATATGAAATTATTCTGAATTTCACCCATAGAGTAAATTAAAACAAAAGGGATAACTGTTCGCCTCATGGCCAGTTAGGCAAACTATATAGTCTCTCCAGGAATATTTATCAAGTTCGTTGCAAGTAATGCTACGTACCACAAATATATTACATTAATTTAGATTATAAAATAAACCCTTTTCATCACAACACCACCTGTAAGAATCACATGTATACACAAAAACATGTGATGCATAAATATGTTAAAAACTTTCTTTCTAACAGAGAGATACACAAAAACAATAAAGGAAGAGCTAACAATCTCTACAGGAAAGCATTATCCAATCTCAAAGCATAAAACTACAATCAAGAGAGTTGCAACTGTTGTGCCTTGCACTAGAGTTAGAAATGTGGGTCTAGCAAACTCCTCACTACAAGCAGCCTTCATCACAGCATCTGTAACAAAAGTCATGAAAAAGCAGACCATATGATGAAGTTATGGATGATGTTCGTCGTATATAACTTCAATCTAATGAATTTAGGTTGCTGCAAATGCATGCATGAAATCACCTAACGCACCCTGAAATAGCTTTGAAAAATAAACAGTTGACATCCCTTGATGAACACGGAAAAATGAACTTTTTAAGAAACATGATTACCTTTACTATCAATGGTATAATCCTGGTCTGAAATCACCGAGAGTTGAGACCATGGGTATGCAAGAAAATCTATGACATATTGCAGTCTTTTCTACTCCTAGCTTCTAAGAGGAGCCATTGGCGGTCATCGTCTCCACCACTTCTTCATAAGCCGCTTCGTGCACTCCAAGAGCAGCTCGACCAGAAGGATCGAGATTTTTCGACCATGCAGCATCCCACTCCACAGCTTTTGCAGTACTACATGCTATACTTGGACCTCCTGGAACTGTCAATCTTGCAGCATTCTGCTCCACACAGCAAATTTAAATGTCATTCGAGTAAGGTAGTTGCTGCCTACCGTAGCATATGAACTGAAACACTGTTCTACTACATGCAACAGATGTAAAAGGATAGTACTTCCTTCTACCCACTTCTTTAGGATGTAGGAATTGAACTTACTACTGTAAAGTACACTGTAAACTTTCCAAACTTTCTATTTGGACTTTTTCTTAAAATCCACTAATAGGGGCATTAGGTTCTCTGCACAGCATTTTACTTTTAAATGCAGGAAATTAATCGTAAGATTGACTAAAGCATACCGAATTAGAGCCGACTTATGTGGACAGTTATATCCATCATCTTTCATCCAGAAGAAAGAAGCAGAGGAAACCTATGGATACTCTTGCTATTCCTTAAAAGATGTTTCTTTTCTAATGTATCTACACTCATCCCATCTTTGATTTTCAGTTCTGTGGTGAGTGCTTAATGAGATTAAATGTTAATTATACTCACTCCATTTATATTTTACATATTTTTAGGGTGCGGCTTTGCACACTTGTACTATTTAAAAATCACATTAAAATGTTTGCCTTTTCATAAACAGGAAGATTATTTTGGGACAAACAAAAAAGAAAAGCCGGAGGATAATTTTGGGATGGAGGGAGTTTTGTTTTCCTTCAAGAAAGACACATAAACAATAAAACCACAGTTCAGACAACAGACTCACATTTTTGGTAAATTAGTTGAAGAATAGGAATCATTTGAACTCAGGACCCAAGGAAGCGTGTGAAGGGACCTTCATATTGAGGTAGCACTGAGGAGAGAGCATAAAGATAGACGTACATTTCAAAGCCAATGAGGCGGGTGAGTTAACCTTCCATGTCAATTTGGAGGGAAAATCGGGAACTAGTTTATAGTCCGCTTATCACTATCCTAGAAGTAAATTTGGATGGACACATTGTTTCATTTTTTTGTGCAGTTATAATGATTTTACATTCAAACAGAAATTCTTCGCATGGGTCCAAGTAAGTAGACCTTGAATCACTTGGATTCTATGCAATGAGATTCATGCTTTCTTTACACTACGAAATTAAAAGTTCTGAAAACCCTTTCTTTCATCATGGCAGCTAACATTAAATATCTAAATGTAAAAAAGAAAAGAATACAGAAAACAGCATGCAGCCAATTACTCGTTTACTAAGAAAGAACCAAATGTACAAGAGAAATCAGTATGCTAAGCCCACCTTTGGAAAGAACTTTTCAAATATAGTCCTGTAATAGTATGCTTCTTTTGTTGTAGGAGTGTTTTCAGGATAGATGAAGCTCGCATTTGCTAGCATTGCATCCGTAACCTATCACATCAAATCATTACATATCAATTAATATAAATACCGAAAGATAAAAGACAGCCGTACCCTTTCAAATCACATCATTACTAGAAGTATGAAAATGACACACCTGTGCATTTGCATGATCCTTCAAGCCATCAATCCAACTGTACCCAACACCATCACTAAACTGTTCCTTTTGCCGGTACAATATGTGCTAAAGCCAAGAAAGACTGATTAGTAGAGCGGATGTTAATTGGGCAGGTATTTACGTGTTAAATAGTTTAAATTAAGGAGAATATTTCGAGGAATGCTAAATCGAGAGGGAAATCACACACAACACCACACCTTTGGCAGATATGGGTTCTGCTCATCATCAAATGCTTTGCGCAAAATCCACTTCTCAATCCTTCCAAGATCAGGCCGGACCTGCAATTGTTAAACGAACTAAGTCTATATTCAGGCTCAAAACACTGGACTTAACAAGTTTATTTTAGTAGGCATAGTCACTTAATGATAAATGCACCTAAGCAATAAGCAAATCTCAACTTTAACACATGACATAAATATCACACAAGCAGAAGACTGACATTATTCACAGTAACTAAGCTATAAAAATAAATAAATAAATAGCTCGTACATTAAAAACGTATCATGAAAAAGTAAACCTAAATGGGCAGTTTGAGCTTCACCACCTACGGGCAACGCTTGGGCCATTTAATACACCAAACAGGTGCTCATTTTTAAAATTGTCGGTTGAACTAGTTAAACTCGATCAAGGGTAAGCTCAGCTCACTTAGGCACGTGTCATCAACACTGATTATAATTTATTAGCCTTTAACCTATCTATAAATCATCCATGCAACTCAAATTGAGAAGAATAACAAGAAAATGGAAATCACTTTACCATCTTCCACTCTGGGTCAATACTCATAGCAACATCAATAAATTCCTTATCTAGAAAGGGTACACGAGCCTCGAGCCCCCATGCTGACGTTGACTTGTTGGCCCTCAAGCAGTCATATAGATGAAGAGCCTTGATCTGAAGAAATATGAAAGCAAATGCGATATATGAACAGTTAGTTGAGTGCATAACGACCTGACTCAAAAGGCAGAAAGGGGGAGGGGGTAATGTTCACATGTCAATATTATACCTTCCGACATGTTTCCTGGTGCAATTCCTCCTTGTTAGGCGCCTTGTGGAAATACAAGTAACCACCAAAAATTTCATCTGAACCTTCGCCAGAAAGAACCATTTTTACCCCCAAAGATTTAATTTTTCGCGACATAAGAAACATTGGTGTACTTGCTCTAATAGTGGTCACATCGTATGTTTCAACATGATATATAACCTCTTCAAGTGCATCTAGTCCTTCCTGATACAGTACAATAAACCAAAGGAGTGAAATTCAAATGTATACTAATGCCCATGCTTATGCTTTTTTCCAAATTTCCTACAAAAATCACCTGAACAGTAAAGTGAAATTCATGGTGACGAGTACCAAGATAATCTGCTACCTCCCTCGCAGCTTTCAGATCAGGAGAACCCTGAAAGAAAGAATAACATGAATATGGGGGGCAGGAGATTTGTAAAGATATTATTTCCAAAACACGGGACAGGAATTCCATAAGCAATACAAACAGAGCATTAGATGATTTGAAGCTTAGTAAAATTCAACAAGTGGGTTTATTAGATGCACTAAGAAAATTATTTCAGAAAAACGAGAAATCATTTAGATTTTTAAGTTCATTGATAGATGGAAATAGCCATAATCCTTTGAAGAGGTAGGAAGACTGCAGACATGCATCAAAGATAGAACAGTGACAAGTTATATAACAAAAGATAGAAATGAAAGGAGAGGAGAGGAGAGGGGGAGGGGCATGAAGAATTCGTGGATGATAATATCAGTTGCCGTGTTCATAATTAACTTGTAAAGAGTGTCACCATAAGCCAAGAGGACACCTAAAGTCAGTGAAACATGGTCCTAGCACCAACACTATTAAAATGAAACGTACAAACAAAAAGTGATTTTTTCAAAATTTCAACAGGTAAAATTGTATGACCTTCAGCCCCACACAAAAAGTATGTAGCTGTGATCCCCACTGGCAATAAGCTTCTGAATCGAGCATACGGCGAGAAGCAACTGCAGCGACTAGTGAGGAATCAAGGCCTCCAGATAATAATACACCGAAGGGTACATCCGTCATAAGTCTCTTAACTACAGCCTGCAAAAATGAAAATCAGAAGCTAATGGTTTAGGACAAGAATCAAATCATTAGGCTGCCAAAGTCGCTCTATTCCTTTTAGTACGTCAATAATCTGATCTGATGATAATCTATTGATTTCGCAAACAAAGAAAACTACTTGGATCTATTCTTGCTAGTAGAATTCCCACACACAAAATGTCCAAAGCTTTACAGACCTTCTCAAAGGCCTGCCGTAAAACCAGTGGATCATATGGAGTTGAAGGTATATGCTCGGAATACCATGATGGGTTATACCACCTTTTGAGCCCACCTGTGATTATAAGAATAGATAAGCTAGAGCATAATGTATCTAAAAGCACCAGTAAATGCAAATACGTAACCTCTGGAATCAAAACGAGCAAAAAAGACAGCTTCTCATTCAATGTGGTTCAATTTTCCTGGTCAATTTTTTCTGCCAATTAAATTTGTTTCTTGTGGTTGCTGAAGTTGATAACATAAGTTTACAAATTGTACTCCCCCAGTCTCATTCAATGTGATGGCAAAACTACATTAAACAATCATGTCAAATGTTCCTAATGCGGACAATGTCGACGTCACATGTAACTGGGATTAATTTATCAAATTCACTCAAAGTTTTGTTCATTATAGCAAATCAAGATATGTTTAGGAAGCGTTGTGAGAACAAGACCTGCTGGAGCTTTCAGATTGATGTATATATCAGTAGACGTAATTACACATTTATGGGAATGTTAAGAGTCTTTAGCTTTAAAGCTTGCTTTGCCCTACACAACATTTTGATGCAACACAAGGCATTCATGCCATGCCTTCAATTCTTAGTTTTTATGGAAACAATAATCTTGATCTAGATCTTTTAAAAACATTTCAGCCCTCTTTTCAGCAAAGAAATTGAAGCATCAACTTCACCCAAAAATTAGAGTTGGCAGCCAGATGTTTATACTAGCAGCCCAAAATCATCATCCTTTTTGATCTGTCACGTGGTCGGGATGCAACTTGTAACATTCGAAGAGCAAATTTCACCACCAGAAGAAACCAAATATATATTACGGTACGTTTGGCAGATTTTAAAATGCCTACAGTCCCAACAGGTATTCCAACCTGAATGCTTAAAAATTGTAAACATAATATGAGAATGCGAAAACAAGATCACAAGCTAACAAGAGAAGAGAAATACAGATGAAAGAAGTTAAAGAACAATTAACCTCCCATCTAACAATATCAAGCACCAGAAACACAAAGATGAAATGTTCATACCAGTTTTGCTAGAATATATATGTCCAGGAAGAAAAGACATAAACCGTTCACAATCATCACTCAAGGCTTTCATTTCTGATGCAAACCAAACAGAACCTGAAATGATGTTAGAACTATTCAGTTCATGCAAAGACTCTGACGAAGTAATAAGTGGAGATGAGAAAGGGAAATTAGTGCGTAATTGCTCCCAATCATTCTGCAGATAAGTAAGATTCTGCAGATAAGTAAGAGGTGAAATGTAAATGCAGTCAACAACCTTGGCCCATATAATATTACTCCATCCGACCCAAAATGAGTGTCCAATTTCTTAATTGAAAAGTCAACATAGGACATCATAAAATTACTACAGAACATATATTCATCGTAGTTAAGATTCTAAAATTTCAATCAGTGTAAGGATGTTAGGTATACTATCAACAACAACTTGTATAAATTCTCACCAAGTAAATTTTTATAAGTGTTTGTCCAAATTTTAATCAAGTTGATAAAAAACAATCAAAATTGACACTTATTTTGGGAAGTAGAGAGTAGTATATGCATATATACACACACAAACAAATGAGCATCTAACAGGCGTCTGTCCATATATTATACAGTATAGTTTCATTTGCTGATTAATCCAAATCCTGCTCAATGAAGAAACAAAATCCTGTAAAGCACAATCATCTCACCATAGTTTATAACTTACCGAAAAAGATTCTGCTTCTTCCATATAATCAACAAAAGCAAATTGAAAACGAGAATCATGTTGAATAAAAGCCTTCGAAGTTGGATTCATTTGGTACATCGACTAATGCAGCTCAAGTTAATATTAAATAGTGAGTGTCATTGATTGCCATTTATCAAGTGGCCCCTACAGAGTTTTTCTTACTTTTTCTACACTTAGCTTGTGAATGGTTAAGTGTCTTCATTAGTACTTTGAATGATAAAGCCATAAGATATTGAATGTACAAGTTTCTAAAGGAGCCTTTACAACAATCCCCAACATACACCAATCCCCAAAACAGTCTATTTACAGGCATACCATCAAGACCCCAGCCAATGTAAAGCGGAGTGATTCCAATAGCATCCCGAGCTGCAATGAAACTTTTGTCACGGGTGTCGAGAAGCACAAAAGAGAACATTCCGTCCAGCATATGCACAAAATCTTCCCCGTATTCTTCATACTGGCAAGGCAAAGAGAGAAATTGCAGAAACAAGAAAGTCAACATGGTTATTAGTGTGTACATACAGTATACTTAAATGTACAGGGCAAGATAGTGTGCATAGGAAATAAATAACACTCTTGCATCACATCTTGCTTGTAACATCGCAATTGATGGTGTATTCCAACTTTCATCATAAAATCCAACATTCTACCCACAAATAGTAAATTGGGAAGAAAAATAAAAATATATCTTACAAGTAGCTAAAGCAACTTACAAGATGCGCAATCACTTCACAGTCAGTTCCAGAACGGAATTGATGAGATGACAACTTTTCCCTAAGTGCTTTATGGTTGTATATCTCACCATTAACCTAGAAGCAGCAGAAAGAAAGATCAGCATGAGGTTAAGTTCATATCAAAAGAAGAAATATATACAGTGATCCACACAACTATGGCTTTTGTCTTGCAATTGCAAGTACATGATATACAGTGATCCACACAACTATGGCTTTTGTCTTGCAATTGCAAGTACATGAATATCCGGTGAACTTATGGAAAGAAAATCAAGAAAATCATGCTGCAAGCATAATGGAAAGGAAGAAAAAACAGTATAGTTGGTATGATCACATGTCTGTAGGAAATTATTTAAAAAAAAAAACTGATTTAAGCTCGTATTCCACTACAAGCAACCAGCTAGCAACCACAGTATATACGCTAGATTATAAATTAATAATGGACTTGGGTGAAACCACATATATTGCGAGGGGTAAATTCCCTTAATGAAAATTAAGAAGTGGAGAAATAATTTCTTGCATGATCACTCAAGTTACGAATGCCTTGTGCCTACAGCCCCAACACTCCCCCCACCTGTTTCTAGAGAGTCCATGATACTAAAGATAAGTGACGATTGTCTGAGCATGTCCTTCCTGAAAAACAATGATTTAACCATGGTAGTTGGATAGAGCCAAGTGGATATAAAAGTCTTTGGCATTGTAGCCATAAATTTCCAAATTATTCTTGAAGAAGGGCTCCATATGATTTTCAGCACTCAATAAACGAATATGCCGTCTGGGACTCCATTTTGTTTCTTTTTGTCTCTTCTATCCTTGGTTTCTTATAATATTAACTCGAGTATCAATGTTCAGACGTTTATTAGAATAGCTTGTAATCTTACAAGACTGGTGGGCTTACTCACATGTATACTTCAAGAGTGGTCAAGACCTATTCAATCAGTGGTGATTGTGCATGACATTTCCCACAGACAGTTACTAAGATTACTCAAGTCCTATGACTTGATTTTATTTGGCAGACTGTAGATAACAATATTTGACAATATTCCTCTGTTTGGTACTTGTTCTGGAAGATCGAAAACATTACACTTCATATAGACCCCTCAAGACAGCATAACCTTAGGGTATGTAAATCTCAAGTTTGAACCAAAGGAAATCGAAACCACGTTGCTATATAAAAATTTTCCCTCTACTTAGACCTTAGTAGCTTAGCCCAATTCTAAAATATTATCCTGTATTGCTAAGCCAGGAGCGGAAGACTGTTTTTCAATCTTAGAGGGGAAATAGAAGGAAAGCCTAAAACAGGTCTCCAAACCAAGCAAAGCTCGTGCTACCACTGGAACAAAATCCAAAGGCAGAATCTCTAAATCCAAAAGCCCCTTGAATAGCTTCATGAAGACATGAACTAATAAGAACAAGAAATTGACATCAATCTTGGTACTGCTTAAATTTTGCCACTGAATTGTCTACTATTCAACCACATCTCTTAAATTAAATAAAATCAGAGATAAGAACAATAAAGTCCTAACTGAGAGTGAGGGTTAAGGTACAGTAATCCAACAGCAATGCATGAACACGTGAACAGTATTTCTAGACTCATGCATGAACACTTGGAATAATCCCCTATAGTTAAGTAAAATCAATAGTGAAAGGAAAACAGTCACCAATTTTTCCTAAATTAAACACCTTGAAGTAAGATTAATCTCCCTAAGTTCTGCTCCCAATAACAGTTTATGCAAATATAGGAAAATCGAACAAAGCTCAAAGTCACAATGATCTTATTATTATAATTGATGTTCAAGTTAGAAGAGAAGATATTTTAACAATGCACATGAAAGCAATCAGGTACAAGTGGTTGTGTCTAGGCTCATTTGAGTTGAACAATGTACGAATTATAATTCACAGCTATTGCTCATAATACTGGAATCTTACTTAAACTACAATTTGAATAAATAATGTACCGTAACAACGACTGTCTTGTCTTCATTATAAAGTGGCTGATCACCAGAAGCAGGATCTACTATAGCTAGTCGTTGATGAGCAAGATAACAATCCTTGTGACAATGCAAGCCACTCCAATCAGGACCTCTATGGCGCAACCTAAAATCATAGACAGAACACCCAAGAAAATGAGGGAAGGGACAATGAGAAGGTTGAGATCCATTCCTACTTGGATAAAAAGTAGGGGTGGAATGCTTTTTATGTCAGCAGGCAATTCCCTTTTAAGCTTTATTTGCACTTCAAAAGACAACACTTATAAGACAAAATCCTTGAGCTATTTGAACTAAATCCATCCAACAAGTAAACTTTACTCCATCGTCAGGTGGACTACAATTCGTTCTTGACTTAAGGAACAGATTGAAAACACAAATGCACCACATATATGATATATCCCATAACTAATAAAATTGCAAGGGGAAGTAAACATAATGTCAAATATAAAGAAGACACTTCTGCTCAAGTACAACCAACAGGAATATCTCATATCAATGTAACATCAGCATTTAAACGGGATCCTAAATTGTGTTCGGAACATCCCAATCGGAGTTCGAATAATAAACTAGTAAATCTTAACAAGTTTGAATTTTTATTCAACAACATTAAACCTTAAAATATTTAAAGCCTAATAAATTCATAAAACCTTCAAAGACTTCTACTTTTTCAAAAACAAAGCTTGCAAATATATGAGTCTCCAAGTTCATCGAAATTAAATGACACTTCAAATTGGCAAAATAGTTTCAATCTTGAACTAAAGTTTTATACAAAAAAACTACTCTATACCTTAGAATGCATGACTTTAAAGCATTGATTTTTTTAGTCCAACTGACACATAAGTTTTTGAAATGTTTCAAATTTCAATCATGTTGACCATTCTAAAAAATGCAATCAATTGGAGGGGAGTATATTCAAACAGTAATCTCAAAACTCAGCCGCAAGTTAAAGCAACGACATTGCAGCACTCCAACAATCATAAAAACAACAGATTCAGATACGATTGACCAAAGAAAACACAAAAAATAGCTTCGCAATCAGATTGGGAATTCACAAAAAATAATTTGAATTTGATCAGAACGGGAGAAAAAAATCCGACGAGCACAATGGCATTTTACCTCCGGGAAAGTTCGATAATTCGGGCCCGTTTGGCCTGAGAGCAGTCAACGCAGCCGAAGACCGCGAGTATTCCGCACATGGCTGCTTCTCTCTCTCCCTCTGGTGGTGGCTATCTTTTGCTTCTGGTGGACAAGTCTAAGAGAACGCTGAAATGGAGGCTGTGGGCAGTATCGTGGCAGTGCAAAGTGTTTTAAGTTGTAACCGCTTTCACGTGATCCTGACCGTTCGTTTGTTAGAGCAGTTTTTTTATTTTCAAAAGATTCTGATTGATACTCCCCTTTATAAGCTTTTGATCTTAATTCCAAATTAATTAGGGTTTTAACTACTAGTCAATAGATTTCGTTCTACTGGCTCCCACCCACACCAAAAGGAGATTTTATGATTAAACCCCCTTTACTTTTTACTTTTTCCTCGTCCCCCCTCTTTTTGTTTTGATGGATTAAGAATTATGATTAATGACTGAATGGGACCATCTCATATGGAGGGTGGGAGCGGGGACGGACCTAAGAAATTTTAGTTGGGAGGGCAAAATATTTGGGGGGTTTGGGCGCAGCATTTTCTATTTTTTTTTTTTTTTGATATTATAATGATACGAAGTATATGAAAATAATTTTGGGATACCATAAGTGCGTACGATCTATTTTGCTAGGGAGACCAAATGAATTTTTTTAAAAGAGAACTAAAAAAAATATCTTTCTAGTCCCTCAACTTTTTGTGCCCCCGGATCCTACCTTAGGTCCGCCCCTAATTGGGTGAATGGTTTTTATCTGATCTGAAATTCATGGAGTCTTGATTCCTCTCATGCAGCCATGAAGTCGGCCACTCAATACTTGCTACATAGACGACGAATGAGATCTAACGGTCACGATGAAATATGCAAAAAGAAAGATGATTTTACTAGTAAGCATACATGGTCATCAAATTTTAAATATGACGAGCGGCTGGCTCCAATCAGGATTATATTTGCATACTTTTTAGGGTTTGTGGTATATTAGGTAGGGTGAATTTGATTATTGACTTCTGACAAATTTTGTTCTTTGCCAAATTAGATGTGAGCTTCTTTTGTTATTTGAAGTTGCTAGCTAGGTAGGTTACTCATGATTTTTGTTTACATATCAGAGTGCTACGTACGTAAGAGATATTACTAATGAAGGTGTTATTTTGGAGTAATTAAGCAGTTATGGCCCTCTATCCAACTTTACTTCTAAATGGATATTGAGGATGTTTGACTGTTAGTTGATAAATAGCTTAGCTGGTGAAAAGTTAGGCATGAATTTGCTATACATTAGGCTTTGTTTTGTTCAAATAAAAGGCATTCATAGTTATGTTTAAGGTTTAATTATATTAATTAAGGAGTGCATTAAGTATCTTTTAATTTTTTATTTTTATATTTTCTTCACACATAAAGTCTCTTCAAATTCTTCTTTCATTAACTTTTGAGACATTAATTGCTTCTTAATCTTAAAATAAAATAAAAGGGCAATTTAGGAAAAATTTAGTAAATATATGTAAAACATCAACTATTTTAAAATAATTTTTTATTTTTAAGAGATCAAACTATTGTGAAACGAAGGGAGTAGTTTATTAGCACGTTTTTCTGGTTCCTGTGAAAAAGTTGAGTTCTCCACTACAAAACGTTATTTACACTTTCTCCTTGCTCTAGTGAAAATATTATTTAAACAAAGTATGATTGATTTATCGTGAATTTCTTTTTTAATATTTTCTTGTGATATTTTTCCATATAAAATAGAAGGCACTTGTAAATAGAGAGCATTATCTAATTAAAAAAAAAAAAACTACTTTCGTAGCTTTCGATAGATTTTCTTCCTAATCTTAAATTGTAGCATAAATATTTATTAAAAATAAAGTTTAACAAGAAAAAAAAAATAATTAAATGCACTGCCCCCAAAGTCCCAAAGCCCCATATTGCTTTTTTGCCACCACTAAGGGTGTGTTCTTGTGAGTGATTTTATTGATTTGGTTTTGGGTTTTTGTAATGATTAAAGTAAAAAGTAAGAGAGAGATAGAGAGAAAAAGTGTGGGGCCAATGAGAGAGAAAAGTTAAAAATCAAAAATCATGTTGAAAAATCAGGCACTAAATAATCCTAAATCTGTCACTTTTACAAATTGTTCATGAGCATGAACAAATTGTGATATTCATTTTAAAAGATGAAGGTAGTACTAAATTCACTTTTTTGCTATTCATTGCATTTTGTACGTCTTATCATTAGATGCTGATCATTCTCACAGTCTCTTAAGTTATGAAATTAATCGATAATTGTCAGCTAATTTGTAATTTATTTTCATTGTTTTGTGTTATTTATGTTAAGTTTTTAGGGAAGGCAGCTCAGCGAAAAACTAAAATTAAATTTCTAAAATCTTCCATGGATTCATGCGAATGAATATAATTAGTGTTAGAGAGAATTACTTTTGAATGAGATTAAGAACGGTTTATTCAACTTTTCAGCAACGCTTCTAGATCCACTGCAGATTCGCAAAAATTTCTCTCATTATCCTCAATGATATTCACGCGAATAATTCACGAAGCAACCTCTTGATATTTTGTGCTAGCAAATAACAAAGGCCTTAAAGATCTTGACAATCAAAGAAACCTTCTTTAATATAGATTTGAATAGGCAAAATACTCATTTTGGTCCCTGACGTATGACTATGTGACCCTATTAATCCCTATCGTTCAAAAGTGTCTTAGTGCATCTCTATTCAATTTTAGAATGAAACCATTTGGTCCCTCACCCTATTTTAACTTATTTAATTGTCAATTTTTATTTAAATTAATAATGATGAGTTGGCATTGTTTGGAAGGCAAAATAGTAATGTTAACCTCTTATTACCTCTTCACTAGAGATGACAATTTGTGACCCGATTAAATCCGTGGATCTATAATTTTTTTAAAATTAACCTATTTAAATAGGTTATAATCAATAAATTTAAATATATTTGATATTAACTTATTAAATATGTTTAAATTTATTGATTATAACTCACTTAAATAGATTAATTTTAAAAAAATTATAAACCGACGGGTTTAATCGGGTCACAAATTATCACTCCTACTCTTCACGTACCCTATTTTATTTACCTAACTAAAAAAAAACTCTTCCCCTCTTCACTCTTATCTAGGGGTGGAAATCGGATCGGAATTTCCGATTTCCGCCGATTCCGTTCCGAAATTTTCCGATTTTGGAACGAATAT
>JAOWAN010000050.1:924323-936269 GCA_028566635.1 Lobelia cardinalis | reverse complement strand
TTTTTATTTTTAATTTTTTGTTATAAATCTTATGTTATATTTAGTTTTTATTTGCAAAATTACATGATTTTTCTAAATCGAACCAAACCGAACCGCGGTTTATCGGTTCGGTTCGGTTTAGGTTTGAAAAACTTCAAACCGATAGGGTGCGGTTCGGCTTGCGGTTTATACCTCAAACCGAACCAAACCAAACCGTTGCACCCCTTGCTACACTTGTTGAGTCTCCATTTTGCAATTCATCTATTTTGGTTTGACATAAAAGTGGAGTTTTGTATCTGAGGATCATGTATAAGCATTTCTTATGAATCCATTTTTGGTGATCTAGACCATTTAAACTAGCTAAAAGAGAGAGTTTCAATTTTTTTATCGCACCACGCAGAAGTTTTAATTCTGGTTTGCCCACCTCTTTAGAAGTTATTTTTTTTTATATGCATGGAATGCCCTGCATAATAATGTTTCTGACTGCAAAAGTTTGCCATTTCTGTTAGATTGACTGTTCCCCTTTTACTTCGGTTTTGTCTTCTAAGTTGCTTGCTCATTTATCTAATATTTGTGAGATGTTCAATCAAATATTGTAGGATGGGGAACTAATGAAGCATTGATCATTGAGATTTTGGCTCATAGGAATGGTGCACAGCGCAAATTGATTCAAGAAACATATGCTGCAACATATGGAGAAGATCTCCTTAAAGCTCTGGACAAAGAGCTTTCAAACGACTTCGAGGTCAGTGTTCCAATATTCTTATCTGTTGCGAACTAGAATGTTAGCTGTAGCTATATATAGTGGATAAATCTAAATTTATGTGTTCTGGATTCTTAACTTCCTTCTACGTGATTTGGATATTGTGAACTAGTTGGAAATGTAGTTCAATATAGTATTTACTACCAATATAACAGGCGGTTTATTCATTTGTATTCTTGTGTTAATGGATAACAGCGGTCAGTTTTATTATGGACTCTGGAGCCAGCTGAGCGCGATGCTTTCTTGGCTAATGAAGCGACAAAGAAGTTGACTGCAAACAATTGGGTTCTTCTGGAAATAGCTTGCACCCGGTCTCCTCAACAACTTTTCTTGGTTAGGCGGGCCTATCACGCTCGCTATAAGAAATCCATTGAAGAAGATGTTGCATATCATACAAAGGGTGATATCCGTAAGGTACAGGAATATCTTTATAAGCTATTAGAACTTTGGTGCTGACACCTTTAGTTCACTAAGAACTGGAATTTTCAAATTTATGGTATTATTTATTAGAATATGCCCTTTGGTAATGATGAAACAAATTATTGATATAAAAGATGCTGTCGTACCTTACAAGTTATAGAAACGGATGATTCCAATTGCAAGTACGTTGATGCTTATATCAGATGTATCAGAAGTGGCCAAATTTGAATATATATATGCATTAGGTACTTTACTAGAATGCCGAGCAAAAAAAGAAAGGTTCTTTACTTGGAAGAAGTTTCAAATCTTAGAAAGCAGGGTAAGAGTGGGTTTCTTGAGGTGTAACATTCGATCACTAAAAGATATCCATCTGGACACCAAGATTTGTTGGGTTGTTATGAGGACAATATCTGTCTCATACTCTCGTGTATGGAAATCGATCATCAAATCCTTAAAAGTGCACAATGTAGAATGTAGGTTGAACGCTCAAGCTTCCATGCTTAATCTGAACTCAAAGATGTAAGCTGCCATCATTATTCCCATTACCATGAATATCCGAAGGAACTTCAAATGCAATGTTACCAGCCAAGATTCCATAGATTGCCTGTTGATCATCAATATGCTTATTAATTTTTGCTATGACTGCACTTCATATGGTCGCTGGTCATTTACATGGTTTAATTTTCCCATACAGCTTTTAGTTCCTCTAGTGAGTGCATTCCGGTATGAGGGGGATGAGGTGAACATGATATTAGCAAAATCAGAGGCTAAGATACTTCATGAGAAGATCTCCGACAAAGCTTATAACGATGAGGAGCTCATTAGGATTCTAACTACAAGGAGCAAAGCACAGCTCAATGCATCACTCAACCACTACAATAATCAGTTTGGAACTGCCATCACCAAGGTAATGTATATGCTAGAAGCAGTTGTTAAGCTGTTTGTAGGATTTGTTTTTACTCCCACATTAACTTGTGCAAAAACAAGTCAGAGTAGAGAAAACTTTCATTGAGGCTATATACGAATCCTTTTCCAAAGCTTCAACTGCCTTAATATTTGATGCATAATGTTGTTTTCTTCTCTAACTGGCGCATTCATAATTGAAGTATATGTACATATTGAAGTTTGAGATCCTACGATTATAGTTTCATCTATAAAAGATAAAACTGGTGAGATTTTGCAGGACTTGAAAACTGATCCAAATGATGAGTACCTCAAGTTTTTGAGAGCAACAATCAAGTGCTTGATTACCCCGGAGAAATACTTTGAAAAGGTTCTCCGATTGGCTATCAACAAGCTAGGGACAGATGAAAAGGCTCTTACTCGTATTGTCACTACCCGGGCTGAGGTTGATATGCAGCGTATTAAAGAAGAATACCAGCGAAGGAACAGCGTGCCCCTGGACAAAGCAATCGCTACAGACACCTCTGGGGACTACGAGAAAATGCTCCTGGCATTGATCGGGCATGGAAATGCTTGAGAAACATTTTCCTTGTTTGAGGAATTACCATGGAGTTTATGAGGATCGTTATACAATATAAGTGAGAACTACTTGTGGGATACCTGTACTTTTTTTTTTAATGATATCTTAATGTATAATCATTGCTTGAGTGCATGCTTAGTATGTGTTAACGTCAAACTTTTGGAGGATTTTGTTGCTGGGAGTTCTGCATTTGCATCCCTCGAGCTTCATTGAAAGACACCTGAAATGCTTCATATCTGCTATTGAACTGCTTCCCATTGGTATCTAAGTGGTTTTGGCTACATAAAAATCTTGGTACTATTTTTGGTTTGTTTGAGTACTTATTCACTTAATTCTTCATATACTATATTTGCATTTTACCTTGGTTCAAGCAGGTATATGCATTAATTTTGTTTCATATACAGTTTTGCATTTGCTAGTTTAGCTGTTTCTTGAAATTTTTAGTTCTTCTTGCTAAGACACAGGAACTGAGGGAAGTTCTATCAACAATAGAGTAATTACATACTTTATAGCTTTTAAATTTATTAGCAAAATCACTTTAATTAGGAGCAATTTTATTTTACATTTTCTTTTTCAATCATGAAAAACTTTTCCAACCTGTTGGGAATTCTCAAAATTACAAATTACCCTACTTATCCACACACTCAAATTAACATTTCCAATAATTGAATTATAAAATGGCTTATATTATATCATCAAAATTTTGTACACCAAAATTATAGAAGAAATCCAAACCCAAAAACAGATTAATCAAGTTAATTAACCCACATCATTATTGCAAAACTAAACCCTAAACCCTAAATAATGCAAGTAATCCAATAGTAGGCATACACAGCTGCTCTGCTCCTCTGTTATAAATCAATCAGCAAATAAAATCAGCAACTTGTTCTTAAACTCACATTCGCTTTCAATCTCTTCCAGTTTCTTCAGCACAACCGTCGCGTCCTCCAAACTTTCACATTCTTCCACTTTCACCCCCTCCAACCACTCCTCCGCCGGATTCGCCGCCGCCCCGACTTCACGCCTTTCCAAATCCTCGCCATTATCAGGTACAGAACTACAAGTACCGGTCGCAAAGACATTGTTCATCTCATTTTCTTGATGGCCCACCAAGCGGAGGTAGTCGCTGATGACGGGATTGACGGAGGGTTCGCCGTGAGCGAAGGGATTACCGCCGGGGGGAGAAGACAACGACGGCAGCTTTAGCGGCTGTCTTGGAATGGAGTTCGGTGACTTTCTTGAACAAACCCTTGCGCCTCTTTGAGAAAGTTATACTTCTTGAGGAAGCTTTTTCTATCTTCTTTATCTCTATCTTCTTTCTCACCATCGTTTCTCTCTCTCTCTCTCTCTCTCTCTCTCTCTCTCTCTCTCTCTCTCTCTCTTTTCTTTTCTGAATTTCGATGCCGGCGGAGCAGACGAACTTGTAGAATGCTTTGATTTTTGTGGGTGAGATTGAGAAACAGAGAAATGGAGAAAGAGTTGGGGTTGGATCTTAATATATATAGGAGAGTCGGTGATAATGTAGCCGTTGCCGGGGGATTTTGTTACCGTTGGCGCGTTAAGGCGGGTTCAAATTATAACGGTGATTATTTCTTCCTAAACCCAAATGTAATTATTTAAAGGGTTAATCTCATTCTAGGTCCTAATATTTTCCTGAAGTTTCGAAACAAGCTCCCAGGTCTCAAAAATTTCGAAATAGGCTCTAATATTGCATTTTTATTTCGAAATGGGGTTTTTTTTGACGAATTCGTTAGAAACTTAACGAATATCAACTCACGTGAGTTTTCTAAGGGCTTTTCTGTCATTTTATCTTATATAAAGTTCAGGGCTTAAATTAAAATTTATCAAAATAAATCTTAATATTTTTTCAAATTAAATTAAAATTTAATTAGAATTAATTATAATTAAATATAATACTTTAGTAAAAATTAATTATAATTAAAAGTTTTAAAATTTTAATTAATTAATTTCTTAATAATAAGTACCTTATTAATACTTTAATTAAATAATTATTTAATTATTTAATTTACTACTACCTTAATTAACCCTAATTCCTACCTTAATTAAATTAACCCTAATTCCTACCTTAATTAATTAACTTTAATTCCTACCTTAATTAAATTACCATTAATTAACCCTAATTCCTACCTTAATTAAACCGCCACCCAACTCACACTTCACCACCAGCAAATCACCACACCCACCCACCAGCATTCCGCCATCTCCACCACCCTCACTGCACCACCACCACCCAAACCATTAATCGAAAAACCCAACCCTGCAGATCTCTCCTCTTCGTATCTCTCCATTAGTGATCGGAGAAGGAGACTTACCTCCCATCTCGATCACCACCACAACACCAAATATCCAAAATCATACCAAAACAGAGGCGAAAAAGAAAAAGGAAAAGAAAGAGAACAAAACAGATCTGGGTCACCGTCGATGTCCTCGTCCATGCTCTTGCGATCTGGGTTGCCGTCGCATCTAGGCCGGCTAACCCTTCGATGCGTCGGATCTGTTGGTGTGGGGGTTGATGGGCGGTAACGTGAGGGTCGAACACACTCGGTGAATTTGGTCGGACCAGTGGCGGTAGAATGGATGGGTGCCAAGCGGCTAGCATCAACAACGTGATTGGTCAATTTCAACCGCGCGGGAGAGAGAGGATGCGTAGAGAAGAAAGGACGTCGGAGGGAAACGCTTGAGTAGAAGTAGAAGGCGTAGGATAAGTAGTGGTGGTGGTGAAGAGATTCACATTTAGAAAGGGATGTTGGGAATGGAAAGCGGGTTCCAACCGTGGAGTCGTGCGCGGGCCGGGGGGCGAGGGGGGTGGGGGAGGAGAGAGAACCGTTCTGGGTTTGATAATTGTTTTTTTTAATAATTTTCAAATTAGACCCTAAACTTTGGATGGGGGCAAAATGACATCAAGACCCCCGTAAGTTCACGTGAATTGCACGTGCCTTCTTTTTCGTTAGATTTCTAACGAATTCGTCAAAAAAGCCTCATTTCGAAACAAAAATGCAACATTAGAGCTCATTTCAAAACTTTTGAAACTTAGGGGCTTGTTTTGAAACTTCACGAAAATATTGGGGCTTAAAATGAGATTAACCCTTATTTAAATGAAACAAATGAAAAGAATACAGAGAGCATTAAAATATGTGACTACTGGGATTCGAGCCCTGGTCTCCACGACCACAACATGAATTCTCACCACTAAACTACAGCCACCAAAAAAATTATTATATTCAATTGTAGTCGTGATCTTCAACTGAGACTCCACGTTCGGTCTTTTCAGGGCCGTTCCAATGTTGTATGGAGTTTTGGATAAGCCTGTTAATACGAGTTTAATAAATTAAAATGAATTGAGTTTTAATATTTAATAAATTTTAATAGATTTAATTTATTATATCTATTTAATTAATTGATTAATTTAATTATAAAATAAATAAATTAAATTAAACTCGAATTAATATATTAAATACTCATTTGTATAAAAAAAATATTTTTATATATTTTAAAGGGACAACTTTATAAATGGTCCTTGAACTTTTTCAAAATTCACAAATCGTCCCTAAACTTAAGAGATCAATAATTTTGAGCTAAGATGGCAAAATTTGGCCAAATTGAAACCTACCGTTAATTTTGACCGTTAATTTTTATCGTTTGACTAACAGAAAGGGTAAAATAAACCATTAGCGACCTCTCCCTTCCTCCATCTTCAATTTCGGTGATCTTCTTCAAATCCGGCGAGCTCTCCGACGAACTTTGAATTCAACATTTACAAGCATTAGTACATTGGTCCAGATTCTTCAATAATCAATGGTTTCATATCCAACAAAAACGAAGAGAAGATTATTGATCTCTAAAGCTGCTCCATCAAAATGTGGAACCTATGAAGTTGCCATCTTTCCCCATTATAGTTCTGGAGCAGGCAAATCAGCAAAAATTGCAGAGAGAACACCCAGAAAAATAAAAATAAAAATTCTTCAAACTTCCGACCACAAAATCGAAATCCAGATCTGAAAATTGAAGAAGTTGACTACAAGAATTCTTCAAACAAAAATTCATACACAAGAACGATTTCTTCATTAACAAAATTTTCAAAAATTATTCAAACAAATATTTCTTCGCATCCCAAATCTACTCCGGCTCGATTTTCCCCCTTCGGACGTTCGCAACAGCAGCATGCAGCCGAATTTGGAAGCCCAGATCTACGCTGTGAAACTAGATCTATCGAACCTAGAGAGAGAGAGAGACAGAGAGAGAGAGAGAGAGAGAGAGAGAGAGAGAGAGACCAGATTGGAACCGAGAGATAACTGCCCAGTGTGAAAATGAGATCTACCGGTGCTATGACCTTCATATTAATAAAAAGGGATAACTTCATAAATGGTCCCTCAAACTTTTCGATTTTTATAAATAGTCCCTCTATTTTGGACTTGGCCAATTTTGGTCCAGGTTTGAAAAAAATGGACGATTTTGGTCCCTGCCGTCAATTCACTGTGAATTTGACTGTTAAGTGTCATGTGCCGTGCACGTGCCCATTTGAATGAGGGCAAAAAGGTAACTATACAATTTGTATATTTTAAATAATTAATCAAAAAATATCAAATTATTAATTTATAATTAAAAAAATAAAAATATTAAATTAATATTACACACACAATATCTCTCCCTTTATTCCTTATCCCGATCAAAGTTCAAGTTTGGGATCTGGAATTCACCGTCCACCACCACCACCACCACCTAGGAAACGGAGGGAATATGATTTGCATTTTTCTTACTTTCTTGCTGACTTTTTCAATCCAAAAAACAATTCAGGCCTCTTGCTAATCCTGCCTGTATATGTTCAAAATCAGTTCAAAAGTACAAGTCTCAACTTTGCACTCATATATATTTCAATTTCAAGATAGGCCTCAATAATTCAACTTGTTCTTCAAACCTTCAGTTGAGCTTATAGTGCGCCATCTTTCATCTAAAAATTCATTGATGAGGGTGGCATTATGTCCAAGCATCATGGGTGAAATGTTAATAGCCCCAAATCATCCACTGTTAAATTCCATTCCCAAATTCAGAATCAAAAAATTCTGACATTAGCCATTCAATCAATTCGAAAAGAACAGTAGTAACTTTAAATTAGAGAAATGGAAGAGAGGAGAAAATGAACTGGTCTACGGCGGAGAATATATCTCATATAAATTCATCCTTTCTTCCCATCGAAAATTAGGGTTCAAAAATTCTTTTGAAATTTCGGGAAATAAAGTAGAAATTCTTGGACCTTCTCAAGAACTTCTTTCATCCTGAGAAACTCATCTCTCTCTCTCTCTCTCTCTCTCTCTCTCTCTCTCTCTCTCTCACACACACACACACACACACACACACACACACACCCCCACACCCACACACCCACCCACACCCACACAAGAAGAACAAAGGAAATCAAAATAATATTCTAACAAATTTACAACTGAACAGCCACCAATGGAGCGCCATTGAATCTCCAGATCCGTACGAACCACCACCAAATCTGGGTTTAGTCGTTAGCTTGGCCAAGTACAGAAAACAGCGAATCGAAGAAGGAACCGATCTGGGTTTCGTCCTATCTCTCCACAAGCACCCCCAATCCGGCGAATCCGTTATGATGCAGATCTGGAATGAGCAGACCTGTAGACGATGGGGGAAGATAGGACCGATATAGATCTAAAAAGATCGGAGATGGGTTTAACTCCGGCGAATCCGTTGTTATGCAGAGCTCGAAGAGTTTTTTTGGAAGACTGAATCTGAGGTGATCGAACGGAATTCGAAAAGAAAGCGTTTCTTCTAATGAAAAAGAATTATGGAATTGAATTTGATCTAATTGTGATTCATAGGATGAAGAAGCAGATCAGGATAAGGAATAAAGGGAGAGATATTGTGTGTGTGATTAGTTTAATGTTTTTATTTTTTAATTATAAATTAATCTTTTTGATATTTTTTGATTAATTATTTAAAATATACAAATCGTATAGTTACCCTTTTGCCCCCATTCAAATGGGCACGTGCACGGCACATGACACTTAACAGTCAAATTCATAGTGAATTGACGGCAGGGACCAAAATCGTCCATTTTTTTCAAACTTGAACCAAAATTGGCCAAGTCCAAAATAGAGGGACTATTTGCAAAAATCGAAAAGTTTGAGGGACCATTTATGAAGTTGTCCCTAATAAAAAAATGAATGTAGGAATTGAGATCTTATCCAAAGATTTGGGGGAATAAGTATGACGAAATTGAGCAGCAGATTTGCTGTCCCCTCTTCCTCCTTTTCCTTTAGAGAGAGAAAGTGAGAGATTATAAAAATGGAAATGAGAAATTAATAAGCAAACATAGCCGGATTCAAGCTTTTGAACCCAGATCTAGTTTTTAAACCTAGATATAGTTTTAATTTTGTTTGATCGGAATAGAGAAAATAATTGGGACAGTTCTTTATTCCCCGTCAAAGAATTGATCGGACCATCAACAGATTTGGGTTTGAAGATAAATATATATGCATAGGAGTTAGATTTGTCTCATCGGATTAAAAGAAGACATGATTTTTTGTCTCGCCAGATTTTAAAGAACTCATCGGAGAAGAAGGATTATTCGTGTTTATCCATTTTTGCCCTTGACACGTGCTTTTCACGTGTGACTTAACAGTCAACCTAACGGGCATTTAACGATCAGATCAATTTTGACCACATTTTGGAAACTTTGATCTTCAATATTGATTGTCAAAGATGAGGGACGATTCGTGAATTTCGAAAAAGTTCAGGGACCATCTGTGAAGTTGTCCCTATTTTAAAACACAAATTTGTAGTTAAATGGATTGTAATGGGTTGAGCTGTTTAATAGGTTAAAATAGGTTAAAGTGAGTTAATGGGTAACATTTTGACAAGCCTAGTTCAGAGCGAGAATTAAATTGATGCACTTAAACGTCAAAAATAAGAAAGCTAGATATATTGTGGGACATCACAACAACCAGTAAAGCAACTAACTTCTCTGGTTCCTAGACCTAAAGTTTCTTTAAAAAGTGTAAAAACTCCTAGACTAAATCAACTCTTCAGAACCAAAAAAACTTGAGATAGGTAAGAGAAACATCAGTAACATCTGAAAAAATGAGATAATTATGAAAAGTCTCCCACCCTTTCCAACCCACAAAATAAAAACCAATGACATTCCAAAATATGAGAGAGATTTTTCTGAACAAAATAGACATTCCATGTAAAGTTGAAGGTGAGCATTCATGGTATATTGAATAATTTTAACAGATTAAAACGGATAATTGGTTAAAAAAAATTTGTTAACATACCCCCTCCCCATCTTATGTTGGGAAATTTGTGAAGATAGTCGGGATAATCTTAGAAGTCGGGAATATGATTCACTTTCAGATTGAATTATTTCCTTCAATCAGATAAAATCTAAGATATTCAAGAGTGTGTGTCGATCTCATTTTGTTATTTTGTCCCGAACCCTAGAATCGACTAGGGATAATATCAGTAGGAAAAACTGCAACTCAACCGCCAAGAGGCAGTTTTGCAGAAGCAACTGCCATCCTGTAGTTTTCTAGACCAACTGCCAAAGGCAGTCTTATCCCCTTTTCAGATACAGAAATCAACTGTTAATGACGATTTTGATGAAACAATGATGTCCGGAATGTAATTTGATAAAATCTAAGCAATGTTATTCTTATCCCCTTTCCAGCTGGACCCCAGTCAGGGGCTCTGCCCCTTGGACCCCGCCAGAGGCTGTCGCCTCCGTATCCCTGCCATCGTTCGGGTTCACCAATACTCGTTTAATAGACAAATAAACGTGCACTCTTATTTATATATTACAATAAGACAAATGTAGTTAATCTCTAATTACACTAAAATAACTACATCTTATACTGAAATAGTGGGGCCTTCCTTCCCTCTCAACAACCAAAATATATTGTCCAACATGTCAATCAAATTCAACATTACAGTTATTATTATTTTTGGTACTAGATGTCCAAATAGCTCAATCAATAAATCAGAAGATGCAATATAATATAAGCTTGCCTGATTAACATACATTTCAATAATTAACATATTGTTATAAGCATTAGTTGTATATATCCTATACTTTTACTTGTAATTGATGGATGAAGTGTCTTGCATCTAAAAATTTGTACAGTTTCATAAGTCTGCAAGTTCAATAAATCGAGATATTAAAATAACATCAATTAAACTGTTGATGGGCATAAAAAATAAAGTCAATTAGAAAATTACTTTGAGCAATCTGGCTAGAAAATACTTTGAAAAACCCCCATTCTTTAAAATTAACACATACCTTCTTTTCCTTAATTAACATTTGCTTTTCCTTGACTCAGATTTTCTTCTTCTTTCGTTTCTTTTCCTTGACTAATTCTTCTTTCGTTTCTTTTCCTTGACTAACATTTGCTTTTCCTTTCGTTTCTTTTCCTTGACTAACATTTGCACACATAAATAATCATTCCAAAATTCATAATTTTGCTTGTCAATCACAATACAAAAGTGAAGTATATCGATTAATTCAAAATAAGTACTCATCTTTGGTCTCACTAGAGACAAAATGCGAGTCAGAGAGCTTACTTTTCACTAATCCGACTCCTCTTTGTAATACACAAATAAACGGGGTAATTTAAAAAAAAAAAATTGAGAAAGATTATTTTTAATTTTCATCGTAAATAGAAAAATTGAGCAACCTATAATTTGGAAAGTTAGGAGAAGGGAGATAATTTTGAGATTTGAATCTTTCATTATAGGCGCGACTACCTATTGACGTAATTATGGGGATGTTTTTTTTCCCCTTCTGCCAATTAATGGCTGTATATACGAAAGGGAAAATAAATTTTATTTCTGTATTGGGCTGGGCGAAGGGATTTTTATTTTAGTGCCCCTCAATATTTTGACCCCTGAACCATCGCTCAGTTCGCCACCTATCTGAACCGGCCCTGGGTCTTTCCATGCACGGACAGGTGGTGGTGGTGTTGTAAGTTGGAGCCCTAGGTTTGGATTGAAAACTTGATATTTCATAATAGGAATATTATTTTATTTTCTCTCTTATTCAATCTCACGATTTTATTTTTATCCCTCACTTACTTTTTAACTTTAAATTTTGTAACATATCATTTAGCATCAATAAATATCAAGTTCGAACACTATGAACTGAAAACTACACATATTAAGGTCTAAACACAGGGTGTGTTCACCAGTGGGGTTTTTGGAACAAAACATGAAAATCAAACCAAAAACACAAGTTTTTAAAACACATGTTTTCTCTCTCTACCTA
>JAOWAN010000050.1:898791-909529 GCA_028566635.1 Lobelia cardinalis | reverse complement strand
TTTCTCCCCCCCCCCCCCCCCCGTCGTAAATGAGTGTTTTGTTTTAGTTTTTTTCTTTCAATGTTATTAAGTATTGACCTTTTTTTTAAAATTAAAAAAAAAAAATACATAAAAGAGAATTGACTTCCTCTTCAGGACACATAGCGGAAGAAGGAAGGGGATTCACGAAAGGAGGAAAAGAATCCAATGGAGGAGCCGAGCCATCCGCCATATGAGATGAAAATCTCATGTTCCTCTTTATGTAGAGTGCAGTATTCTTACTAATTTATTGAAAAATATTATTATTATTAATTATAATTTTTACTTACTAATCTGGCGAAAATTAAAATCTTTAGAATCTACTAGAATTCAATAACAATTATATATTTTAACTGATTACTTTAGTAATAAATTATGTTCGACTTTTAGAAAATCAAACAAGATATAAGGATGCTTTTTTTTTTTTTTGTTATCATCAATATGGGCGACGCAGTATTAGATGTAATAAATCATGCCTACCTAGTAATTCAGGCCCCAAATAAATTTGTTTCCTTCCAAAAAATAAAAATAAAATATTATGCAATTAGAGTGATAGTGCGACTCTTACTCGGGTTCATTCTTATTTGACAATGTTCTATATCTATCTCAAAGGGTTACTAATGGACTATAATAATCAGCAGCAGCAGCAGCAGCAGCACCCTAACATATAATATCAGAGTTCAGTACGCTAGGTTACATCCTTCAGGATCGTTTCACTCTAGATATTGATAAATTTCGATTGTTGTGCCTCCGGCCCTAGACCTATGTGTGAAGTGGGTGATTGTTAGGATCATCCGCACATCGATTGTGGAAGGAATCAATGCTTGATACATAAGTGTAAAAAGAAATAGTGTATCTTCAAGACTAACTTTTGGGATTGGAAAGGCCAGAATGCTGCTAGAAGGACCAGGATGTTAACACCGTAACAACCAACAAGGCAACCATCAACTCCAAGCAACAGAGGCTCTCCGTATGAGCACCTTCTGTTCAATTCACAGTCGGGTACTGTTGCCCGAAATGAAATCAAAAAGAGGTGGGTAAATATATACCTGAATTATCTGCACATACGAATACAAAAAGAAGGCCCAGGCAGTAGAATGGAATCCATCCGCTCCATTACTAGAATGTCCTCTACCAAGTTCAAATCCCTTGGTGAACCAAGTCTATTGATCTCAATCAATGTCCCAACCCAAATCTCTATGGGTAACAGTTTTAAACGATGCACCTGTAGCTGTCACCCCCAACCGACCCTTTCAGTGAGCTCGAAACATTCATTCTAATCTGGTACAAACACTCGTGCAACAGCATGTAACAGATCAGGAACACACTTTAAACATCTCAACAAAATCTCAAGTGCTGATCTGACTATGCTAACTGCACAACCTGAAAAAGACCATGTACAAATGTGTTGAGCGTCTGATGATAAGTCATGCAGCGAATAGGAACAAGGAAAATATGCACATTCTGACAAATGGGTGGCAGATGAAATATGAGCCAATATTCTTGCCAACTAAATCTTGCTGGGACAAAGCTGAAGCGAAAGATAGTGCCGTGAGATCACGTTTTCTTTTTGTTGGGGCATTCTTTTGCAAAGTGTTCTTTTTTGCGACAAGTTGCACAAGCTTGTGACGTGTGCGTGTGGTCATGTGTTTGTCTGCGTGTGCCACCAATCGCCTGTGCTCACTCAGGTCTACATTTTGTAAAGCAACCTTGATATGGTCGCTGTCACAAGTATGCTTGGAATAGGAAAGTTGCATGGGGAACAATTATTAATAGGTTGGAAGTATTAACCAGTTCATTAGTAAATGTGATCTAATTTTAGATCATAGCTCATTTCCTAGGGAAGTTTAGGGCGATGTTACTCCTTCACTAAACAGGAACCTATTTCATACTCCCTCTATTTCAAAATAATTGTCCACTATTCCTTCTTAAGACGTTCCAAAAGTAGTCTTTGCTTTTTGGTGGAAAAAAGAAAAGGAATATTTGAGTACACATGATCTTCTTGGATTCGCACCTAAGTTGTTTGGGTCCACATATTATTTTAGATTATAGAGCCAAATTACTTGTTGCAAACTCTATAAAATGACACGTGTTTTTGAGATGGAATAAGAAGCACAATGAGAGGTCAGAGACTCAGAGCACCTTAATAATCTTATATAAGTTTGTTTGTGTGCAAGAGAGTTTGGGACTAACCTGTAGCTCGAGGAACTTGTTCCATCAAATCTTAGCCGTGGAATCTTTGCTAATTTGAGCTGCAACAATTTGAATAAATTGTAAATTAAACATGATTATATTATTGGAAAAAGTGAAATAGTCAAAAGTACATACAAGAGATTTATAATACTCTCCTTCCATCCCTCTCTCAATCACGATTGGTTTAGTGGCAGATATATGGAAATTCAGCAATGAGACAACATAGTTTAACCCACCAAAAATAATAATAACTCCAGAACAATATCTTCAGGCATCATGTTAACTAACCTAGTCCCACATTCAAGATCATTAGCATCTCCTTGCAGCACATTACATTGTAGACAAGTAGTTAACCAGCTTCATGCAAGTAAAGAGGCAACATTAAGAACAAGAAGATAAAGCTGAAATAATTAGAGCAAGGAACAACAACAAAGATGTAGCAAGTAATTGAAAGTACTTGATTTACAAAAGTAAATCCCCACAATCAAAAGCGTACTAGAAAATGCGTAAGCATAGAAAAAATGCATCCAACCATGTCATGTACACATCAGCAACATCAACCAGCAAAACAACAAATAACACTTTTTCACTGAACCAAGCCCCAGGTTTCTGAAGACATATCAGCTCACCAAATTCCATATCAGCTCACCAAAATTCAGATGGTCTTTCACCACAGTGATATCAACCTCGTTCAAATCCCAATACTTTTACACCGTAGATTAGCCTTCTATTATACCAGTTCCAGCCTTCGAGGGACACCATAAAGTATCACTACTGTTTACATCTTGCCACAATCTTGGAAACTAGGACATACTCTCCACTATTAGTCTATTACCATGTGAGGCCTGTTTATGTACAGATTTTCTTTTTTCTTTATAAATTTCCAACAGCGCACACACACGCACCCCACTACCATGCTTCGTATGTATTACCAAACTAGCGCAGTATTTCACTTACAAGTTACAGCAAGCACAGGTAATAAGAGAAAACAGCACCTTACTAAACCTGGACCAGCAACGAGGAATGGATCCAGGAGCAAAAAATGGTTTTGGATCTGCCAAAACTTTAGGATATTTCACTAAATGTAGTGTACAATCGCACATCAAAGATTCATGTTCTGCCGTGTTGATGCAAGTAATTTTAGCAAAAGTTAAGGGCCCAGGTACCATAGGACACTCCCCCCCCCCCCTACACACTCACAAAACAACACCGACTGCATAAGCAAGAAAAAAGGAAGGGACAACAAAATCATACAAGCATTGAAAGCTCAAAGTGAATTGATAAGGCTACAGCAAAGGGTAGACAAAGGCATGATCTATCGGCAAAGTATCCGGGTCCAGGGTTGGGGTGTCCTTTAGCCCCACTGGTGGGTCAAATGTGGTCCTGCTGTGGAATGAGTTTCCCCTTGGTTAGCGGACAAAAAAAAGGCAAAGTATTCCACTTCAAGTTCATTGGAAGGTAATCACATATGGAGCTACAATAAAGGACAGCAAGCACTTTGTTAATGAGCTATTAACACGTACCAAGGTGCCAAGCCCTAAAGTAAACCATAATTGGCATAAATATAATTGTGCAGAATGATAGGAAGGAGGGAGAAACAGCCAAAAACATTTACCTCTCTGTGACTCATTCTCCACGAGAAAGTAGTCCTGTAGAGCAACCATCTCGATGTTGCTGCCCTTCAAGCTCCTTATTGCATCAGCAGTAGCCAGTGCTCCAGAAACTGTTGTTATAATAGGAATCTTGTATGCAAGAGCCATCCTCCTCAGCTTTCTCCCGTCAATCTGGTCCAAGCTGTCTTCAGAACTCGTGATCACCATCAAGTTGATCTGTCCATTTGCAATCATATCACCTGCATGTGGACGCCCTTCATGCATCTTCAGCACCCGCTCCACCGGAACACCCTCTAATTCAAGAACATGTGCAGTCCCAGAAGTTGAAAGAATACTAAACCCAATGCTTAGGAATGCACGGGCAATGGTAGCAAGATGGGGCTTTGTCAAGTCATTCAAGCTAAGAAAGACACTGCCAGATAGAGGTAGCTTCTGCCCAGCAGCTATTTGAGCCTTGGCAAATGCAATAGAGAACTCCGTGTAAATACCCATAACCTCACCAGTGCTACGCATCTCAGGACCTAGAAACACATCACAGCCTTGAAACTTCTCAAAAGGGAGAACAGCTTCTTTAACTGCTATATGTCTTGGGATAATCTCGTGTGTGAAACCTATATCATAAAGAGACTTCCCCGACATTATAAGGGAAGCATATTTAGCCAAAGGATGCCCAATGGCCTTGGACACAAATGGAACTGTACGGGATGCACGGGGATTTGCCTCAAGTAAGAAGACCTTCCCAGACGCTGTGATTGCATACTGACAATTCATGAGCCCGCACACATTTAACCTCTTTGCCAATTTTGTTGTCCACGATCTGATTGTGTTCAAGCATGACGATGACACAGTTTTTGTTGGAATCATGCATGCTGAGTCTCCGGAATGGACTCCTGCCTGTTCGATGTGCTCCATTATGCCCCCAATAACAACATTACCGTGTGAGTCAGCGAGTGCATCGATATCAATCTCTATGGCATCAGACAAGTATTTATCGACCAGGACTGGCTGCTCAGGGTCAACCTTAACAGCAGTTTCAAGGTAGGTCACAAGCTTTTCATCACTATAAACAATTTCCATTGCCCGGCCACCCAAAACATAGGAAGGTCTGACAACCACTGGATATCCTATCTCTGAGGCAATGGCTAGAGCATCAGCTTCACTCTTAGCAATGCCTCCTTTTGGCTGTTCAATCTCAAGTTCCTTGAGGATAGCATTGAACCTCTCCCTGTCCTCGGCGGCATCAATCGAATCAGGTGATGTACCCCAAATCTGAACATGTCCAGCACTGGCAGATTCAGGATTGTGCTCATCCAAGTACTGTTGAATTGGAAGAGCCAGCTTCAGAGGGGTTTGGCCTCCAAACTGCACTATGATGCCATCCGGCTGTTCCAGGTCAATGATGTTAAGAACATCTTCAACCGTGAGAGGTTCAAAGTAAAGGCGATCACTTGTATCATAGTCAGTGGACACTGTCTCAGGATTTGAGTTCATCATAATAGTCTCATAGCCTGCAGTCTACTCAGAAATCACAAAAGTACAGAATCAGAATGCAAATACATAAACAGGGAGATGATAAAACATTGTTACTTGCATATACTATGATTCTTGCCCAACTACACAACTTTTGTTCAGAAATTTCCTTCAATCCTCAATCACATGAAAAATATTATAGAATGACAATGCTGGAATACTAGGTTTAAGCCTTCAAGGTATGAGAAAAAAAGACAAGTGGATTTTACTTTACGACTGCCAGATTTTTATTCAATAGCAGAAGCTTTATCATACATCAGAGGATCTTAAAACTAACAAGGAAACCATGACTGATCATGTATAAGTGAGTTTTTCTGCAAATAAAATTGCACAGTCAGGCTTTTATGTTTATTTGTTCCTCTTTCCCTTGGAAATTTGCATATTGGCAAACACATGCCTCTGTGGTAGAACTTCGGTTCTAAGAAATGTTCTCAACACACAAGGATAACATTAGTTAAAAGGGCTATGAAACACCCTGACCTTGACTGCTGATCTTGCATTGGACCGGATAGAAAGGTGTGAAAGGTTCAAGTAGCTGATCTACCCGATGGGTTAAGGATTCTTATTTATCAGCAGAGGAAACTGAAAAGAACAAAGTGCAATAAGTACTGTATAGCACAGCTCATCAGTCAGGGGAAATCCTCTACCAGAAAGGAACCGTCTTTGACATAAAATTGCATTATATGATTCTCCCTATGGATTGGTTGGTATATTCGGATTAGAAGTACGACCTAACTGCAATGGAAGGCAGCCACCACAAAAGAAAATAAAACACATATACAGTAGCCATATACGAATAGAACCTTACTCAGTGTTACTATCATTGCAATAAAATGCTTAAGTATCCAAATGTACAAGCTTATCGTTTCAGATTCATCGTATTTTTATTATACAATTTTATAATAATTTATGTTCGCCAATCATGAGTTAATCATTAAAAAATGCAAATTACTTTTTATATAATTCATCATGTAGATTATTCTCATTATCAACTCAAAAGAGAAGTCCATATGAGAGACACAAGCCAAGTGATGGAGAAAAAGAAATACACTTGCAACACAATACATTATGTCATTTCTATATAGTCATTAAAATTCTCCGATTATAAATGTTTAATTTCTTTTTCCATTATTATAGTTTCAATGAAAACAGAGGCTATCCTAATAGGTCCATTTTCCTATAATAATCTTTCAGACAGCTCAAAAATTACCCATGTATTATGGAATTATCCACGTTAAACATCATTAAACATAGATGATCCATCGACTTTTTAGTTTTCAGCAACAAAGACAAAAAGCTTCTAAAAGAGTTACCCATGTATTATGGATTATAAGTTAATTTGATACATTTAGGCATACTCATGTAGAGTTAACATATGCTGCTAAGATGACCAATAATGGAAGTAAGGAACCAAACCTGAAGGGCAAAGGAAGCATGGCAGCAGCAGTAGTCAAACTCAATCCCCTGGCCAATGCGATTTGGACCTCCACCTAATATAAGAACCTTTTTCCTTTTGGTGGGAGCTGATTCGCACTCAAAGTCATAAGATGAGTACATATAAGGAGTATCGGCCTCAAACTCTGCAGCACAGGTATCAACCCGTTTATAAGTTGGGACAACTCCTAAAGACAACCGCTTCGAACGAACTTCTTTCTCTGTGGAATTTGTTGCAAATGCTATTTGCTTATCACTAAAACCTCTCTTTTTCACTTCATAGAACTCATCCTTTGTAAGATGAGACAAACTTTGAGCCAAGAGGTATTGCTCCACATCTACCAGTTCCTTAAGCTGAGTTAGGAACCATTTGTCAATGTAACTTAGCTCATGAATGTCATCCACTTTCATTCCTCTCTTCATTGCAGCATATATGGCATGGATGCGATCAGGACTAGGTACACGTAGACTGTACTTTAACTGGTCCCAGTCCCAATCCAGTTCCTTCACTTTTGCGCAACCCCACCCAGCATAGCCACATTCCAGAGATCTAACTGCTTTTTGAAAAGATTCTTGAAATGTACGACCTACTGCCATTGATTCACCAACAGATTTCATTTGCGTTGTCAGCACAGGTTGCGAACCCGGGAATTTTTCAAATGCAAACCGAGGTATCTGCATGGTTTGATTGACAGATTTCATTAGAAAGGAAATACGTTTCCAGAATATATTGCTACATACCAAGCAAAAGAAGCCAAATATTTTCAGCTAGCATAGCTTATTAACATAAAATATATATGTATATATATATATAAGTAAAGATAATAAACACATATAGTTGGATGAAATTCTTCTTGCCTTTGTAACCACATAATCTATAGAAGGTTCAAAACTAGCCGGTGTCTTTTTCGTAATGTCGTTAGGAATCTGATCCAAAGAATAACCAACAGACAGTTTGGCAGCCATCTTTGCTATGGGGAAACCAGTAGCTTTGGATGCCAAAGCTGAGGACCTCGAAACTCTAGGATTCATTTCAATAACCATAACCTCTCCATTCTCAGGACTAACAGCAAACTGAACATTAGAACCCCCACATTCCACTCCAATCTCCCTTATAATAGCAATAGAGTAATCTCTAAGACGTTGGTACTCCTTATCCGTCAAGGTCTGCGCAGGAGCAACAGTGATAGAATCCCCAGTGTGAACACCCATAGGGTCAACATTCTCAATTGAACATATGATAACCACATTATCTGCCAAATCCCTCATAACCTCAAGCTCATACTCTTTCCACCCCAACAAAGATTTCTCCACTAAAACCTGTGATGTCACGCTAGCAGCCAAACCCGACTTACAAATAGTCTCAAACTCTTCCCTGTTATAAGCAATCCCACCCCCGGACCCGCCTAAAGTAAAAGCAGGTCGAATAATCAAAGGAAACTCACCAATAGATTTTGCAATCTCCAAACACTCCTGGAGGGTATTCCCAATCCCAGAAGGCGGCGTCTTTAACCCAATATTCTTCATAGCCAGCTTGAACAATTCCCTATCTTCTGCCTTCTTGATCGCCTCAAGCTTAGCTCCAATCAACTCCACATTGTACTTATCAAGAGAGCCACTCTCAGCCAATGCCACGGCCAAGTTAAGTGCTGTTTGCCCACCCATGGTGGGCAACAACGCATCCGGCCTCTCCTTCTCAATAACTTGTTCAACTAGCTCCGGCGTCATGGGCTCAATGTAAGTCCTGTGAGCCATTTCTGGGTCCGTCATAATTGTAGCAGGATTGGAATTAATCAGAACAACCTCAAACCCTTCCTCCCTAAGTGCTTTACAAGCTTGTGTGCCCGAGTAATCGAATTCGCAAGCTTGGCCAATAACTATAGGCCCTGCACCCAGAATCAAAATCTTCTTGATGTCAGTCCGTTTACCCACCTTCGGGTTCCGAAACTCTGCTTCATTTTCATTACCGGAAACCTGAAACTGGTTTTGGATAGAGTAACAGTGGAGTTTCTTCGAACAAACGGTTGGTGGGCGAGATTGGAGGTTTAGAGGGTATGATGATGAAGAGCTCGATTTGGTCGTTTTAATTGAGAAAGGTAATGATTTGGGTTTTGGAAAAGATGAGGGTTTGGATTGAATGAAGCGAGGAGTGACATTGTCACAGGGATTATTCATACAATAACTCATCTGACCACTAAATATATGCGCACAAGGTGTTTGTAAACAGGAATAGACAAAGATAGGGGAGGGAGAAAGAGATGGTGGGTGGTGGCTTATTACAGAGGGAGGGAGGCAAGATGAGAGAGAACGTACAACAACTTTAGTACTAGGGTTTAAAAACTGAAAAACCGTATCCACTGGGATACGGAGTATCCCCTTTTAACGAACTCGCGGCTGTTTATTTCCATTTTGCCCCTCCAAATATTGTAAAGTTTGACTGTGACGGTGAGCAAGGTCTACCTATTTTTCAGGTATATGGAGCACCCCTAGTGCTCCGTAAGCCTGTCAATTTGGGTTAAATGGGCTGAGTTATAATAATTAATAGGTTGTAATGGGTTCAACCTATTATAACTCATTTAATCAATCGATCAACTCAATTGTATAATAAATGGATTAAGTTAAATTTGAATTAACATTTGAATACTCTTTTGCACAAAAAAAATATTTTTTATACATTCTAATACTTAAAATTTTAATTAAATGGATTGTATCAGGTCAAGCTGTTTAGCAGGTTAAAACGGGTTAGAATGAGTTAATGAGTAACAAATTGACAGATCTAGTGCTCCGGTAAGAAGTATAGAGAGTGTGTTGATTCTTCGACTCTTCCTCATTCTTATTAATTAATAATCTCTTAATAAAAAGATTTATTTTAATTTTTCTAATCAAATTTTAAAAAAAATAGATTATTTTAAATCTTATAATTAATGCCTAAATTAACTAATTTTTAAAAATCAACAGGAATTTGAATACCAAAAACGAATTATTAAATGAACATTAAATACTGACAAATGAATATTAACCACTTATGAAATGAACATTCATATCAAATTGCTTAAATTAGTAAAAAAAAACATAAATTAAATACAAAACAGAAAATGCACATCATGACATTATAAAAAACATAAATTTGATTTTATGGTGTAAGTAATGAATATTACTCGCAAAAAGAATACATAATACATGCATTTTGGAGAATTTTTTCTAAAAATCAGAAAATGAACTTTGTATACTGTCAACTAAATAATATGCACTGCAAAATTCGAATCACATCAGAAGAGTCATTGAGATATATAAACCTCAATGACCAAATTGTTGCTTTAGTTGCGAAATGATCATTCATTTCAATCGAAATGAACATTTATATCACATCAAATAAGTTTTTAAAATAAATAAATCTCGATGACCAATATCACACAATGAACATTCATTTTAACCGAAATAAATATTTATATCACACCAAATGAGTAGTTGTAGTAAATAATTTATGTAATAAATATTTAAATAACGGTGCGAAATAAACATTCATTTCAGTCGAAATAAACATTCATATCACACCAAATGAATTGAAGTAAATAAACAAATCGCCTTCTTACCCTCTCTCTCACCCTCGTCGTCCTCTCTCCCTCTCTCAAATCCTCCATTGCAATCCCCATTCACCACCAAAATTTCTCTCCTACGTCGCACCACTAATTCTACCTAAACTCAATCCAACCGTCATGAAAACAACCATAGCCACCGTCGCCCCCTTATCCCTTCCTTCTCTTTGATTTGCAGCAGTAAGTGTAAGAGGGAGTAATGGACGATGATGGATTGGTTGGATGAAGCGGCAGAATGAGAAAAAGGGAGCAACGGGAGGGGAAACAAGGGGATGCCGGTGATGGTGGTGCGACGTATGTAATCAAGGAAAGGCCGGTGATAGGGGTGGACGGCCTAAGAGTGAGAGAGAGATA
>JAOWAN010000050.1:880727-898691 GCA_028566635.1 Lobelia cardinalis | reverse complement strand
TTTGGAATCTTTTCAATTATTTTGGAAAGATTTGATTTTATCTGTTATAGAAAGTATGGTAATTCCGAAAATCATGGGATTTGATAAAGAGTTATAAAAGAAATTAATTTCTTTTCAATCATTCGGATTCTTCTAAATCTCAATTGTTACTCTCTACATTGGGCGAGTGAACTTCACGCACCGAAGAGGCGCATAGTGTTTTATGCGCATAGGCGCTTATAATAATTTTCGTGTATTACTAGCTCCACTAAGGTGGGCTCTACCTACAGGCACACCGCACATATCAAACCTTACGCAGTAGAACAAACGTATAGGGGGTTTGTTGTGCATTTGAACCAGTAGTTTTTGTAATAATTAAAATAAAAAAAATGAAAGAGAAAAATTAAAAATTACTGGGTGAAAAATTAAAAACTACTAGGTGAAAAATAAAAATTGTGAGATCAATGAAAGAGAAAAATTAAAAACTAAAAAATTTGGGTGAAAAAAACCCAAATGAACACATCCTAATTTTCTCTCCAAAATGTAAATGTACAAAATGGTTACTTCCCACGTTTCGATTTAATTATTCTCGATAGTGACATATAGTGAGTGCTTTATATCGCTTTTAGGACAATTAAAATGAAACAGAGAGAGTATTACACTAAATTGGTAAAATTATTTGATTATGTTTGTGATGTCTAGAATCAATATCTTTGTCGGCAGAATTTATTTTGACCTATGATACTTATCATGTCTATTGCTCATAATTATACTCCCTTTATTTTATTTTAAATATTTATAATACTAATAATTTATATATATTATTAAAAAAATTCTTTTTAAATATTTAAAATGAAACGAAAGTGATATGAATTACGATTATTAATCATAGTGAACTTATGCAGAATTATGACTAAAATAACATCCAAACAAAATATTAAGCCTCATATCATTTTGGAAGTATGATTTTTTTTATAAAATAAGAGTGAGGTCAGAAAGTCGATATATAGTGATAGAATATAATATTTTGTAATGATTAAAATAAAAAATAAAATAAATATTAAAAAAAATAAAAAAATCTATTAAAAATTAAAATTCAAATATAATAACATATCAACTTGACAACCTAAACCTAAGTCACTCGTGAGCTCAGAGTTTAATGTACATTGGGCAAAAACTATTTAACCCATAAATATTACTATTAAGATCTGATAATTTATTCTTTATAAGTTTAATAAACTTACAATAATGTGGTAAATGAAAAACGAATAGAAAGCGAAATTTCTCGCTTGGAATTTACCCAAAAAGCCAGGCCAGCATACGTCTATTTAAAACGCTTTTTGAATAATTAAAAAAAAAAAGTAAGATTTTTTTTTATATAAAAAAAGGAAAAAAGAATAATAAAATTAGCTCTTTTTGCCTTCCTCACCCCCGTCGGCTAAATACTCCTTCTTCCTCCTATCAACCCTAGTTAACAAACAAATCACGCAGAAACACGTGGCGTATACAGCATGAACCTTCCAGCTAGTCTTCGGTGGCTGATGTAACACCGCTCTGTGAAACACCGTCATGTAATAATGAAGCCCAACAGCAAAGCCCACAAAAGTCTGGCCCAGGCCCAATGCCTTAGACCCCATTCCGGTATCAGTCGAAAACACCAAAACCATGTACATCAGCAACATCAGCAGGTACAGCACGTAAGCGAGTGTCTGCAGCAGCTGTATGCAAACATAGGTGGACTGCGAAGTAGCGTAGAAGAACTTGAGGGGTTCAAGCCCAGTCACGAGACAGGAGAGGCAGAGGATTGAGAAGTAAATTGAGAGGTAAATTTGGACGAAAATCAAGAGCTTTTGGAGAGAGAAGTAAGCTTTGATGCGGTTGAAGATGAGGGAGACAAGAATGAGAGGGATTAAGATGAATGCACATGAGACAATCGAGGCAATTAATGGTGCATATTTCTTCCCTACAATGGGTTTGAACCCTTTTGTGATTTCTTTATTGGCTCTGTTGATGTATACCTTGGAAGTGGTGGAAATGATGTCTAAATCTGGAAGCAGTGTTTGTTGAAACCTGGATGGGAGATCTCTGAACTCTGCTAGTTCTGCAACCAAGTCAGCATCATCTTCTTGGGTTGTTTTTTTCTGGGATTTGGGCTTTTTGTCTGGACTGTTGTTCACTTGGGCTTTGGTTTTGGTCTGGGTTTCGGTTGGTTTGGTGGTGGGAATGGGCTTGCTTGTTTTGTTCTTGGGTGAGGTTGCCTTCGTAAGATCTGAGGTCTTTTTGGTTAGGAGTGAAGTGGGTTTTGTGGATTTTGTTGAGTTTGTGGCTTTTGATGTGGAATTGAGCTTGATTTTGATAATGGGTGTTTTTTCATAAATTGAAGTCGTTGTGGGATTGGTCAGCTTGGTTTTGTTTTTGCTTGAAATTGGGGAACCAAGCATGAGAATCTTGGTTTGGTTTTTAGCTGAAATTGTGTTGTCTTTGACAAGTTTGGTTTGGGTTTTGGTTGAATTGGTTGTAGTTTTAGTAGTGGGCGTGATGAGTTTGGTTTTGTTTTTGGTGGAAAGTGTATCACTACTAAGACTAGTAGTAGAAGTACTAATGGTGGTAGTGGTTGGTTTCTTTTTCTTGATGGGTTTTTCTTCTTGTTGTTCATCATCATCATCATCTCCTAGTGATTGAGATTCTAAAATTCCTCTTCTACCAAAAGGGTGGATCTTTTTGTAATGACTGATGATGATACCTTCATGGGAATCAGTGTAGGAAGAAGCAAGTACTACCACAGAGGTGAAGTAGGTAAATGAAAGGAAGAAAAGTAAGAGTACCTTTCTGAGACAGAAACCTTGGAGTGGAGCCATGATTGTAAAAAACAAATTCTCCTGTTTGTTCAGTAGTTGTAAGGAAGATCTGATGAGGCTTTCTGAGATTCAGAGCCTCAGTTAGATCTAAAAAGATTTAAAAGGCAGAGAGGGAGGACATAAGCATTTAAGATGGAAGTTGGGAGGGAGTGTGTGTCTGTGTGTGTGAAAAGAGTGAAGAAATGTTTTGGACTTTAATGCAGTGGGAGGTAGGGAGGGATGACTGATGAGATCAGTCACATGGTAGTAACCTTTGCAAGTAGGCAGAGACAACAACCTTAGTTCCCTACGCGGTTCTACACTGTTTTTCTTTTTCTCTTCCTAAAATCAAACTCTCTCTCTCTCTCTCTCTCGTAGTAACATTTTACATTCAATTTTGTGCATACACTGCTGCAAATTTTTGTTTGAAGATCAACATCAAAAGGATAACGACCGACCTCAATAGGTAATTAGCTCATTTGGAAAGAAAATTTTGTTTGGTGGGGTTGACGGGTACAAAAGATGACCCGAATGGAAATCTCAATAAGGTTGAGATCACGAGTCTTATATATCATTATATTTAAATATTAATGTATCTTAAATATCACGTATATTTTCAATATTACACTCAAATATCATATATTAATATCAAACACTTTTCATATATTACCCCAACACCTATATACTCTCACAAATTAATTCAAACATTTTATATCATATTCTCTTAAATATCGTACCATTTAGATTGATTATGTAAAAGAAAGAGGGCGTGTTCTTAAATGGATATAGTATATTGAAATAGTACTCTTAAATATCGTACCATTTTAGATTGATTGCATGCAACATTTGGCCAAGACCAGTTTATGATTTTGCTCATCAGGGAGAATGAAACATTAAGATGGATTTTTACATATAAAAGGCAAACAAAATCATAGCTTATAGTATATTTCATTTATTCCTATGAAACTCGTAAAATCCGTTAATTATAAAATCATCCCCAATGTTTATATGCCATATATATATATATATATATATATATATATACTTGTGAAAAGAGGATTATATATCTTCATTTATATCATTTGGTTTGAATGAATTGATGTAACGTCTTCCAAATTATGAATGGGACGGTTTTATGTTTAATAAATCAACACTTTAATCTTTTACCATATATATACTTACGGTTTAATGCATTTATATCTAAAGATAATTAAAACAAATATGGACTCCCTAATAAATCAATTAAGAAGTTTTACCAACTATCCTTATATTCCTAGCAATTTTGACTCATTAATGCTTCATAGATTATTATAGTATCGCCGTTAAATGCGTATGTATATTAATCTTTTGAGTTCAGCTCTTTTATATCAAACTAGGGTTAGGACACGGTCTACGAAAATGCAGCCTTTGTCCCCTACTATATTTCAACAAGATGATTTTTACTATTCACGTAAAGAGTACATTGAATAGTAAAAACCATCCTGTTCTTATACTATAGATAGTGTATAGTGTGTCACTTTCTGTGCTATTTTAAAATACATATTATTATTAAAAGTTATATCACAAAAAATAACACACTAATTAACACTAAAAGTCTTGATTCCAATCTTTTGTAGAAGGCAAGCATTTATTAATGTTAAGAGTATAACACTAATGTTTAGCTTTGATGATAATTCTTTTTTTTATTTTTTTGGGTCCCAAGGGGGCATGGGAAGGGATCGAACCTGAGACCTTACGTACTGTAAAGCTCGACTCTACCACTGAGCCACCTATTGATTCCCCCTTTGATGATAATTCTAATATGTGTGAAAGTTAAGAAAATCTATTATACGAGTTTAAATTTTTGAATCACGATGACTACGAGTACTTTTTTAAAAAAATTACAAGATTTATTATAAACCGATAAATCGAACCGTAGTTTATTGATTTTGCTCGATTTGATTTTCAAGTTATACGGTTTGATTTAGGTTTAAAATTCTCCAAACCGATAGGGTGCGATTCGACATGTGTTTTATATCCCAAATTAAACCGTTGCACCCCTAACCACCCCACTCCAGAGGCGATTGTTAATAAGTGTTCTGTTTTAATTTCTTTTTTGTTGTCAATTTTATTAAAATTTAACTAAATTAGTATAAGAATTTACTTGTTCTTACTAAATTATATAAAAAAAAATCTTTATAATTGTAAATTTTTTGGAAATTTTAAACTTTAAAATTTGTCAAATATATGTTAAATAATTATTTTAATAATGAATAAAATTAAAATTTTAAAAGTTAAACAGAACATTTATTTAGAAACTAAGGTAAATTGGCAATACAAATTTTGAAAAGGGGAGGACACTATAAGGAATTCTTATGTGGGAAGGAATTAAAATTCATTATAAGTGTAAAATCAAATATATCTCATCATTGTAATCAACCTAATGTGTTAATTACGTATTAATTATATATATTTTTTTTTTTAAAAAAAAGTGGACCCACTAATGTGTCATATTCATTGATTGAAGAATTATACAATTTTAGGGAAATTTAGTTAGAATTATAAATATAATATATTCGTATATAAGTAGGGCGAGTCAAACAAAAAAACCGGGCAATCCTCAAAAGTGAATAGAAAATAAAATGAAATGAAAGACATCAACAACTTTTTCCACTAATACTACCAAAAATCCAAATTATTTAAAATCCGGCCTTTCCCTCGTCTGTCTAATGGCCTAACAAAACAATTGACTAGCAAGCACCCACTCAATTGATTAATGTAAACAAGTTACCAAAGCTTGATCATGTTCCAACAAAGAGTTGGGATTTTTTTGTTCCATCTCATTATTTTTAAAAATTGAAATATATATATATATAAATTTAAAATTTTATTAAAAAAAATTAGAATGAAGTTTAAAAAAAAAAAAAAAAATAGGACCGAAGATTCGGACGAGGTGATAATCTACCAACATTGTTGATTTTGGTATCCAATTGGTTTATCTTTGGTTTATAAAGCATTTTGACCTAATATTTTTATTTAATTTGAACTATCTTCTGTAGAGGATTTTGGGTTCAACCAAAGCTTGCTTAACTGATCGAGACTCCAATATACTATAGTCCAATGTGAGTTGTGACCAATCTTTGAATGTTGACTCTAACAGTTGACTCCACCGTGATCTGGCATCCTTGTGTAGTGAGAATTTAAGACCTGTTGAAATAGTTGACTTGGACTTTTAAGGCTTTGTTTTTGGATGTTGTTAACTGTGTGGTTTTTCTACGTGGGGTCGGTACCCCTCCTTTATGCAATAAGAAATAAATATGAGCCAAAATTACACAATTAATGTAGATCAAAACTGAGGGAGTACTCGTTTTCGGTTTACACGTTGAATTTTTTTTTTAATATCGTAGAGGGTGTTCATATTAATATAGGCGGTTGTGGAGAGCGGAGAGAGCATAGGATAGGATAGGATGCTCCCCCACCCATCTTTCCCTTGTGTTGTTGACGGTGGTGGTGGTGGATCAGGTTTACCCAGTGCCGTCGGATCAGTTGGAGGAGTAGGGCCATGAAATGAATATTCTGCTGCTGCTGCTGCTGCTCTGATTCAACCCCACGATTGTGATTCGTTCGTGTGAGCCCCCAATGTCAATGTGGTGTTCAGTGAGTGACTTGCGAACTACCATTATTACTTTTTTTTTTTAATTTAATTTTCAGACCAATCCAAGGCGGGCCTACTCTGAACATCCTAAATTTAATCCTAGTTCTAACGTTTAAAATATGTTTCTAAAATTTTAAAATCTAAATTATAAGATATGTGTCAACGTTTAAAAAAAAATCTAAAATAGAAGATGCAACATCAAATGATATAGAAAATTCCAATTCAAAATATTGACATTGATTTTCGATAATTGTCAAGTTGCACACTGGACTGGAGTGTATGTTGAAGTTAAAACCCCCAGTCTTGCAATTAATTTAATAATGATGTTAGGCTTGAATCATCAAGCTAATATAATGTAATATAATATAATATGATATTTGATTTTTGATTTTTTTATAGATCTTACCATTCTATCTCTCTCTAATCATTACAAAATATTATATCATATCACAAAAAATCGACTTTTTAATTCAAACCTTACTTTTCTCGGCGGACAATTGATTTCGAAATAAAACCCTAGACTTTAAAGGCGTACCATCTGAAGAGACATTTTGTCATTTAACACAAAAGAGCCCACTTATCATTCCATGCAAAAAAAAAAAAAAAGAAAGTGAAATAGCATGTGAGAAACACATGAAGCAAAAAAGAAAAGAATAAAGATGAGGGCATGAAAAAGGAACTTTCAACTATGCTTTTACATAAAGCCATCCATGCATATTTTGCATTGCCAAAACAAAATTGCTGCTGGCAGAATCTTGTTTACTTAATACAGAGATGAGGCCGAAAATTATATGCTAGGAGTGTTATAATGCATATAACAATTATAAATTATGCACATATAATTTTTATGTGCATTACTAATTATGTTATGTACATATTTTATAATGTCTATGTGCATTAAGGCACTCCATGAGCAAGGACTGCCTAGGCACTCCATATAACAATTGAAATGAGGCTGCCCATGGGGATCTCAAAATTGGAAAGCAAAGGGTGGAAAGGAAAGAGAATAAAAATAAAAGTAGGCCAGAATTTAATGCTTAGGAGTACCACAAACTTTTTCTTTGGTTTCTCACTTGCTGGGCTTCATAACTTTTCTTCTCTTTATTTCTATCCAGCCAGCAATACTCGCACAATTTCTACAACATCCAAATCAACCAAGTTATCAACAAAAGTTTGGCACCAAGACGCGAAGCTCATCCATGCCGTACTCTGTATTTTCGGAGGGACAACAATGTCTTTGAACTTGTCTCTCTGACACAACAATGCACCCTAATAACCAGATTAACAATCTAACATAATGTATTAATTTTTAATGTTTTAATTTTCTTTTGAGGAGGACAGAGGAAGTATGATCTAGGAGTTAGAATTCCAATCCTTCAGAATTTTGGTTCAGTCTTAACATAATCAAGAAATACGTGAATCATTTCCGAGATATAAGTCATGTACAGTTAAATCACTAACCAAAAGAGTAAAAATGGGAGACGAAAACAGGGTGGCCGGCCTCCTTTGCACAAGAATGGTACTGGTAGTTATTCTTCTGATCGTAGTGTGAGAAAACTTACACTGGGGCAGCAAAAAGGAAATCTCAATAAACCACACATTCATGACATACCAACTATATGCTTCTTTTTCTTATGGAAACTTAAAATTAAAGAGAGAGAGAGAGAGGGTGGGTGGGGCTCTTGTTGCCCATTGGAACACAACCCACTCAAACTTATACTCACCACCGGCATTTTCTACTGTAGTTTCGTCGCTTTCAAATGCTACATATTGAGCTAAAATCTTAGAACATGATCTACTTGATCCATCCCATTCAAAGACTTTTATGTCCAAACTTAGTGTTACTTTTTTACTAAAACCAACATTTTGCAGATGATCTCTTTACTTCTGCATAACTATGAAGTTTGTAGTACTTATGCTATTTAAGGAGTACAGTTATCCTCCGTCACAAACTACAGAATCATTACCTTGCTGAGTACCTAAAAGGTAATGAAGGATGATCAATCACTTACAAAGGTAATAATCATTACCTTGCTGGCGAGATGAGAATGTATTAACAATGTGGATCTAGCAAAGAAAAAATAGCCGAAGACCTAAAACACAATTGATCCAAAACCATTGATCTATTGCAGGCTTAGTTTAGGTGTTCTGTTTAACAAACTAAACAGTATTACAAATAATGACATCAAAAGAGAATTTTTAGAGTAAATTGAAGGAGATGCTCATAATCAGTTTTCATTATTCAAAGAGCATCCAAGGGGTACAATAATCATGCTAATAACTAAACCACCTAGAGTACATTGATATCAAAGTCAAATGTTAAGGACTTCATCGGGGTAAAAGTAGCCACACACTGCTACAGGTATTTGCAAGAATAAGATGATATAGAAGAGTTTTGGGCAAGAATAGCTAAATCAGGTTACCTGGGAAGAGGACAGCTCAAGAGACTAGGCTAATGTCACGCAACTTGAAAGAAGGTAGACTAGCAGCCCCATCCCCCCCTGATGTAAAGATATTTGTTCCATGGTTTCAACCCTGAAATGAGTAAATCTTACAGTAGCATAATGCCTCAGCCTCTCCTCTTTAAGTTAACAGAAAAGTTTAAAGTGATTAATATTAGGGATGTCGTAAACATATGATGTTAAGCACACACTGGCAAATATCTCCCTTGCCAGAAAGAAAAACACGTAACTGGAATTGTTGGTCACCAGTCCAATTATCATGAAACTGTGTGCATCTATGTGGTAATCATATACCAGAATCCAAGATAGGCAACTTCTGAGAAAGCAATCTCTTCTCGTCAATGTCGTCCCAATCAAGACTTTCTTCTCTTTCGTAATCATTTGCATCAACTCTTGGCTCCTTTTCGTGTTTTACACCTAATCTCAAACTATGAACTTGAAGGTATTCTTCTGCTGCAAGAAGATTGTCGCTTTCGATGTGATGCATCTCTGATTCTACGAAAGCATCCATTCTAGCCCTCTCTCTGTCTCTTGGATACGTGCAGTAGAGGAAAGAGTAGATAATGCAACAAACTGAAAATGGGATACCTATTGCAGTGAAAAGTGCCTTGGCAAGAACTGCAGCATTTTCTCTATCTATTGCATTTTCTTTGGAGCTTGTTGATCCATCAGGCACTGGTTCATATCCATAAACCTGCTGGGCCAGAATTCCAACTACAGGTGGAGCAAATGATGCCAATATGGACTCAAAGGATTGATCCAAGGCATAAATGCTTGTTCGTGATCTATCTGGAACGATTTCTGCAAATATTGGACTGCGTACAGATTAACATGCATGGTTGAACAAATTTCAATATAAAGTTCCATAAATTCATCAGAGGCATACTTGTTTGTTGCAGGCGCATTCCAGGATGTGCTTAATCCCATGATGAAAAACACCATGCCATGCATGAATGCTGATGAAGGATCATCCGGCAATACAAGCAACAGGATTGCTGATAAAGGGATTGCTGAACCTGCACTAATTTGTGACAGAATTATTCGTCCGGAATTGGGTAAGGGTTTGGAAAGAATATCCCCCATCCTTCCTCCAAACAGACCGCCGAGTGAAAAGCCAACAATAAAGATAGTCCAGAGGAATCCTGTAGTCTTGTGGGAGAAGCCAATGAGCTCCAACCACATGGGGATGAACGAGTAAGCTGACCCTGCAAATGAGCCAGAGACGCCTTGAGCCACAATTATTTGGAATGACGGAATTCTCATTACTTTCTTTGCTTCTTTGACCAGCTCTTTTACTTCAATTAAAAAGGGTTTAGCTGCGGTCCGAGCAATAGCCTTCCCATCAGAATCACAAAACCGGGGATCATTAGCAAAGAGCCGCACAAAAACACCTACTAATACACTTACTAATGCAACCAAATGAAATGCAATCCTCCAACCAGCTACGCCCATGAAAGATGTTGAAGCTATCAGTATGGAAAAAAATCCCCCGATGATAGAGCCAATATTTCCAGTTAATTGTAGCCATCCAAAAGCCATACCGCGGTTGCTATCTTCAGTTAAATCAGCAACAAGGGAATGTATGGCTGGTATAACAATTGCGAGACCTATTCCATTTAATCCTCTTGAAATTGCCACCTAAATAAGATGTTGCGGAACATATTTCTCTCAATAATCCCACTAAGCTGGTCTACTTGTCAATGCTATTTCAATCAAAAGAAAAACAAAACAGCCAAATATACTACCCTCACCAATTAGTTGATACATCAATATGAGATCTTTTTCACAATAGTGGTAGTACCATACAGTGTCAAATACACAAGCGCCAAAACAACCAAATTTTCTATTCCTCCCACATATCGTCAAGTATGCTTATGACTAATTAAGAGTAGATATATCAAGTTCAAAATTAAAAGATACAACCCAAAAATCATCCAAACCTAAAACCGGTTTGCCCATTTAAGGCAGGCATCCCAATGTGAGATGTCAAAAAACAACCTGAAAGAAACTGAAAAGAGTTTTGCACAAACCATAAAAAACCCACAAAAATGCACAATGCACCGTAAATGCGGATTTCAAAAAGACGAGATTTGTCAAAACAGATCTCACATGATAACCAATCAAACTTTTGATGAACAAATAGAGCGTGAAATTTAAAATTCTATATTCCTGCTTATAATAGGTGCTTGGTCTTTATAATTTTAGAGACTCCAAAGCAGAAAAAGAGAGAAGCAGTAGTAATTAGTGGGCCGGGAAGAGGACCTGCGAGAAAGTGGAGGAGAAGGCGACGAGGAAGGTGGCGGCGGCCCAGAGGAAAGCACCCAAAGCAATGACATGGGCACGGTTGTGGCGGACGGCGAGGTAGGCGGCGAGCGGGTAGCAAGCGCACTGGACAATGGATCTGAAGAGAGTGAGGGATCCCAAGCCAGTTGGGTCAATGTGTAAGGCGGCCCCAACTTCTTTGTAAACACCCGGCAGTAGAGACTCGTCTGCCCTTTCCATAATAGCCGCCAGATTCACAAGTATTAACGTTAATCTCTCCGAGCTCATCATTTATTTCTCCTGCTTTCTCTCTTGGAACAATGTTGTGCGATAGAGACAGTTGAGTTGAGAGTTGTTACATGCGAGTGTGTTGAGTTGGAGACTTAGGACTGGAGTTGACTTTTTTCACTGTTACTTCCAGGACAGGGAAATTTCAATTTTCTATTGTGGCATTTCCCCTTTATTTTTGTTTAAAAAAAGGATTAACGTCATTTTAGCCCTCAATGTTTGACCATTTTGGCATTTTGGACCCCCAGGTTCCAAATTTGGTAATTTGAGCCCTGATGTTGCAACGTTGCAGCAAACCAGACCTTTTTGTACGGAAAACATTCAAAATGACGAAACTTGGGGGCCTAAAATGCCAAAGTGGTCAAATATTGGGGGCCCAAAATGCCAAAGTGGTCAAACATTGGGGCCTGGTTTGCTGCAAAAAGGCCTGGTTTGCTGCAACTTTGCAACATCAGGACCCAAATCACTAACTTTAAAATCTGGGGGCCCAAAATACCAAAGTTGTCAAACATTGAGGCCTAAAATGCCATTTTCCCTTAAAAAAATAATTATTAATGCATGTTTAAGTGACACTCTTTTGGTTTATCGATATTTGATTTTTGATGAAATGAGATTAGCTAACATTCCCACTAGTTGTAGAAAACTAGTAATGTCTTCATTTTTACTTTTTTAAAATGTCTTCACGTTTTAATTTTTAATATTTATTTGGAGGGGTAAAAATATTAAAACCGTGTATAAAAAAATATGCTTGATAATTAATTATCATCTCAATCATTGCCTTAATCAATGTTCCAATCATTGCATATGTACTTTTCTTAGTTTCTATACACGATTTTAACATTTTTACCCCTCTAAATAAATATTAAAAATTAAAAGTAAGGGCATTTTAGAAAAGTAAAAATGAGAACATTGTTAAACTCCTACAACTAGTGGGGATATTAGTTAAACCCTTTAAATATTACAAAATATTATATCAAATCGTCAAAAATCAACTTGTAATTTTTTCTTACTTTTTCACTTTAAACATTACAAAAAATCATATTATATCACCAAAAATAAACTTGCTAATCTAAGCCTTTATAATTTTGGCAAAGGATAAAAACTAAGACCCCGTTTGGTTATATATTTTTATACATTTTGATTTTTTCTTGTTTCATTTTTCACTTTCATTCTTATTGCCACATGATTAGTAACAGCATACCCAATCCATAATGAACTGACGATTAAATTGCAACAAATTTACCATTTTCCGTCCAGACACCAGACAGTTTCTGCATTCATAATAGTTTTCATAAGATTTCAATGCACCATTAGGGAAAAAAAAAAAAAGAGGGGGGGGGGGTGTAAAAACACCAAATAACGCACCCGGACTTCAGCAGCTACGCGAAACTTTGTGAAAATTTTTCCAGATTTAAAGCAAATTACACATCCATATCAAGCCTTGGCTTTTCCAGCCTGGGATGCCTGAATTCTTTGTTGTAATTTATAAATCGTTTCTTTCTTGCTGTTTTGCTTTTCTTCAAGATCTTGCAGCGTAGAATCCAGACGCTTCAATTCAGCAGAGATATACTCGATTCGCTTGCGAACATTTGCATTTGCCTCTGCCAAATCCTGTTTCACAAGAACTGGTCCTATCAATTTGTACACATTTGCATCCTCCTTCAACAGATCCAGCTCCTTGAGGACAAGCTCATTTTCACCAAGCTGGATGGTGTACTTCTTTCTGACTTGGTGGTTCTTTGCAATGTCCTTTTGGAGTTTGCTGAGATCATTGGCTTTGGTTTCCAAGTCACGCTGTAGCTCTCGAGCAGCAGTTGCCATTGGTTGCGTCTGATTGCCTTTCTGCTTTAGAAAGGGACAGAAGAATCATGTACAGTGAAGAGCATAAAATATATATCTCCCCAACAACCATTCAATTGGAAAAAGAAAAAAAAGGTCTTGGTAAGCAGTACATATGAGAAGTTCATGTTCTGATTGATTGGCAAACTTAAAAGCCACATCTCAAAGACAATAAAAAGGACAACAAAACAAAAAAATAACAAGAATTACTCTAACTAACCAAATAAGAGTTGAACAGAACTACGTAGCAACACACTAAGAGGCAAACCAATTTTATTAAACATAGTAAAAGCCTGCACCGCCTGAGACAACAAATTAGGCACTGTCAATTACCATGTTAGTAATATGGAAACTTTGTAGTATGAAACGATTACAATTAGGGATTCATATCCCATAGAATCAGACATAGTATAGTTTCCTATTTTAAGAGATTTGTACATTATAAATCTTGTATGATTGTAACAGTTTCAGATCAATATACACAAAAATTCCCCAAATTCCTCAAGTTTCATCAAACTGCATATATCTAAATTCTGGGCAACATACCTACGGAGCACATTGCAAGTGAGTAACTAGACAACACAGATTCTTCAACTTTATTAATTTCGTGAGTGACAAGTAAACCTAAGTAATGGCATTGTTCGGTTACATAACTGCTTCACATTGATGCAGTGTCTTGGTTTAACTCTCAGTTGCATGAAAACAATTATACCCGGAAAAGACTCAACTTAGTGCATATTTGCCGGGTCCTCAACGACTGACAAGTTTGAATGTAGATAAAACATAGATCATACTCCAGACTTATACTAGTCTCATTACTCCCATATTAATGTAACAAGCAAAACTGAGAAAATCCAGCCAAGGATTCATAATTAGGAGGTTAAACAGATCATTATGCTAAACTTTGAAGTTTGAACTCAACTATAACTAGTTGGTTTGGAAATTTGGAACCAAACAAAATTGTTGAAAGAGCTAAAATTCTTGGTTTGGTTTGGTCCCCAACTAATGTTCAATCAAATCTAAACCAGCTGTACAAAAAAGTAGAGTAATGCTACACTCACACCAAGATGTATCCGGACAATCTTATAACTATTAAATCAATCAATAAGAGATTGACAAATAAGACTCACAAAGTGGGTCCACCTAACATAAAACCAATATAGGATTGACACATCCGGTTGGAAATATTTTGAGATACAAATGGCGGGATGTTGAGTATTCAAATAATAACATCAAACTTATCAAAATGTGATATACAATCAAGAATACTCCACATTTCAACAGGCTATAGCAGCAACAAAAACACAAGGACTACCTCAAATCTTTGAAACAAACTGGGAGGAAAAAACAACTCTGAACGTGACAAACTACCCTAATAGCTAATTTTCAGCAAAAATCTAGCTTAATGAGAAAACAATAAACGATTGCAGCCAATTGTTGGCAGAAACAGACGAGAACTACTAGGCCTCTCCTACGTAGACCATATAAAGCAGTTATTGTTTGATTTAGTAATACAAAATAAGTATTTGAAATATTTCTGCTTGAAAAGTTTGCCTGAAGTGCTGAGGTTTCTTGCATGAAGTTTGTGCAAGTAGATGAAAAACGAGATAGAAGTTGAGAGGTGATTTTGTTGCAGAGGAAGCTGCAAGGGAGAGATATACCAAGGTTTTAGAGTCTTTAGACGACGATTCTATCTGCGAGGGATTTCAAGTGATCGAATTTTGCCCTCCAAACCTTAGTGATGCAGTCAGTAAGAAGATCCCAAAAAAGCAAATACAAGAGCACCAATCTTATGTTTATCAGTTGTTATTTCAATATTTCTAGTATAGGGATATTTTGGTAATTTTCTAAATTGTTGGAAGTAGGTTTTCTTACTATTTTAGGACGTCTTATTTAATTAGCAGTATTTAATCGAGTCCAAATCCTAATAGGCTTCATGTTTTAGCTGTCATTAATTAGTTTCCTATTAGGAATCCACATCCTTTTGGAATTAGGAATTACTACCCCCGTCCTTAAATGGGAGTTTAGTTTGATGAAAAGTTGTGATAGCTTTTTAATTAATCAGGACACTCATTTAGGGACGGAAGGAGTAGTATTAGCCTATATACAAGCTTGTAATCTTTCAGTTAATGGGGAGATTAATGAATAAGAATTTTCCAGCAAATACTTGCTCAATTTCTGAATTGTGTGATGCAATTCTCTCTTGGGTGAAAGTCTCAAAAAACCTAGGTGTGTCGCCTATGGTTGCCTCGGTGTGAAGCCAGGCTTTTCCCTTTCACGTTGTTACAGTTTCCCCCCAAATTCAACCTTCCGCATGCCTCTTAAATCCTGTTCCTACACCTCTCATTTAAGAAAAGAGCTAAAAGGAATAGGACTCTTCTTTTACTCCTAATTTTTTTTTTTCTTTTCGTCAAGGGGAGGGGAAGGGGTGGAGGTAATACCATAAGACCCCGAGGCAGCTGCAAATTTTGTTGGGGTTAATGGTAAGTTAGAAAAATTGAGAGAAGCTTAAGAAGTCAAAGAGTTTAAAATAAGTTACAGCAAAACTGAGTGTATGACTTGCGAATTTAGTGGTAAGAGGAGTATTAATAAAGTGGAAGTTAAGTTAGATGAAGAAGAAATACCTCTAAAGCAAATATTTTGATATCTTGGGTCAATCATTAATCAAGATGGAGAGGCCGGAGAGGATGTTAATCATAGAATAAAATCAGGGACGAACTGAAAGATTAGCAGGAGTGTTATGTGATTGGCGTATACTCATGTTCTAAAGGGAGTCTTTTCCTAAGACACCCCGCAAGTAAAGCTGAAGAGAAAATTTTATAGGACAATTGATAGGTCTAAGCTATTGTACGAAAATGATTGTTGGGCTACTAAGAAGGAACATTCTAACAAGATGAGCGTAACGGAAATGCGAATGCTTAGATGTATGTACACTAAAACTAGATATAATAAGATTGCTAATGAACAAGTCCGAGAAACGGTAAAAGTAGCTCTTATTGTAGAGAAAATGAGAGAGAACCGTCTAAGATAGTTTGACCGTGTTCAACGTATGCCCCTTAAACTTAATGCTCCAACTAGGAAGTGCGATGACACTAGCCTTAATCAAGCTAGAGGTGGGGATAACTGGATAAGCCAAAGTTAACATTTACATCGAGAATATGGGAATACATGAAAGATTGTGGTGTGGTGAGTTGACATGGATCGCGTGGAATGACGAAAAAATTTCATGTAACCGACCCCAAGTGATTAGGATTAAGGCTTGCTGTTATTCTTTTTGTTTGCTTGTTGTACTCAAAGCCAAATCCAAGCTACTTGAAACGGTTCTTTAGCTACTCAGGAGGCAAGAGATACAAAGATCCTTAAGAAGGTCCTGATTGTTTCAGATAGCTACAACCGACCATACAGAATGAGGTAACTCAGAAGATGAACACTAAACGGTTTCATCAGATACGACTCAGCATAACAGGAAAGCAATATGTGACAACAACATTCAAACTTATGAAATTCATGTTTAGTGGGCAACCAACAAACACGTCCCTCCGAGACTCTTAAAAATAGAAGTTCAAGCCTTGAAAATAAACTCCTTTGTTGCTCCCACTCCCAAATCTATCACCACAACCAAAAAATTCCTAACAAAATAGATTCATGAATCCATGATGATGGAAAAACATCCTTCGTAGAAGATATATAAAGTGTTCGAACTCTCAATACTGCAATAGACAACACATATGAAGGGATATATCTCTAATTCTACTTCTGATAAATGAGCCATCAAACTTCTTTCTCCAAGACAAATACCAACGAGAAAATTCAAGCCTGAGAAACGACCTCACTGGTTTTCCTGCTCTTAAATCTATCACCCCAACCACGAAATGCCAGCTAAGAACATTCATGTAGAAACTTTCAGAATCATAAACCTCCTACCTGCTACCCATGTATTCTCCACAATAGAAATCACTTAAAGAGAACATACAAACATCCTCCTTGATTTTCATATCTCTTCAAGGCTAAATCTACACAGCTACCACGAGTTTCCAACCCAAAAAAATCAATGAAGAAATTTAGAATCTGATCCCTCTTTTATGTGCCCGCGCATACTCCTCAAGCCAATCACTAATTCAACGGTGAATCAATCCCATGAAAATAAAAAAACAATGAACACTTTTTTCTTTTCTCTTATGAACAACTCTTTGATTGGGAGGGTTGGAGTATATATTAAAACTAGAAACATCAAACAATAGAAGTATACACAAATTGAAAAAGCCCAATTTCGTTTGAGTTTAAAATTTAAGCCTTAGGGCTGGGAATGCTTGTTTGCGTTACACTACAAGTGAAGTGGAGCAAATCGAGAGATCAAAACAAAATTAAGATAAAGCAAGTAAAACCCTAATTCTAAAAGCAATTTCCAAACATTTGATTCATAAGGAGATGATAAGTTTTTGATGAATTACCTGTTCAGTTGGCCTCGTGAAATTAGGGCTTCAGAGCGATGGACAGTGGACAGTGAGGGAGGGCCAATCGCCGGAGTTGTGTGTGTATTGCACTATTGCTGCTCCCGGGCTCGGGGTGTGCTCTTGTTTGTCGGGGGGGGGGGGGGGGGGGTAAAAATGTAAATTCATATATAAACACTTTATATTTCCTATACATTTATTATATAAACTGT